>CM073472.1:16950000-17372500 GCA_037074535.1 Gleditsia sinensis
GAGTATTTATGTATATTTGAGATTATTGAAATTATACAGTAAGCTCTCAAATGAATGTGATTATGTATTTGGTTACAATCTATACTATTTATGAGAAAATCATTTATATGTATCATACTAGAGGCTTACGGGATGAGATTATTCTCAAAACCCGTGCCGGTTACGTACTTCTATTGTTGGGTCGTGACATAAAATGTTATAAATAACTTTAAAATATTGACATTGTCACCCTGCTATAGGGCAGTGTTCTTGAAAGTTATACAAACTTGCTTTTAGTCCATCAAGAAGGTGGCTCTTTAACACAGCATGGGATTTGGCAATAGCTTGTGATCTCGAGGTGGCTTCACCCGTCTTCTACCCTCGTGATTTACAAATGAATTTTCTAGTTTCCTCGCCTGTCGTTAGAATTAAATAAAAGTATATTTTGAAACGCAGAAGGGAGGAAAATGAAACATGCGAGAGATTCTTAAGAAAATCAAGTCAACGATGATACGTAATCGTATTAGGTGAATTTTACTAAAAGGTGAGTCTGCTATATTTACGTGTTTTTTTATAATTAATTTGGTTTATTTATTTTTTATAAATCGATTTTATTTTAAAAAATTTTAAAAAGATATATCCTGGTACGGTCAGAGTGCAGATAGATGAATATGCATTTGTCCTCTCAAAAGTGGACCCGGATCCCCTGCTGTGCTCAATCCACAGCAGGGGGGGTGCCCCGAAAAGGCTGCGTTTAAATTTTATTTTTAATATATTTTAAATTTATATTTTTTTCAATAAATTATTTTTATTTAAAAAAATTAAATAAAAAGTAAAATTTAAAAAATATAAAAAAAATTTAGTTTTTTAATATAGTTTTAAAGTTTAATTGTTTTTAACATATTATTTAGAAATGTTTTTAAAAAAATTAAAGAAAAATTAAAATTTTAAAAATAAGAATTTTTTGAAAATAATTTTTTTGTTGAAAAATTAAATATAAAAATAAGAAGGTATTATGCTTCCTTGCATTTTTTTAATATATTTTTAAAGTTTAATTTTTTTAATAAATTATTAAAAAAATATTTTCTATATTTTTCAACAAATTTTTATATTTGATTTTTTAATAAATTTTAAAAGTTTTTCAATAAAAAATTATTTTTAACAAATTCTTATATTTTTAAAATTTTAAATTTATATTTAATTTTTAAAATAATTTATTAAAATTTAAAATTTTAAAATTCTAAAAAAAACTCCAAAATATAATTAAAAAATTGCGTTTTGGAGGTACAGCACCGCCTGCTGTGCATTATGCACAGTAAAGAATCTGTGTCCCTCAAAAATACCGTAAACCAAATCCAAAAGAGTTCTGATAATTCCATGTGGCTAGAAAGTAAAACTAGCTATCCACTGAAATTTTCCAGCATGAATCAGTCAGCAAGAAAATGATATTCCTTCCCCCTTTGAATTTTCAGATAGAATATCATGTTGATGAAATAGAACATATTCATCAATATTGTTAAAAGTGTAAGAGGTAGTGCAGGGCTTAGCCACTGTGATTTCACACTCCAAGTGAGCCCAATAACATGTCCAGCAAGGGTACGTCTTTTCCCCTCACCCCTTTCCCCAAGATAAAAACTGTTTGGCTTTTCCCGGGACACATTCTTATTATATTAGCCCACAGAATTCATGGCCAAAAAGTCAAAGAACATTGAATTTAGAAAATACAACTCATCTTAAAAAATAGCAAATACAATTTTCAAATCTTATTTTTCACCGTCTTCAGA
Source organism: Gleditsia sinensis (assembly GCA_037074535.1). NCBI lineage: Eukaryota > Viridiplantae > Streptophyta > Magnoliopsida > Fabales > Fabaceae > Gleditsia > Gleditsia sinensis. The sequence continues at coordinate 16,951,764 of CM073472.1, forward strand.
TCAAATCTTATTTTTCATCACCTTCGGAGATTAATATATTATTTTAAGTATTTTATTTATACTATTTTCTAATACATATTTTATATTATATATTATATATTGTTTTTAATATAATTTTAATCATACAATTCAGTACAATTTAAAATTTAAAAATAACTTATTCGATTCATAATTTAAATCGTGATTTTATATAAAAGCTTTGCAGCACAACAATTTGAAAATCTACCTATAGACGCTTAGGTGGTGGGTGTTAGCATGCACATCACTTAATCCAGACATTACATACACTCGGGGCTTCGGAGGCATCCCAAAATCCAAGGAAATAGTATAAATGCAGAAATTTATTGAAGATGTCCTCCATAAAAAAATTCATATAACCATATGTAGACTTCTGTACAGTCCTGGTCAATAAGGCTCTATGAGCTCTTGGTTCCTAATATGCAAAAACCAAAAATCCTTAATACAGAAGCCTGAAATATCTAATTAACACTTTATAACCAATAAGAGACCCATAGATTTAAGTTTAGCCCATTTCCAGAAAAATCAGCAAATTAATAAATTACCCCTAATCAAAGTTGAAGCACATAAAAGTTTTGACCTACCAAAATAGAAAAATGAAAATGTATATTATTCTAAAGAAATAAGGCCTCAGGGCCAATACCATTTATTATTATGGTCTTACGACCTTAAATTCACCACCCTCGTTTGTCGCCTGCCTTAATCACAATTCACAATTTACAGGTAACCAGGTTATGAAAAATTAGATGATCCGGTATTTCCCTTCTCAGACAGAGACCATATTAGAAAAGCATATGTCATTCCCTTTAAAATATATTCTTAAAGAGAGAAGAAAAAATAACAAACAAAGACACATTTCAGTCATTAAGAAAGAGAAAAAACAGAAAATTATATGGCATTCCCATAAATATATGCAAGTTCTCAAAGAAAGAGGGAAAAGAAGATAAAGAAACAGACATTCCAACCTTTCTACATGCAAGCAACTTCAAAGATCAAATAAGACTCCGCACTATAAATTGCATTCTTATTATTCTGAAAATCCGGAAACCTGATTTGCCCTTCAATGGTCTCTAAGTTCATGGTTCTAAAATTCTTAAGACAGTTTCTTGCCTACCATTCAGAGTGCCAGAACAAATAAGATGATGTTTCCTGTTTTGTCGTAAGTAAAACCTTTCAACAGCTAGTCTCTTATTATGCTAAAACTTTAGGACCATGTTCTCACTTCTCAAATGCTTTGGAACAAGATCATCTCTCCGGACTCTTTGCGAGGATATGCTTTTGACATTTCTACTGGAGTTTCATCAGTTTTAAAAGAGGTGGGAGAGCATTTTAAATTTACTTAATGATTTAGTCCATTTTATTCTGTCTTATCTGTTCTTGTAGTATCTGCTGTACTGAATTATTTCACGTCCTTCACAACTGAAATTTCTTCTTTTATCAGAAATAAGAAATCCCATAAAAGTATGAAACACTTGTTGCAACCAAAAGAGAATATAAAGATAATGAAAAATTTACCTGCCCAATGATATATGGCACCCGAACTGGCTCAGTCAATACAGTTAGAAACCCATTTCGATTGCCATAAACAATATCAGTGAAGGGGCTATCACCCACCTGCCACAAAATGCTTACGGAGTAAGATAACACCCAATCAAAATATAAAACAACCAGCTAATGAACAATGAGGCCTACAAAATTTATGTCTACCATGATCAACTGTGACGATTCACAGACAAAATGCTTTTCAATTTCTTCATAAGCATAATACCTGTAGCAGAATCAAGGCTTTAAGATAAAAAGCAACACTCACTGTGCCTTGTGACTTTAATTCCAATCGCCTCCTCAATCGTCCTAGCTTTAGAACCATCATCCACACAAGCAAAACAACACAAAATATATCGTGTGAGAATTATCCCCAACTACAAAATTCTGAACACTTTGATAATTTTTCATCCTGCATTATCAGCAGAGTTAATAAATACAGCAATATCAGAATCAAACTTCGTTTTCCAACGTTCCAGAGAAGACCCAAGAGCAGGCCATGGGGTCAAAAATTAAGGTGCAGTGATAGTATTATCGTTGTAAAAGACGACACCCTTAAAACCCCTTCTACGCAGCTCAGCCTAATCAATATGCCTTATTTCTAGCACAAAAATATGGGTTAGTGCTAATTTCGGGTCTTTCACATGCTTGTGAAAAGTACTCTGGTTTCTTTCTTGCCCTTGAACTCATTTTGTTCATCTTCTTGGTGTTGCTATTGTTTTCTAGTTTCTGGGTTTTTGTTATTTGGTACCTTTGGTGTCAATGGAGGTGAAGAATTTCAGAGAAGAATATGGGTGATTGGGCTTCAGAATTGAATTGAAATTGTATTTTATCCTGTTATTCTTTTCTTGCCCTTTGCTGCAATTGCAGGGATGACTGGAGGAGAAAGAATTAGAGTGCAGTAATGTAATATTCCAAAATTTTTATTTTTAAATAATAATATTTTGCTATAAAAAAATATTTTTTATTGTAAATGATTATGTTTTGCTTAAAGGAAGTATATTTTTAATTAAAATAATTATTATTTTGCTCAAAATAATTATATTGACTTTTAATAAATTTTTGTTATATTTTTAAAAATATTATTTCTTTTATTATGCATAAAGATATTTATTTTGAGATTTGTTTATTACAATTTTTATTAAGAAAAATCATAATTTAAGAGTTTAACTAAAATGTAAATTTTTAGAAATTTTTGAGATATTTTAGGATGAAAAATTGAATTTATATGAATTTAAATTAAAAAAAATCATATTATTTAATTATTAAATAATAATAATAATAATAATATTAAAAAAAAGAGGGGGGCGGAGGAAGGAACGGGCGAAGAAGCCAGAGAGGAAGAAAAAAAATTTCTCTCTCTCTCTCTCTAATTTTTTTTTAAAATTTCTCTCTAATATTTCTCCAATTCTAGATATCCAATTGAGATACCGAAGGTACTGTTGGACTCATGGCAGCAAGAGCTTCAAAACCCACTTATCATTTTCACCAGAATTTCGCCGCGTCCCGGGGTCATTTTTTTTAGATTTTTGGACCTTCCGGACTCATTTTTAATATCTAATTGATCAAATTTAGATGGGAAACATGGATTTTGGGGCTGTCCAATCTGGAGCCCTTACTCTGTGAGTGAAGATAATTTACTATAACGCATTTTTAAATCTCTCTCATGTCCATGCATTTAAAACAAAGTTTTAATTATGAATAGCATAAATTGAATTTCATGTTTATATTGATTTATATTTTTAGAAGTTATAGGACATGAAGAACAGACTTCTAATAAGTCCCTCCTGAATTTATGATGAAAATGTGGTATTATGTTACACTTTATTGAATCTTATAATTGTATAATCTTTCATATTGTTTCATATGATTTGTGTTATAAATGATACCTCATTGTTTCATGGTTATGGTGAAATTGAATTTGTATTTGAGTTTCAAATGTGTCATTGATACTGGATATTATGGTTTATCTGGGCTGGAATGAAAATGTTGTATTTCTGATTTTGGAGAATGAACTTCTATGCCGGAACTCTGTCCGAGGAATATCTTAAAAGGGAGGGATATATTTTGTCTTAAAAAGAATTTTAACCTCATAATTTTCAATTTTCCTTTCAGTTTATATTTTTGATTTATTAAACTAGTTTATTTTGGATGAATCATTGATAGAAACACTGTCAGCTAGCGACAGAGATAGCTAGCCTTGGTGCACCATGAAACTTTAGCTAGCAAGAAAGTTGCTAGCCCCTTGTGCGAACAGGCACATGAGGATTGAAATATGAATAAATGTGGAGTTGAGGTATGTCTCCTCTAATAGCCAGTGGCAATTGGCCTGGTTACATATGATACGAATGAGGTGATTTACCCATCCTATTACTGTGTGCTTAGGACAGTCAACATATGAAAAGGTTAGAGAGTTGAGGAAAGCTTCTCCCAACCTTATGATATGAATGATGAAAATATGGTGATTTACCCATCCCATTGCTATGTGCTTGGGATAAAACATGTATATGGTGATTGCCCTTACCAGGTTTTGTGTTTGGGTATAAAAATTATAATTATGGATCTACTTTGAGTCCTCCTCTAAACGTTTTTTTATATAAAGAGTTATCTTTCTATTTTCTTATCTGATTTTGAAATTATTGTTTATTATACTAAATCTTAAGATTTTAGATTTTCTTTTAACAAAATTTACCTTCTTTAAAACTTTAATTTGTTGTTATATACATTGATTTAGATAATGTTATATTCTACCATAATTTCTATTTATGAAAACTCGTGCGAATGGTCTATTCTGTTTCAGTTATAGTAAACTATATTTACTCACTGAGTTGTCAAACTCACTACACGATATTTCTACATTTTTTTTTCAGATAGTTGACCAGTTAGACGACATGATCTCTGGGTGAGCCTACTTTGTTTTCAAGGCTCGTAGATTTTAATTTACATTGTACTTGTACTCTAGAATTGCTCTATATATCACAGGCAGGATCTCAGCTTCCATTTGCAAAGTATTTATGTATATTTGAGATTATTGAAATTATACAGTAAGCTCTCAAATGAATGTGATTATGTTTTTGGTTACAATCTATACTATTTATAAGAAAATCATTTATATGTATAATACTAGAGGCTTACGGGATGAGATTATTCTCAAAACCCGTGCCGGTTACGTACTTCTATTTTTGGGTCGTGACAAGTAATTTTTAAGGGGAACTATACAATATAGAGTGGTGGCTTTTTGTTTTTGATGGGCGTGATCATGAAGGTTAAGCTGGTTGGGAATGAGGTACCAACAACTCTGCAACATGCACATGGAGAAATATTTTAAAAGAGTCAATCATATAATGTTGATTAATAAAAAATATCTACGTGTTATACTTTTATTATAAAATCTAATAGCAATTATTTTAAAAATTGCATATAAGTTTTATCCTTTACAAAATATAAGTTTAAATTTCGATTTTTATGGCTAATCTAGTCCATTGTGTTGCGAAAAATCGTGAAAGGAATTAGTGGGGTGGAATATGAGTAATGAAACCCTAAATTTGGAAATCCATTTCAGCCAGCGGAGCTTCATGAATATGAAACATCAAGAACAAATCAACAGAATGATTAGATAATGGGCTCCATAAGGAGTTAACATTTCTCATCAGCGAGTTTGTCTAGAGTTAACGATTATAGTTGACCACTCGAGAGACTAATGTGTGATGAGTTAACTGTCACGACCCAAAATAGGAGTACGTAACCGGCACGAATCTTGAGAATAATCTCATCCCATAAGCCTCAAGTATGATACATATAAATGAATTTCTCAAAATAGTATAAATTGTAGCCAAACTCATAATCACATTCATTTGAGAGCTTTATTATCTATACTGTATAATTTTATTTATCTTAAAATATACATAAATACTATGCAAATGGAAGCTGAGATCCTGTCTGTGATATATGGAGCAACTCTAAAGTACAAGTACAAAATAAATCAAAGTCTACGAGTCTTGGGAACAAAGTAGGCTCACCCAGAGATCATGTCGTCTAGTTGGTCAACTATCTGAAAATAAAATATAGAAATATTGTGTAGTGAGTTTGACAACTCAGTGAGCAAATATAGTCTACTATAACTGAAATAGAACAGACCATACACACGAGTTTTCATAAATAGAAATTATGTTAGAATATAACATTATCTAAATCAATGTATATAACAACAAATTAAAGTTTTAAATGGTAAAATTTTGTTAAAAGAAAATTTGAAATCTTAAGATTCAGTATAATAAACAATAATTTCAAAATCAGATAAAGAAATAGGAAGATAACTCTTTTAAAAAAAATATTTAGAGGAGGACTCAAAGTAGAACCATAATTATAACTCTTTTATACCCAAGCACAAAGCCTGGTGAGGGCAATCACCACATACATGTTTTATCCCAAGCACATAGCAATGGGATGGGTAAATCACCATATTCTCATCATTCATATCATAAGGTTGGGAGGAGTTTTCCTCAACTCTCTAACCTTTTCATATGTTGATTGTCCTAAGCACACAACAATAGGACGAGTAAATCATCACATTTTCATCATAAGTAACCAGACCAAATGCCACTGGTTATTGGAGGAGACATACATCAACTCCATACTTATTCACAATCAAATCCTCATGTACCCTTTCGCACAAGGGGTTAGCAATTTTCTTGCTAGCTAAGGTTTCATGGTGCACCAAGGCTAACTATCTCTGCCGCTAGCTAACAGTGTTTCTACTAATGATTCTTCCAGAATAAATAAGTTTAATAAATAAAAAATGTAAACTGAAAAGAAAATTGAAAAATATGAGATTAAAATTCTTTTTAAAACAAAATATATCCCTCCCATCCAAGATATTTCTCGGACAGAATTCCGGCATAAAAATTCATTCTCCAAAATTAGAAATACAACATTACCATTCCGTTCCAGACAAACCATGATATCCAGTATCAATGACACATTTGAAACTCAAATACAAATTCAATTTCACCATACCCATGAAACAGTAAGGTACACAAATCACATGAAACAATATGAAAGATGATACAATTATAAGATTGAATAAAGTGTAACATAATACCACATTTTCATCATAAATTTAGGAGGGACTTATTAGAGGTCTATTCTGCATGTCCTATAGCTTCTAAGAATATAAATCAATATAAATATGAAATTCAATTTATGCTATTCACAATTAAAACTTTGTTTTAAATGCATGGACATGAGAGGGATTTGAAAAGACGTTATAGTAAACTATATCTACTCACAGGGTAAGGTCCCCAGATTGGACAGCCCCAAAATCTATGTTTCCCATCTGAATTTGATTAATTAGACTTTAAAAATGAGTTCGGAAGATCCAAAAACCTAAAAAATGACTTTGAGAGCTTAGTCAACGCTGGCACTGTTTACGGGTGGAAAACACTGTTCACGCACGCTGAAATCACTATTCATGTGCAGAATACTGTTCACAAGTACTGTTTGGATACTGTTCATAGTTACTGTTCATCAAAGTAAATTTTGCAAAATTAAAGCACCAAATCACATTTTCTGACCGTAAAATTTATCCTACAACTAATACTCTACATCCTTAACAAAACTCCTAAATTGAAAGCTTGAAAAATCATCAAAAATCTAGCATTTTAGAAAATTTACCTTTAAGTTACTATTCATGAATTTTCGGCGAAATTCTGGTGAACTTCCGGCGAAATTGATCGGTGGGTTTTGAAACTCTAGTCGTCACAAGTCTAACGATACCTCCGGTATCTCAATTGGATGTCTAGAATGGAAGAAATCTTAGAGAGAAGTTTAGAGAGAGAAAGAGGAGAAAATATTTTTCTTCTCTACTACGTTGCTGCATTCCTGCGTCCCGTTCCTTTCCCCCTTCTTCTTCTTTTTTATTATTATTTATTATTATTATTATTATTTAATAATTAAATAATAGGATTTCTTTTATATAAATTTTTTTTTTTATCTTAAAATATCCCAAAAATTTCTAAAAATTTACATTATAGTTAAACTCTTAAATCATGATTTTTCTTGATAAAAATTGTAATAAACAAATCTCAAAATAAATATCTTTTTACATATTAAAAGAAAGAATATTTCAAAAAATACAACAAAAATTCATTAGAGGCCAATATAATTATTTTAAGCAAAACAAAAATTATTTTACTTAAAAATATATTTACTTTTAGCAAAACATAATTATTTAAAATAAAAATATTTTTTTTAATAGCAAAACATTATTATTTAAAAATAAAAATTAGGGGATATTATATTAACAAAGTTAAATTTTTAAATGAGATTTATTTATGTTTTGGATAGAAGTTGGTATTTGGTACACCGGTGGTAGACAATTTTTTATCCACCAGCGATGTCCAAATCACGACACGTGGTAAAAATAATTTTAAAAACCACTATTTTTGCCACATGTCGCAATTTGGACATTGTTAGTGGACAAAAAATTGTCCACCGTCAATGGACCAAATATTTTACCTTTGGATAATATAATATGCCAGTCAAAACGGTTTCATCTTTGTATCTCTTGGTATCTCGGATTACATCATATATATCATATACTAATATACCAAACACAAATATTTTAGATTTCTCCTCTCATCAACAATTTTTAACAATCTTAAGACCTTTTTAAAATCACATATCTCATATTTAGCATTCCTATTATTAAGTATTAACCTATTTTGACCTTTGACTTCTGTTAAATGTTAAGTTTCAAGAGACAGATGTATGAATTCCAACCATATATCGAAACCAAAAATATAATATCCTAATCTCTCTCTCTCTCTCTCTCTCTCTCTCTCTCTCTCTCTCTCTCTCTCTCCATTTTTTCAAAAAAGAAAATTAAAAATAAACTTTATCTTCCTTGGAGGTTTTGAATTGCAGTTTTGCTACTCCAAAATTTCACATTAACTTTGCATGCAAATTAATCAAGGCAGTTATATCGACAGCGTTTGACAACCATATATCGATATGAATTATTAGTGTCATTTTAACGAAATATTGTTGCAATCTTGCTGTGAGTGAATTGCAACCGCATTTTAAATCCTTGAGATTTTCATTCTTCTGATGTCTCATATCAGAAGTTACTGAGAATAATGTCTTCTTCCATGCTGCTTCTTCTTTTTCTCTTCCTAACGTTGACAACAATGGTTTTGGCTGGGAATTTCCAGTCTGATTTCGACATTCTTTTCGGAGAACACCGGGCAAAGATTGAAGATGGAGGCAAGAGCTTGTTCCTCACACTGGACGGGGGTTCTGGCTCCGGGGTCGTTTCGAGGAGCGAATATTTATTCGGCAGATTCGACATGCAAATAAAGCTCGTGCCTGGAAATTCGGCAGGCACTGTCACTGCATTTTATGTATGTTATCTCCCTATCAAAAACCTATGCTCAGTATTGGTTTCAATTTATATAAAAATATTTTTTTATTCATAAAATTGTTAATCAAACTTATACTTTATACATTTTTTCTTTTAAAAATTTATAAAAAGCATAATTTAATGAATTATAAATTATTAAAAGGTTAAATTAATGCTTATGAAAACTTAAAATTAAAGAGGTTAATTATTGTAGGTTTTATAAAATTCAGAAAGGGCTCTTGTCTTTATTTAAAACTAGAAGAGATATAAGCCTAATTTTCACAAAACTTTGAATATGTGAATATAATTTACTCTAAATTTTATAATAAGTAAAAATTCTTACAATAATAAATTATACAATGAACGTTCAATCAAAATAATAATTTAAAGTTTCTAATATAATTTCAAAGTTTATATAACTTTCTTAAAGATAAACTAGAGTGATATATGATCTGCACTATATTGTATCGGTAAAGTTTAACTTCAAATCTCCAGCTTCCAAAGTCAGAGTTGTTAATAGAGGTGGAAGAACATAATTAAGTATCAAATTTAAATTTTAATAAATATATTTTGGAGTGCCTAAAAAATATAATAGACAATTGTACCCGGTGAGGTATGCATAACCAAAGACTCAAGTGAATTCGATAAAAATAATCATTTCAGATGGATCGGATCACATTGACGGGTATATATAGGTGAATTATTTTAAAATTTTCTAGTTTAAATGGGTGAGTCAGGTGTTTTTTTTTGTTGGAATTTTATTAAACCCAGCCCGACATAACAGGAATTTTTTGGGTAATCTGAAATTTTAGTTTGATTTAGTTGTGTATTTTCTAACTTGAATGTTGTTTGGTCGGGTTGAGTAACTCAACCAACCTGACTGATGCTCACCCCTAGTACCTAGTATGGGTACGACTAGAATTTGCATACGAATACTTCATAGCCAAATCAATTAACTTTGAATCTTTCTTTAGCATTTCTGCAATTTGAATTTATTGATTTTGCATACGATATGCAGTTAAGCTCGGAAGGGCCCCACCATGATGAGATTGATATAGAGTTCTTGGGAAACTTGTCTGGAGATCCTTATTTGCTCTCAACCAATATATATGCTTATGGAGTTGGGGGTAGAGAGATGCAGTTCTACCTTTGGTTTGATCCCACACTGGACTTCCACACCTATTCTATTGATTGGAACTCTCAACGTATAATGTAAGTTACCAAATCTGCCTACAATTTTATCTATGCATTTATATTTTAAATGACAGTAGAATTTATTTTTTGTTGCGGGAGAAAACTAAGAAATTGAAAATTCTCCTATATATAAAGCAGTATCAGAATCGAAAAATAATAATTTTTAAACAAAATTACCCTTATTTAAATTAAAAACCATAATATTATCTCAAATATTAAGAAGTTGTACTAAAAGTGCTTCTGAAAGATTTGACTAAACGCTAAACTTTTCATTGTCAGAGTGCTTTGAAAAAAATAATTTTTTTAAAAAGTAATTTTAAGAAAAAAGGAAAGAAAGAGTAAATTACATTTAGCTCTTCAAAATTTTTTGAAATTTAGATTCATGCTCCCTTTAATTTTAATTTATATCAAAAAATTTCCTCCTTTTATTAAATTGTTAATGAAGCTTATACTTTATGCATTTTTTCTCTTAAAAATTTATAAATAGTTTAATTCAATGTAATACAAATCAAAATGTCAAGTTAATACTTATGAAAACTTACAATAAGGAAAGTTAGTGTCATTTTTTAAAAATTTGAGGGGTCGTGTAAATTCTATAAATTATAAAAAAGTTCTTATCACAATTTGAATTAGAAGAAATGTAAGTATAATTTTTATAAATTTCAGAGAAAGTGAATATAACTTACTCAGAAAGAAATTTTGAAACACAGCCACATGGGCCTTGAGTAACTTCTTGAAAGTCACTAGCAAGGAACTAAATTTCCTTTCTTTTCTATTGAAACGACTGAAACATTTCCGTTTCCTGAGTCACCGATGTGAAACGGAGTTATCGAAACGAAACGAAGTGTTTGTTAAGGAATTATGCTATTTCAATTAAAATTGCTATGTTTTGAAATGTTTCGGTAAAAATACTCTTGTTTCAATGGAAATTTTGGTGAAAATACTCTTATTTCGAGTTGTTTTAATAGAAATACTCTTGTTTCAAGTTATTTCGATAGAAATACTCTTGTTTTGAGTTATTTCGATGGAAATACTCTTGTTTCGAATTATTTCGATAGAAATACTCTTGTTTCAATGGAAATTTTGATGAAAATACTCTTATTTCGAGTTGTTTCAATAGAAATACTCTTGTTTCGAGTTATTTTGATGGAAATACTCTTGTTTCGAGTTATTTCGATGGAAATACTCTTGTTTCGATGAAAAAGTACTAAACTAATTTGAAAAATAAAAAAATTGACAATATAAAAGTAGATGAAAATAGCATGATATCATATCTAACACTAAGTTACTTTCTCTCACAAGTCACAACACTTTTATTAACTTCATACTCTCCCTCTTTATTCTTATGACATTATTTTCCTTCATTATCTTTATTTTAAAGAGGAAACTACAAAAATGATACAAAGAGATATTGAAAGGCAAAGAGAGAGAAATATACCTAAAGATAGAGATAGAATTATGGTCGACAGAGAAAGAGACTTAAATATAAATGTCACGAAAGAGTTAAGAAGAAGATGGAGAGATAGATGCAATAGAGAGATTGTTGTTGAATACTATTAGAATTTGAGTTGAAGTCCCTACTGTAGTAGTATGTTTACTTACTATTCAATTATAGACATTAATTCAAATTAATTTTAATATAATTTTATATATCTATATCATTAATATTATGTTAAAATCTTTTAAAATTAAAAAAATATTATTTGAAATTATTTGAAACGTTTCTTAAAAAATCTTCTGTTTCCTCGAAATTTCCAAAATGTTTCGAAATGTTTCCGTTTTTAGAGTCACTGAAACGGTACCTCGAAACGAAATTTAGTACCTTGGTCACTAGTAGCCTCACTTAGGGTTTTAGATTGTGATTCTCAGCCAACAATGTTAGATAGAGGATTGTAGGTAGTAACAACTATATTCTAAGAAACACGAACATTGAAACTGCTATAAAACATGATATAAACACATTCATTGATACAATAAAATCTGAAATATTCATATGTAATTTAAAGATTTATGTTGTATATAATATAAGTATCAAACACAGACACAGCTCATTTTTTGAAGTATCTGTGCTTTATAACATATATATTTATTTATATTTGTCAGAGTTTCCCGCAATCACTGAAGCGCAACTAATAAACAAGTTGTATATTATCATTATGCAGAATCTTGGTGGATAACATTCCCTTAAGAGTGATGCAAAACAGGCACGAAATTGGCGTGGCATTCCCCACAAGACAACCCATGAGGCTCTTCACAACTCTGTGGAATGGAGACACCTGGGCAACCAGATGGGGGCAAGTGAAGATAGACCTTTCAAATGCTCCATTTGTGGCCTCTTTCAGGAACTTCACAGCCAGTGCATGCACTGTGAGCCCTGAGCCATCTTGCAGGGGCTTCAGTGTGAGCAAGCAGAAGAAAGATCTTGATGCTGAGAGCAAGAAGAAGATGCAAGAAGTGCAGGCAAAATGGGTAGTTTATGACTATTGCCATGACCTAAGGCGTTATGCTCATGATGGTCTTCCTTATGAATGCAGGAAAGTGAATCAAATTATAGAGTTCAAATAAAGCATTAAAGAGGAGGTTGTTTCGTCATCAAAATTATAGAAAATGATCAATTTAAGGTTTTTTTTTCTGGTCTAAGATCTCTAATGCTTTTAGTATATGTCTTTGCGAGGAGGTTATTGTCATGACTTGGATTCTATCCGAGCACGAGACCGGCACAAAATGAGAATTTCTCCCCCACTCCGTAAGGCTAATTGACGTATTTTGAATCTAAATCTCGATAACCAGTTTGGTTTAGCATGTGATCACATAATCACTTTGTAAAACTTTACTCATATATAAAACATAAATAAAGATCTAACTTCAAAACTATATCAATTACATTTTTCATTCCTTGTTACACATATACATTTTATATTTTTCTCGCATATCGAAAACGAGGATCCTGCTTGAGGTAATGGAGCATACTCTAGAATACTTTAAACATACAAGAGAATAAAAAAATAAGCTCAAGAACAATTTGGGCTCACCAGAGATAATCTAACCTCTTTATGATTCCGTTGCGCTTCTCTGATACTAACTGGAATATATATATATATATATATATATATATATAAAGAAAAGGATGAGTCTTGTGACTCAGCAAGTAAATAACACAATTATAACATGTAAAAAAATTATATTATATATTAAGTTATGATTCAATTTATGTTGTTTAAGTTATGAATATTTTGAAGTATTTTTGTTAGTTTTGTTTACTTATATTCATTAGAAATATATTATGAATAGTATTTTTATTTTAAAACTTATTCAACATTATTGAAGATTACTAATTCATTCGTTTACTTTGGTTTAATCCATTCTCATACTTTTTCTTAGCTAGTTTCATCATCATATACATGTAGGCCTCTAAGGGACCCATTGACTTTTCTCAGTCACTTTCCTTTATTATTCCTCCTTTAAGTAAACACTTAAATATTTCTACGTGCAAACATTTGCACACACTGTATCAAATGGGCTAGATCCACTTTATCATCTTTCTTAAAATTATATCACTATATTATTATGTTCTTACGCCAAATAAAAATATCATATGTTATTTGTGTACATATAGATATGTATTTAATACTCAAGCTATATATATTCAAGAGTATAATTAAAGTAAAATAATTATAACTTCTAATTTTATACTTTAATTATTACTATTATTATTATTATTTACTGTATTTTATTTAGTTTAGAGGATTCCAATTCATAACTATCTCAACATACCCAAGTACACAGCTTGGTAAGGAAAAAACATCATTTTACCCAAGCACACATCAAGAGTGGATAAATCACCACATATGTCTTACCCCAAGCACATAGCAATGGGACGAATAGAATTACCATATTCTCATCTTTCATATCATAAGGTTGGGAGGAGTTTTTCTCAACTCTCTAACATTTCCATATGATGACTGTCCTAAGCACACAACAATAGGACGGGTAAATTACCATATTCTCATTATAGGTAATCAGGCCAAATGCCATTGGCTATTAGAGGAGACATACTTCAACTCCATACTTATTCACAATTCAATCCTCATGTGCCCTTTTGCACAAAGGGCTAGCAATTCCCTTGCTAGTTAGGGTTACAAAGTGCACCAAGGCTAGTTATCTCTCCCGCTAGCTGATAGTGTTTCTGAAAAAGAATCCAATGTAATTATTATTAGTTTTATTTATTTATTTTATTGTTTCTAGGTTTTAAAAATAAAATATCATTTTACTTAACATCTAGTGATAACCCATTGTAATCACATCATCATAATCATTATATCCACAGTAGATACTTTACCAATACTGAGTATTAAATTTAATAATCATCACACTTAGTCATATCACTTTCATTCACTCATTTTCGTTTGACTCATTTATATTTTTAAAGTGTACGTATACATATCCATGTACTTACTTGAATAAAAAAATTTCAATTTGATAGTCATACATCATTTCATTACATATAATCTTATAATCTTATATCATTATTTATTATTTCAATATCCATTAGGGTTTCCGTCATTAAATATTATTTGAGATGCCATTATACATAAATATTCACATACTTATATGTGTTCATAGTATAAGCATCATACGTTACGGGAGATCGTGATATTAAATTTTTCGATTAGAACATTTTACACCCTTGGGATAAAATATATCTAATACATTATACATATAGAACCTATTCTAATAAATTCTCAAATCATTATGAATCATCTTCACTAATATTTGAACTATCCTCAAATTCACATATTTATATCCATAAGTCGATATAATTAGGAACCATACACATAAAATAATATATACACATCCAGATAGGGTAACCAACTTTTCTTATTCCAAACTTATACTAATTCATCCTAAAATCTTACATGTCAAGTTCGAACCATACATCTCATCTTCTACGTCTAGCATCCATTGAGCACTTTAAGTTCCCATGTGTCACTAATACTTACCTAACAACTTTAACTTATTTCGACATGATAATTCTATAATGTTATTCTAAGTCTACACTATCCTCAGCATGGAACTCAAATCTTTCTTATGCTTCCAATATAGTAACAAAATTCTAACCTCTTCAATTCCACTTTACTAACCCTAGCACCTTAAAGGGCTTCATAACAAATGTACACACATAAAATTTCTAATCTTGAACTATCCCAAATTTTACATAAAGGATTTCATCTTCGTATGTCTTAATCCATTAGTACATATACCTAGATCATTTATGCTCTGTTCAGACATTATTTTAAAATGTTCTCCACATTCCCACTTTGGTAGGCCAAATTAATTCATTTAAACTCTACTTTCCACATTCTATCATTAAGGAGTTACAACACCATAGGTTCTTCTAGTACATTTTCAAACTATCACAAAAAGTTTCTCAATCGATTCTTTTCAAATAAACCTTTTGATATACTTTCGGTAGCTAAAAAAATCACTAATTACATTGTAAGAAATTTAATGCCCAAAGGTCACTCAAAATTTTCACTATCAACACTTCCAATAAAATTATGATCACTGATTTCCTTGTCTCATCTTGCCTATGCTCACATAAATCCCACATATCTCAATTCCTCTCTTTAAAACATTTTCTTAATGCTCCCTATTTCCAAACAATTTACCCTATAATCACATACACTTAGCTTCACCCACATAAATTCATACACCATCCAATTCACCAATTTTCAATAAAAAGAATTAACCAATAATTTAAATTACATAACCGCAACACATAGTATAAAATTTAAATGCAAAATATAATTCAAACTCATTTTATAATTTTTGTTATTTACTTACCAATTTGAAGCTTTATCTAACATAGCTTTTTCTCCAAGAAAAATCAGTCACCAACACCCCCAAAACATGCTCTTCACCTTGATAATTTTGGATTGCATAATTAACCACTTCGGGGGGACTGTTCACCAAAGAGCATTTTGCATGATTTAGGCACCAAATCATGTTATCTTGACATGAAATTTGTCATACATATACTACACTATGTACTTAACAAAACTCATAACTTAGTATTTCAAGAAAACACCAAGAATCACAAGATTTTTGAAATTTACCTAAGCTAGGCGCAGGTTACTGTAGCTTCATTTTTCTACTGTTTTCCTGTGATTTTACTGCCATAATTTCTCTAATCTTCATGTATGTTACTTGATTAAGGTGCCTTGATACTTGGTTGTTGAGGATTGAAGGCAGGAGATGGAAGAGCAGAAGGTTTGGGGCTGAAATGGAGAGCGCGCAAGAAGGAAAAATATGCAGGGAGGAAGAAGGAAGAAGAAAAAAAATGCAGAAACTTCAGAAAATCTCACGTGGTCAGGAGAAAAATAAACACCCAGGGGTAGTTTTGTTATTTTCCATATAAACCATATTATTTTTTTAGAATTTTTAGTGCAACAAAAATGGAAAAAATTGAATAAAACTTGTAAACCAGATTTAAAAAAAAATTAGAAATTTCACATGTATTATTTCTACCATAGCTCATAAAAAAAATACCCCAAAGGTTCTCAATTAAGTTTTAAAATCATATAAAAATATTGTTCCATGCTATAATTAAAACATAGTATATGATCAAACAAATTATATCCATGTGAAAAAAAAATACACTTACTTTTAAAGGAAAAACTTAGATATTTCTCTTAATAGCTAATTATTAAAGCAAAATATAACATTTTAAAATTTTTAGGATATTACAGTTATGATGTTCTGTTTTTGTTTATTCATTATAATTAATGAAAATGAAGTTGCTAGCCTTTGGAAAATCTTTGCTTTTTGTTTTCTTTTCAATTTAATTTAAGGTTTTTTTGTTCTAAGATCACTAATATTTTTAGTAATTATTTATTTGGGGGGAGGTTATGATGTTTTGTTTTTGTTTATTCATTTAATGAAAATTAAGAAGTTGCTAGCGTAGGGAAATATCTCTGTTTTTTTTCTTTTTATGATTTCTAAGCATAGAAGACCCAATGGATTCATGAACGTTTCAAATATTTTAATTTGGGAAAATTGTACATTTTTACACTGATTTTAGCCTCCAAATAATTTTTGCTTGATTAATTTTTACAATTAACCCCTAATTTATATATCTTATTGTATTTATTTTCTTCTGTGTAATTTTAAGGTTAGTTATATATAACTATCAAAATACTCTTTCTATGAAAATGAGGGAAAAATGGATATCAAGACTAATTATTAAAAAAAAATGGTATTTTGATGATCTCACGTAGCTATTATTAAAACTAATGTCTAATTTAGATATTAAGGGACAAAAACCAATGAGATAGACAAATTAATAATGAATTTAAAAAATTAAGTGAAAGTTTGCAATTGAATGCAATTAATTTCTCCTTTAATTTATTTGGCCATTGTATATATATTGAAGATCTTAATAAGTTCAATTTATCATCCTTTACTTTTAATTTTAAAAAATTAATAATCCTTTAAATTATAAAATTATGTAAATAACATCTTTTATTACTTTTTTAAAATAAATATCTGTTACATCCGTACTGCAAAAAAAAACTATGCAATAAAACTGCCCCAGAAGGAGACTATGCTATGTTCAAAAATTTCTAAATTTAAAATTACAAAAAAATATCCACATTACTGTAATAATTAATGTGGTAGAAAAATATCCACATTAAAATATAATTTGGAATTGGATGTATTTTTATTGTTAATTATCTGCAAGAGATCCCCTCGGGCTAGAAAAAGGCCCAGCCATGGTCCCTACATTACTTCCTCCTCTAACCAAGATGAATAGATTTACCGGTTCCCAACTGTAATCGCCCTTCACAATTGTAGCTTAAAGAATTAATTACTATTTTTTCCTTATTCCCAATAGCCAATTTCATTCCAAAAAAAATATTTTCAGGTTATTATAAATTAACATTGAATAGGCTTAGACTTGAACATATTATGCAGCTTCACATCTTTGAACTCAATTTGAAGAAGAATAGCATTTTTTTAATAAAAAAAAATTAAAAGCAATATGGACAGGCGGAGGAATGGCACCGTGATGCTCTTAGCAATGCTTGCACTTAGTTTTGTGGTGGGCCTGACTGCACATGACCATCCTCTATCTTCTTCTTCTTCAAATCAATTTGATAGTGCTGCACTTGAAGCATGCCTTTTCAGATGTGAGATTCGTAGCTTCAGGATGATTGGTCTTCCTCCCCACATTCCAGATAAAAGGGTGAACAGAGAGCAAAAAATGCTGTTCTATGAGAATTTTTGTGAATGTAGAGAGTATTGTCTTCTTTATTATGATAACTATACTCCTAGATTAGGATTTCTTTACTTTTGAGGAAGTCGAATTTTTACGGTTAGAGGTGTGTTCAGGTTTTGTTAGAGATTAAATAGTTGTTCTTTCGATTTAGCTAAAAATAAATTAAGAAAAATTACACTTATCTATCATAATCTATATCTTCAATTGTAGTTTCCCTTTCTAATCTATAATCTATAATGTCCCCTCAATTTATATATCATATTGTAATGAGCACCTGTTTGTCAAAAAAACATTTAGTCTGATGTTACAAAAGTCACATACAGTGCATGACTGTTGTACGATCCAATCAACCGAAGAAGTCAAGTATACCCTTCTTCCCACCTGCTTGTACCCCTTCTCTAATTTATTTTCTTTAATTGCAATGTTGATTCGTCTTCTTCTTCCAATTATAATTTCTTTTTTAGTTAGCTGGATTGTACAAAAGTCATGTGCAACACACTTGACTTTGAGAACATCAAATTAATATTTGATTTAGAGAAAAAGTACTTATTGCAATGAAACATATAAATTGGGGAGAATATATGTTACAATCTTTTATTAAGTTAGAGGGAAACATATATATATATATATATATATATATATATATATATATATATATATATAATAACAAATATGGTGAGAGGATTATTATCATTATGACATTAATTAATTTGTGGCAATAATCGTCATGGCAATTAATTCTTTTGCTTCATGAAAATCTTGTCCTGAACCTGAATTCATATTCTCCTTCTTTTCTTCCTAATTCACAATAAAATGCGAATTTTAATTTTTGGGAAAAAAAACACCCATCTAAATTAACATGCAAGGATCATGTTAAAAGTTCTATATATATAATTGATGAAGATTTCAATCCTTTTTCATATGCAGAAGAATAAAAATGGCAAATTTAATTAATTGAAGAGTCGAACTTATGAGTAAACATATATATTGAAACGTTGTCAAAACATTTAAGTGCATAGAACCGTTAATTAATTTTTCCATTTGTGTGAAAAAATTTAAAAAAATTATGAAGAGAAGACTTCTAATGTCATTTAACTTTTTATTGCAAAAATGTTACAAAACCATATGTTTGCTCATTGAACTTTCCTAAAAATTTAAAATAAAATTACTTACATAACAAATAAACAAATAATTTGACACTAGGGGGCATCGATATACTATTTATAGCATATTTAGAGACTGATTGCAATTGCAAAATTAAAATTTGAATATTTTAGGATAAATACTGCATATTTTTTATTTTTGCGAAAAGCTATAATTATGCTAGAATTCATGTAGTGAATACCTCAAAAGGCAATTTGGCATTAAAACCTCCTGATTTATTAATATTGAAAATGCATCTTTGTTTAGAAATAGGATACTTAATCACTCAATTTGTCCCTATAGTTTCAGTCAATTTTTAACTAAGTCTCTATCATTTAAAAGTTTAGAATTAGGTTCTTATAGTTTCAATTTTTTTTAATTAAGCCCTTATTGACAATTAGACTGCCGTTAGAAATTCATTAATTGATGCTAAGTTAATCAGCATAATAGGTGCTAGGCACATGTGATTTTTAGTTTTTGAGATTAACAAGTATATATGTTATGTTAGATCCCAAATATGCTGACAACATATTAACGAGAGGGTTAAATAAAAAAGCAAAATTATAGAAACTTAATTCTAAACTTTTAAATTATAGAAACTTATGTAGAAATTGACTTAAACTATAAATATCAACTGAGTAATTAAACCAAAATAAAAAGTTAAAATGCTTATACATTCGACTCTTTAATTTCTCTTTCTTACACATTAATACTTAACACATTTAGAGGACAATGAAAAGGAGGAGGAAAATGTTGCATATATCAGCGTGGATAGTCTACATTCGATCGAATCCAGATAATGAATTAGTTAAGATGTCCACAAGTTGACTCAGATCACTAAAATGATCTCTAGCGAGGATATTGCTCTGAAATTGAAACCCCATTTATTGATCCTTCAACATATTTATATCTTGGCCATGATAGGATAGCTGGTAAACTTGTATACAAATAAAAGCCAGGTTTTGAAGGTATTGGTAGAGTGAAGGAGTAGCTGCTAAGCATTGGTGCAATGGACGCCATGGTTGGTCTTTCACCTACATTGTCTTGAACACACAGTAACCCTACGTGGATGCATCTCATAATTTCAGATCTCAAACCTTCATCAATCAATGTAGGATCTACAAGTTTTGAAATTGTCCCTTCCCTCCAGTTTTTCCAAGACTGCAAGAATTTTCTAATTAGTTGGAAAAAAAGTAAGTTTTATTTAGTTTGTCTGTTTTCTATTTTATTTTCATTAAAAATAGAAAATATAACTGAAAATGTGTTTAGTAAAGTTTAAGAGAAAATGTTTTTCGAAAATATTTTCTAAAAAAGGACCAAAAACTTCTAAAAGATGTTTTCAATATTTTTAAAAAATAACCAGTGGCATTTTTGTAATTTTAAAAGAAAATCTATTATATTTATCAAAATAATCAAAATAATATCATAATTAAGATCATATTCAAAAAATTAAGTAATATTTATAGCTATCTTTGTCAATTAAATTTGACAATAAATATGAACAAAATTTTGACTTCATAAAACAAATTGTTTTCAAAATGATGAAAACTTTCAAATGAAAACATATTTTAAAAAATAAAAATAAAGAATGAAAATTGAAAATATTTTCACAAATTAAACACACCTTTAATGTTATACAATTTCATGTGCACAAGCACACCTAGTAATCTTTTAATTTTTAACTAAGGGTACGTTAAAGTTTATTTTGTGTTTCGATCAAAATCATTTTAACCCTGTTGTTTAAAGTATGTGGTTTGATTCATTATCACTTAACCATATAAAATATTTTTCAATTAAATTTTAATAGAAATAATTATTTAATTATTAAAATAGTAAAATATTTCATTATTAATATACTTTACTTATATTTTGATCTGCAGTTTCGCAATGTACTGAAAGGTTGAGAAAATTATGAAATTGGTTGAGGTAAATGTGAAACATAGTTTCAACAGTAAAATTGATCATTATTTTAAATTCACATAATTATTTCTGTTAAAATTAATTAACACAAAAAATACCATAAGGTGAGAATGTGGTAATGCATGTAACAAATTACAGAGTTTAATGACAAATTTTTAAATTCTAGGAAAAAAAATTGATCTTATAGATCAAACCACAAAACAAATAAATTGCAACTTACCCCTTTAATTAATTTAATAGATAGGGATGATGGATAATGAATAGAGTGCACTCACAGCGCTTACTAGATGCTCAACATTCTCTCCATAGTGGAATTCACCATTTTTCTTGCCACTTACAATTTCTAAAACTAGTACGCCAAAACTAAATACATCTGACTTCATTGAAAAGTATCCATGCTTTATATACTCTGGTGCCATATATCCACTGTATTTAAACATATATGGTCAATTAATCTCATAATAATAATAATCCGTTTTTAAGTTTTTCTAAAAGATTCTTGGGTAGATTGATCCAGTCTCATAAGGATAAAAAAATTAAGTCAATTATAAGTAGCCATATAAGCATAGATATTTTAATACTTACTAGGTCCCAACAATTGTATTTGTATTGCCTTGAGTTTGATTCACTACAAACAATTTTGCCAAGCCGAAATCTGATATCTTAGGATTCATCTCTTCATCTAATAAAATATTACTTGCTTTGAGATCACGATGAATAATCTGCACTCGAGAATCATGGGGAAGGTAAAGAAGGTTTTGGGCAATGCCTTCTATGATATTATGACGGCTTTTCCAATTCAATTGCTCCCGCTTGATTGGATCTGCATTAGAGTATGCTTTTACTTAGTCATCCAAACTATGAAAAAGCTTTAATAGTAGAAATTTTTTTAGGCAGATTCAATTTATAAAAATAAGTTGATCTAATCAATCATAAAAGATTTGTAAGCATGTTAAGTATTATCACGTTCGTACTTTAAGAACGCGAATACCTTTACTATCCGATAAATTTTTCATTACACATATGCAAATGATCTCACGATAACACATATCCAAGTATTATTTAACGTTCACAAGTTTACAAAACCAATAATTATACATGCCAAATCTATATACATCAAGTTTACAGCGGAAACAAGGATCCTGCCTGTGACTTTCAGAGCAACACTAGAGTACAAATATATATTACAATATAATACACTGAGAGCCTAGAAACAAGTTAGGCTCACCACTGAAACACGACACCTAGTCGGTCAAGTAGCTGCGGGACCAAGATCTGGATCTTTATCTGAAAAATATGTCAACCACGTGTAGTGAGTTTTACAACTCAGTGAGCAGATAACACCTCCTATGACTTCTCAGGTCAACATAAGGATGTACTCATATAGTAAAACTTATCATATCAAAATATACCATTCAGCAGTACATCCTTATGGGACTCGCATTTCAAAATATTCTCAATTCAAATCACATTTAAATAGCTGTAACCACATATGATACAAGTACATATTTATCAATTTTGATATGCATTTAAAAATCAAATCTTTTCAATAGATACACATGGAATGTGAGTACATCACCCTTCTGCCTCCTCACGAATTCCATAAGCACAATCACAGTAAGTAATCAGAGAATGTGAGTACATCACCCAACTGCCTCCTCACAATACCACTGATTACAACTTCAATAGATCAACAGGGACTGTGAGTACATCACCCAACTGCCTCCTCACAATACCACTATCATCATCACAATAAGTAATCAGGGATTGTGAGTACATCACCCAACTGCCTCCTTACAATACCACTGACTACAACTTCCATCAACAGGGAATGTGAGTACATCACCCAACTACCTCCTCACATTTCCACTTCCATCAACTTCACATTCATCAATATATATATATATATATATATACATGAAATGGCATGAAAAATTATCAAGCAACTCGCCATGAGTTTTACGCTTGCCATAGTTATCAAGCAACTCGCCATGAGTTTTACGCTTGCCATAGTTATCAAGCAACTCGTCATGAGCTTTACGCTTGCCATTCAATTTCTTTTATAAAATAACATGCATAACATAGTTTCTTTGCCATGTCATGTGAAATACGTGTTAAAAATCACATACTCAATGTGTTTCAAAACTTATTGCAAAAATCAAACTCTTCTTGAACTACATTTCATATTTCAATTAGTTCAGACATTTTCAAACCATTTCAAGAACATATGGAAGCATAAATAACATGTAATCATACTCATTTATCAATGTAAAGTTCAAGAAGAGTAAAAACAAGTCATAGAAAGAATCATCTACTCACCACTTTGAAGCACAAAGTTGAATACCCTTAAAATTCTATTTTCTGATCCGAATTCAGTGAAATAAACCCCAAAATCGAGTCCGGAACATCCAAAAACCTTGAAAACGACTCCAGATTTGCGAAATTTGGCCTCCGGGAGCTCGGTCAACGCAGGTCAACGCGAGAAGGTCCGGTTGCCACGCGCTACACGCGCCGCCCGAGGAGCTGCGCGTGGGAGTCACTCTCCGAGGGAGAAGAGGCACGTGGGGGCGCGTGCGGTGGTGGATCGGCCTGAAATTTGAGATCCAAAGGTTTCGGTGCCTTCTGGATCGATCTACGGTGTTAGTTTTTGCGTTTGAGAACTAAAAGTAGGAGTTTCGGGGGTTACCTTTTTGGCTGTTTTTCCCTTCAATTTTTCGACCAATTTCCGGTCAATTCTCCAGAAACCAATCGGATGGATTCGAAGAACTCTTCGTCCTGAGTCCGTTGGTGGTGGTGGTGTCGAAATCCGAGGTCCGTAGGCGAAGAAATTTTAGAGAGAAGTTAGAGGGTTTTCGGGAAGAATTTTCTGAAGAGAGAGGGAAAAAGCTGCAAATGACCGCTTCCGGAGTGGTTGAGGCCCTTAAAATATCTCGGAGGACCTTTCTGCAAAATTTTACTTTTAGTGGGAGGTCCTTGTAAATTTTTCTTATTTACATTTAAACCCCGAAACTTTTAAGAATTTGCATTTTTGCCCCGAAACGTAAATTTCTAACATTACTTTTATACTTCTTTAATCCATGTAAATAATAACTTATTTTCACCGGGTCCTAACTCCATTTTCGAAATCCTCTCTTTAATTCCACATTTTCCTTAATTAAAATCTCCATTTTCCAAAATTATCTCTGTTATTCTAAAGTTCTTTAGTTGAACGTTCTCGTTAAATTTACGGTTATTACAAGTATACTTTTCAGTTAGATCCACCTTTGACATATTTATATGTATGTCCCTTTATGATTGAATTAGTTTGTCTACTTATGAATCTCTTGGTTAGAGAAATTCTTAGGTAAATGAAGTAATTATATATATTAACACCAACATACCAAAGATGAAGTAATCAAGGCTTTTGTTGGGAACAAACTCATAGACAAGTAGTCTTTCTCTATTTTCCAAACAGAAACCAAGTAGCTTAACTAAATTCCGGTGTTGAAGCTTGGCCATTAACAGCACTTCATTCTTAAACTCCCTATCACCTTGGCTAGAATCCCTGCTCAACCTTTTCACAGCAACCTGTTGTCCATTATACAGCCTGCCCTGAAATTATACATATCAAAATTTATATTAGTTTCATACAATCATCGATCCAAATATCTGAATATTATATTGGGGCAATTACATTTTTTCTACTATGATTTTAACCCCCAATTGTACTTCTTGCCAATTGATTAATTTTTGCATTTGATCCACTAATTTATCTGCTTCATTGCATTGATACTCCTATACTTTATATTAAACAGTAATTTAACGTTAATTATGTGAGATTACAAAAATATCCTTCTTATTCTTGATGCCCCACAATGTCATTCTGGGAAGGAAATTTGGTAATTTCACATTGTTAACACTAGAGTTAGCATCTAATTTACATGGTAGAGAATAAATGCAATGGAATATATAAATTAAAGAGTATATTGAAAAAAATTAATGAAGGGAGAGAGAAATTGTAATGGGGCACAAAGATATTGGTGAGAAGGCCTATTACATTTTTTTTATTTTTTGTTATAGAACTTAATATATTTAGCTTATAATTAATATTATACATGGTAATTAATTTCTTACCATGTAAACAAGTCCAAATCCACCTTGTCCAAGCTTATTTGCATCACTAAAATCATTTGTTGCCATTCTGATGGTTTCAAAGTCCAATTGCAAAAAGTCCGAAGTACTAATTTCATCCTTAGCTTCAGCTACACATGCATGCATGGGAGTACAAATACCAAAGGAAGTTAGCTTAATATTGGTGCAAACCCAAACGAATTACAATTCGAGAACTCTATCAAATGAACTAAATATCAAATTTTATTTATCAACGATGAAAAGAAAAAGAAAAAATAATCACACAGTCCCATATATAGACATAATAGTTGCAGAAGTCTGACTCAATTAAAAAACTTAAATAAATAAAATAATTGATTATTCCATAAATAACTAAGATGCAAATAACTCAAAATAATATAACTAATTAGAAATTCTAACTTCCAAATTGAAAATTCTAATTGTAAAATGACTAAAGTAATAAAATAGAAATCAGCGTTAATTTCCATCACTTATTACCATTTATTTAAGTAATATTTTTTATTTATTTTGAATTTCAGTATTAAAACAACGTGCCTAACTTGTATAAACAAAAAAAAATTGGGTATAGTCTAATGATAATCGATACAAGTAATTTTCAGGAAGTATTATGTTGGATCTTTCGTCGTTATGCAAAAAAAAAAAAAAATATTATAATAAAGAAAAAAATAGTAAATTACATTTACTTTCCCTGAGATTTATGAAAATTATGCAAACACCCCTCCACTTTCAAATTGTGACAAGAACATCCCTTGAAGTTTATAAAACTTTGACACACTCTCTTAAGTTAAAAAAAAAAAACTAAACTTACCTCTCTTATTTTAAATGTTCATAAACATTAGTTCAGCCGTTTGATAAATTGTACTGAATTGAATAAGATTATTTATAAGTTTTAAGAAAAAAAAACATAAAACATAAACTTTATTAATAATTTTGTGAATAAAAGGAAATTTTTTTGTATGAATTAAAATTAAAAAGTGTAATAATAAGTTTTAAAAATTTCAAAAAGATGAAGTCATATGTTGACTTACTTTCAGTACATTTCCTTGGCATCTCGACTCTTAAATAGATGAAAATAAGGATGAGCAGCGCGATAGACGCAACAATATTTGGCACAACTATGTCAACAACAGTACGTGATTTATTGCTCTTTCCTGCACAAACCAGAATTTAATTAGTTCATATCACCACAAGAAATCAGATATTCGGTGACACCCAGAAAATTTGACACTGAAATGAGACTATATGAATATAACCCTTAATTTATGGGTTTTAATTTTTGTCAAGTTGATTTAAATTCAAGAAATGAGGCTTTAAATCGATGATCACACAATAATTTCTTGAGGAAAAAAAATACAAAAATAAGTTGATCTTTGTATAAATGAGCATCTTAAGATGAAAATTATGGTTAAGGATATATTTGAGAGGCAAGAAGAGTGACAGGAGAAAATGATGCAACTTTATATAATAAGTTTTTCTTTATTTAGATATTTAAAATTCACGAAGAAAATAATGAATAATTAAAGGAAAAAATTCATAATTATATCTTTATTTTTTTTTCTTTGTTAATTACAATAATTTTGTTTCTTAATATTAATTTTTCTAATAATAATAATAATAATTAGTTTAATTTGGCGTTCAAAACTCTTCCAAATTTTTCTTCACTTCTCTTATAAAAATTTCAAAGAAAGTGAAAATAAATTCTCTTAAGGTGTGTTTGGATGAAGTAATTTAAGGGAAAAAAAATTAATTTTATAGAGTATTTAAAATACCCTAACCCAAAATATTTTGTTTGAATAAATAATTAAAGAATTTTATAATTTTCAAGTAATTTAATCGATGGAATTATTATTTTATCAAAAATAAAAAAATTTCAAATACTTAAAAGATAGAATTTCCAAATGTTCTTCCAGTTTTCTCCTACCAGCCTGATTTGAAACAGACTAAACTAGACCTGATCCCAACGTCAAATTAGAACCAACTTCTTGTCACAAAACCCGACTTCACCATGCACCTGGACCCCCCTGCCTCGGATCCTAACATAGCCCGGCCCAGATCCTGGACATTACCCCAGACCAAACTTCATCCTCAACCTAAAATTGAACCTAGTTCCCAGCCCTGAACCCCAAATCAGACTTGGACCGAACCACATACCTGGACCCTCAACCTTGACACGGGCCTGATCCATGAACCCCAGGCCCAACCTGAACCTGGACTCAGCCTTGAACCATGAACGAATGGTTTTGCCCCAGCACAAGCAAATGGAATAAAGTCCACAAAGAAGAAAATATTGACATTAAAAGTTTTTCTGGGACTGAACAAGACAGGTATATATATAGTGAGGTACCCTTTTTAGACATGGGATCAGCAGATAGAAGAGGAGGTGAGAGGGGCGGCAAATATGGTGGTGCTGGTGCATCATCATCTTCGTCAATTTGAAAGAAGCTGTAGGTCTCATATCTAAAGTTGCAACTAGGTCTAATCACTCTACCCCCTCTCTTTTGATCACAACAGATTGGGATTTCTGAGATAGCCCCATCCAAGCAATCGTTGCACTCCTCGTTGGACAAATCTGGTGTGCACTGCACTAGACCGTATATGGTTTGATTGCTCGGACCACTTGCTTTTGCGGTTGCAAACTTACGACGTGAGTTACCAGAAGCAGCTGTGATTCTTAGGGTACCCAACAACTCCAATAGCACTTGCTTGAACTCATTTGCCTGTGATTAGAGCTTACAATTATAATCCATGACCATTTAACCATCATAACTTAAGAAGCATAGATACTAATATAGATACAAGATATGATGTGAAAAGAATACTGTGACTCTATAACCGATAAAATATTTAATATTTATATACAATTTAAACTATAATGTTATATCCTATATGAGTGTCCATCATTGAAGTATGGGTGCTCTATAGATTATAACCTAAAAAGTACTGGTGTTTATTAGAAGATTTTTCAATAGAATAATGACAGGTGAATTTTTTTTAAGGAAATCAAAATTAAATGATTAATTGGTAAAATTGTCCACATGTGATGTTATGAGTTTACTAGAGATTTTTATAGAAAATAGTTAAAGAACATTAGCTATTTCTTTTTCTTAATTATATTATAGGTTGGGCCATTAGATAAACTACAGATAAACTCATGGTTAAGTATTAACCCATTCCTTATTACTTCCATTTTTCATTTACCCAAGCTCTCCTTCTCTCTTGCTAAGGTGATGTTTAGAACTATGAAGTATAATATAATTAATATTTTAACAAAAAATTAATATGTATTGATAAAAATAGGAATAAGAGACAAGATAATATAAAGAACCAATTTATGAGTTATATTTGGTGAATATGGGACAAAAAGAACAGAAATACAAGTCTCAAATTTATTGAATAAATAAAAAATAAAATTTAAAGAATTAAGAAAATGAAATTAAAAAAATTGAGAAATTACACTTTTAATTTTACTCTGATCTTTGCCTCCAATTGTAATTTTTTCCTTAATTTATTAGTTTTTGCAATTTACTCACTAATATGTTTGCCATTGCATTTAACCTCCTGCTACATTCAAATTAGATAATAACTTTAATAGTAACTATGTGAAATTATCAAAATATCTTTCCATTTGCTTGATATTTCATTTTATCTTCTTTTTTATGAGAAGAATATTTCTATACATACGTAACTACCGTTAGAGTTAACATATAATTTAAAAGGTAGAGAGTTAAATGCAACATGATAGATAGATTAGGGAATCAATTACAAAAAAATACAGATTAAGGAGAAATTGCTATTGAAAGTAAAGATCAAGGTAAGAAAATGAAAATTTTCCAAAAAAGATTGCAACATGTGAATGATTAAATGCCTGGATATAAAAAAAAATATTATACAGAGAGTCAAGGACTTTTTTTTTCAAACTAAGTATCATATTACTAATTGCTTAAAAGATACTCCAACTCGTGTCATAATTCGATTGAAAAACTTTATTGCGAACACATAAAAACCAGTCATACCTGCAATGCTACTTCTGGGTTCCACATATACAAATAAGGGGATGTTTCCATGATGCCAAATATTGATCGATTTGAGTACCGAAGAATGCAATTATCATACCACTGAATAGCCTCCTTCTTGTTATGGCACAACAGGGGAAGAAGGGATGTTGATTCTGTGAGGCAAGTTCGGCAATCTTGTGGCGTAACATCTCCTCTACACAGTGCAATGGCGTTAACTTTTTTAGCATTTTCTCCATAAGAGAAATTGTAGAAGCCATAGTCAATTTCTGTGTTGGAAGATATGTTTAGTAAAAGGGTATTGAGGTTGGTTTGGTAGGTATTACTGGAGGTGGTGTTGCTACACGAGAATTTAAGGACGCTTTGCTGGGCATTGCCTTTATGATGGGATATTTGGGTTAGGTTAATGAATAAGAGATATGAAAGGAGCTTTAAGGAAACCATAATTTCCATTGTAATTGGACTGTCTCTTTAGTGTTTGAGATTTGGCCGAGTGAAATTTGTGTTGTTTCTTTCTATTTTATTGATGTCTTCCGAGTCTATACGTAGTCCACAACTTCTTTGAAACGGTGCATATATTGTTATTTACATTAACTATCTGTGAAAGAAGAAAACAAATTATTTGGTTGTTATTGAGATAAATAAATAATTAAAGTTTATTCTAGAAGTGCTTTTAAGAAAATAACTTTTAATTTTTTTTTAAGAGATCAGAAGTTTTGGAGAAGCCCTGACTTTGTCAAAATTTGAGAAAGGTAAGAAAAAGCAGCTTTAAGAGTTTAAAGTTATAACTTTTGAACAACTATTTTAGTTCATCTAATGTCTTTTGAACTTAGGCAAAGAAAAAAGAAGAAGCCTATTTTGTTGACCAAGCAGGTCCAGGTCCAAGTCTACTTTGAGGAGAATGAAAACTCACTAACCCCTAATTAAGGTTAGTAGAATAACATTTTTTAATAAAATAATAATTATTAGAAATAATTCTTAAATCTGTGTATTTGCCTATTCTTATGAAATTATAAATATGACATTGATTTGGATTAGATTTTTTTATATGAAATTATCGTCGTGTAAAGAGAGAAATAGATACAGAACAATTAATTATTTGTATTTATTTCTCTTTTTATGTGAGGGTAAATTTCATTAATTTGTCTCTTGTCTTGATAAGTAGTGTTGGAGTAATAAATTCTTACTACTAAAAAAAAAACACTATCGTGGTGAGTGGGAAAGAAGTGGTTGAAGACAAAGCGTGGAAAGGCCGACGTTGATTTCCATTGTCAAATAGCATTTGCCTCCAATGAAAAATTTAAATTAAGAGACGCCCTGTACCCTACGCAAGCTATCATAAATTTGAAGGAAAAATAAGACAAACAAATTGCTATTCATAGAGGAAAGTTTTATATAGCTGTATTAAAAGCTATCTTTGTCCTTTTAAATGCTAAATATATTGAAATATTAAGCAATTATAATTACTTTGATTTTTAAAATATTAAAGAAATTAATGATAAGAACTTAGTTATAATGTATAACATTATTTATTATAACATTTTATTATTTAATTTAATTACCCAAGTATAAAATTTTTGCTTAATTAATTATATTTGACTACCATTTTTTGTTTTTTTGGGTAGAAAAAGAAATTGTATTAGAAAGTCAACCAACAGTCATCACAAGGTTTACTTAACCATTAGGGTAAAATAAGTTACATTTGAGAAACATTTCTAACAGAGCTTGTAAACCATAAATTTGCATAAATATAATAAATTAAAAACTGAAGTTTAAAGAACATACCTCCAAACATGATCACCAGATATGTTAAAATAAAAAAAATTTGTCTAATCTATTCAAAATTTTGATTTGTATATTTGATGGAGAATCATACGCTTTCTTGTAAACTAAAGATCCTTATATTATAAAAAAAAAAATTGAATATTTTACTGTATCCTTCTTCCTATTAAAGAAAGGGTATTTATAATTGATAAATGGTTGTCATAACCACCATATATATTTTCACATAAGAATATATTTTTTTTACATAGGGTCACATCTTCATGTAGGGTCACCTATTCACATAAGAAGATAACTACTATATAAAAACAGGCTATGTATATCTTTTTTAATTAATATAATTAACAAAGCTAACACCCTATATTTGATCAAACCAAGGACAATGAAAAAAAAAAGAAAAAAAATGTCACATATACTAGTGTGGATGGTTTGCATTTGACTAAACCGAAGTAGTGAATTAATTGATATGTCTGCAAGTTGATCTTGATAATCTCTAGCAAGGATATTGCTCCAAAATTGGAACCTCATTTACTGAAGATTGATCTCTTGATTATGAAAGGTCGATAGCTGGTAATCTTGTAAACAAATAAAAAGCAGGTTCTGAAGATAATGGTAGAGTGATAGAGTAGATACTAAGCATGGTTACAATGAAGCCATGGTTGGCCTTTCAGCTACATTCTCTTGACCACACACTAACCCTAAATGGATGCATCTCATAATTTCAGATCTTGAACCTTAATTAATCAACGTGGGATCCACAATATTTGAGGTTATTCCTGCCTTCCATGTTTTCCAAGCCTAGGATAAAAATGAAATTAAGTATATTAATAAGTTTCTTAACTTCTGCAATTTCAAGTGCTAATTAATTAAAATTAAAGTCTACTTCCATATAGTTTCACATAAAATCAGTTTATTTTCCTGTGAATTAAAATGTGTTATATAATCCCTTGTGATTTATTTTGTTATAACTTGACCATTTTATAATATTTTTAACCTAAATTTTATTGGAAAAAATCATATGACTATTAAAATAATAAAGGGTTCGATTCTTCAAAATTAAAAGTATGTTTCTCTTATATTTTGAGTATTTTTATAGTGTTCAGATGTTATCGCTATTATTAAGTTGACTATTTCAAGTTCAAAATATCAGCTTAATCCTAGGAATAAATTTATCACACTATGAAATTATTCAATGTATAAGTGAAATTACTTAATTTTATTAATAATGAAATTATTCATATTTTAATATTCACATAATTATTTCAGTTAAAACTAACTAGGAACGAAAAGAGAAAAAGAGAGAGAGAGAGAGAGAGAAGAGGAAAAGACAAAAAAAAAAAACCACAGGAAGAAAAATTGATTTCCAACCAAACCACACAAAAAATTAAATTGAAATTTACCTCTTTAATTAATTTAATATATAGGGATGATGGATAATAATTAGAGAGCGCACTTACAGCGCTTACTAGATGCTCAACATTCTCCCCATTGTGGAATTCACCATTTTTCTGTCCATTGACAATTTTTAAAACTAGTATGCCAAAACTAAACAGATCAGGCTTCACTGAAAAAAATCCATGTTTTATATACTCAGGTGCCATATATCCACTGCATTTAAACAAATATGGTCAATTGATCTCATAATAATAATAATCCATCTTTAAGTTTTTCTAAAAGATTCTTGAGTAGATTGATCTGGTCTCATAAAGATAAATAAATAAGCATATAAGTATAGATATTTTAATACTTACTAGGTCCCAACGATTGTTCTTGTATTGCCATGAGTTTGATCTGCTACAAACAATTTTGATATACCGAAATCCGATATCTTAAGATTCATCTCTTCATCTAATAGAATATTGCTTGCTTTGAAATCTTGATAAATAATTTGGACTTGAGAATCATGGTGAAGGTCAAGAAGACCTCGGGTAAATAATGCTTTTACTTGGTCATTCAAACAATGAAAAAGCTTTAACAGTAGAAATTTTTTTAAGTAGATTCAATTTATAAAAGTAAGTTGACAATTAGAAATTAGCACACAATATCACCTCACACTATATCAGACATGAACATTTTAGTTATATACATAATTATCTTCTTATTAATTCATGCCATACAGTCTTTGTATATAGATAATCTTAACCAACATACTTAGAAAACACAACAAAAGCGGGATCCTGCCTGTGATAATCAGAGCACAATCTAAATTACAAAAAAAATAAACAAGATTACAAAAGATATATTAAGGAGCCCTAGGAACAATTGGATTCACCACTGAAACTACTACTTTATCCAAATTCGGATGAATGCGGGTTAGACTCTTTAATGCTATCTAAAAATATAAAATAGGAGAGGGTGAGTTTACGCAACTCAGTGAGCAAATATAGCCTATTATAACTGAAACAGAACAAACCATATGCACAAATTTTCATAAATAGAAAGTATGCAAAAATATAACATTATCTAAATCAATGTAAATAACAACAAACTAAAACTTTAAAGTGGCTAAATTTGTTTAAGAGAAATTCTGAAATATTGAGATTTAATATAATAAACACTAATTTTAAAATCAAATAAGAAAATAATTCTTTAAAAAAAATGTTTAGAGGAGGACTTAAAGCAAAACCATTATCATTTTATAACCTAGCCCATAGCTTGGCAAGGGCAAATCACTACATAAATGTTTTTTTTTCAAGCACATAGCAATGGGATGGGTAAATCACCACATTCTCATCAATCAGGGAGGAGCTCTCCTCAACTCCCGAATCTTTCCATATGATGACTACCCCAAGCACACAGCAATAGGACAGATAAATCATCACATTCTCATCATAGGTAATCAGACCAAATGCCATTGGCTATTGGAGGAGACATATCTCAACTCCATACTTATTCACAATCCAATCTTCATGTGTCCTTTCGCACAAGGGGCTAGCAACTCTCTTGCTAACTAGGGTTACATGGTACACCAAGACTAGCTATCTCTGCCGCTAACTAACAGTGTTTATATCAATAATTCCTCCAAAATAAATAAGTTTTATAACCAAAAATGTAATCTGAAGGAAAATTAGAAAGCATGAGGTTAAAATTCTTTTTAAGACAAAATATATCCTTCCCTTCCAAGATATTCCTCGGACAGAGTTCCAGCATAAAAATTCATTCTCCCAAATTAGAAATACAACATTTTCATTTTATTTCAGACAAACCATGACATTCAGTCCCAAAGACACATTTCAAACATAAATCAAAATCCAATTTCAACATATTCATGAAATAATGAGGTATTAGTTATAACATAAATAATATGAAACAATTTGAAAAATGATACAAATATAAGATTCAATAAATTGTAACATAACACCATATTTTCATCATAAATTCAAGAGGGATTATTAGAGGTCTATTCTGCATGTTCTATAGCTTCTAAGAATATAAATTAATGTAAACATCAAATTCAATTTATACTATTCACAATTAAATCTTTGTTTTAAAATGCATAGACATGAGAAAGACTTGAAAAGGCGTTATAGTAAATTATATTCACTCACACTTTAAGGATTCATGGAGGGCAACCCTTTTCCTTTCACTTCCAATGTCCAAGTTATTATGCAAACTTCCAACTTGATTGGGACTTCCTTCGAGACCTATGATAAAACATCACATAATTATCATTCTTGCATGGCACATAATTACCATGCTATGAGTCTAATATTTCATCACATACAAATCTATATTTCTTTCAAGACCAATCCTTTTGGTTCCTACATCAATTTGGTTAAAGATCTGTACTTCTCAATCTAACACCAACTT
This sequence comes from Gleditsia sinensis, assembly GCA_037074535.1. Lineage (NCBI taxonomy): Eukaryota > Viridiplantae > Streptophyta > Magnoliopsida > Fabales > Fabaceae > Gleditsia > Gleditsia sinensis. Next base: position 16,986,994 of record CM073472.1, read on the forward strand.
ATAATTTTATATGCATTTCCAATTCCCTTATAGCGCGTTTGGTTGGCAGGAATGGAAAGGAATGTGGAATGGAAAGTAGGATTCCATAGTTTAGTTTGATGGAATAGAACATTCTATGGAATGTTCTATTCCATCATGTGATGGAAAATGGACTCCTTCCAATAATGGATGGAATCCAAAATTCCATCACAAAATAATACTTAACTTCATATTTTTTTATTAAAATAATTTAATTTAATTATTAAAAAAATTAATTTGATTATATTTTGTAAAGATTAATTTGTAGGAATTTTAAAAAAAAAATCTATTTTTTTTTAATTTTTTTATTCAAAAAAATTAATTTAATTATTTTATATTAAAATTAATTTAATCATTTTGCTTATCTTATCTTTCTATTCTTTCAATTTATCTATTAATCAAATAATAAAATATCACATTACCTCTTTCTTTTCATCGCATACCAAACAAGGTAATGACATTCCATTCTCTCTTACTTTCTTCTTTCCATTCCATTAAAATTTATTCTATCCAACCAAACGGGCCCTTAGTAGTTAGCTTATACTTTCAAAATTTCTATCACATACATATACCAACTTTAAGCTTCCATACTAATAGCTTCTTAAATGATTATTTCAAAACTTCTTTTATTATTTGAACCTCCAAATCATGCCCTACAACTTAGAACATTCTAAATCAAAATTCTTGGGCGCGGTTACTATTTACAACACTATTTATATTATTGTTCACTGAAGCAAAAATTCATGATCTAAGTATCCAAACGATGTTATTTGCTTATAAAAATTGGCATGGAAGTAATACAACATGTCCTCAACATGATTCTATGCCCAAAAATTTCATAAACCAAGAAAAGAATTGAAATTTTCAAGCTTTTACCTCCGTGCTACAGTGATTTGCAGAGCAAAATTTTCTAACTGAAAAATCAATAGATTGCTTCAACCTTCTTGGGGATTTTACAGTAGATTTCCAGCCTTAACATAAGGGATTTAAGTGGCTGAAAGTTTGGATGAAGATGGCACACAAAATGGAAGAAAATGGTAGGGTTTTGGGTGAGGAAAGAGATGTACGTTTTGCTGGAAATTTTCTCCAGCTTCTGGTACAGCAGCGTGCATACATAAAAATAAGGGGAGGGGTATTTTTGTCATTTCTTAATTAGATAAGGGCAATTTAGTCTTTTTCTAAAATAAAAGGGGGTAATTTGGTAATTTTATTTATAATAATAATATTACAGCATGTCCCTTCAAAAAGCTTTAACAGTAGAAAAACTGAGATAGATTCAGGCTATGTTTGACAAAAATAGCTTATAAATTAGCTGAAAGTTTAAAAGTTAGCTAAAAGCTGAAAAGCTAATTTTTAGCTGAAAGCTGTTAAGCTAATTTATTGAATTAGAAGTGTTTGGTAAAATTAACTATTGAATTAGGTGATAAATGTAAAATGACATAAAATGATATACTTATATAAAATTTATTATTTTTTGTTAGTAATTATATTTTATTATATAATTCTAAAAAATACAAAATAAATATATCATCTAAAGTCTCACAATAAATTAGCAATATTATTGCGAATCTCTTTCATCTCAGTAGATGCCTCTAAATTTTTATTCTTTGTGTCACTATCAACAATATTTAGAAATTTATCATGGGGTATGTAATTTGAATGTTGCTCGAGTATAGTAAAAATAATGTCATCTTGTAAATAGGATAGTGTTGGAATTTGAATAAAATAATAAGGATTAAAAATGAATAAAATTATAAAAACTATCAGCTAAAAGCTATACGCTACTTGAAGTAGCGTATGATAAAAAATTATAAGCTACTCAAATAAACTTGTTTACCAAACACCTCTAATTTGGTCAAACAAGTTTATAAGCTAATCAAATAAGTTATAAGTTAGTTTATTTGATTTGCCAAACATACTCTCAATTTATAAAAAATAAGTTGATCAAATTAATCATAAAAGAAATGCAAGTATGTTAGGTATATTTTTCAATTAGACCCACCTCTGACATGCATCTATGCATGTCCCTTCATTGGTCTGTCTACTCAAGAATTTCCCGGTTAGAACAATTTTTAGGTAAATGAAGTAATTATACATTAACATTAACATTAACATACCAAAGATGATGTAATCAAGGCTTTTGTTGGGAACAAGCTCATAGACAAGTAGTCTTTCTCTATTTTTCAAACAGAAACCAAGTAGCTTAACCAAATTCCGGTGTTAAAGCTTCACCATTAACATCACTTCATTCTTAAACTCCATATCACCTTGGCCAGAATCCCTACACAACCTTTTCACAGCAATCTCTTGTCCGTTATACAGCCTACCCTGAAATTATACATATCAAAATTTATGTTGGTTTCATACAATCAGCGATCCAAATATCCAAAAATTATATTGGGGTAATTACATTTTTTTTACTCTGGTCTTCGCCCCCAATTGAACTTTTTGCCAATTGATTAATTTTTGCATCTAATTTATTAATTTATCTATTCCATTGCATTTATTCTCCTATAATTTATATTAAATATAAATTTAATGTTAACTATGTGAGATTACCAAAATGTCTTCCCATTCTTGATGCTGAAGAAAATTTGGTAATTTCACATTGGTAACGTTAGAGTTAAAGTTTAACTTAGATAATAGAGAATAAATGCAATGAAATATATAAATTAGAGGGTAAATTGAAAAAAAAAAATCAATTGAGAGAAAAATTGTAATGGAGCGCAAAGATCTTGGTGAGAAAGCGTGGACATTTTTTAATTTTTTCTTATAGAAGCTTAATTATATTTAGCTTATAAATAATATATTGTTCATGGTAATTAATTTCTTACCATGTAAACAAGTCCAAATCCACCTTGTCCAAGCTTATTTGTATCACTAAAATCATTTGTTGCCACTCTGATGGTTTCAAAGTCCAATTTCAAAGAGTCAGCAGTACTAATTTCATCCTTAGCTTCAGCTACACATGGATGAGAGTGCAAGTACCAAAGGGAGTTTAGCTTAATATTGGTTCAAAACCAAAAGAATTGCAATTCGAGAATTCTCTGAAATAAACTAAATATCAAATTTTATTTATCAATAATGAAAAGATAAAGAAATAATAATCACACTTTCCCATATATAGACATATTAGTTGCAGAAGTCTGACTCAATTAAAAGACTTAAACAAATAAAATAATTTATTATTCCATAAATAACTAAGTTCCAAATAAGTCAAAATAATATAACTAATTAGAAACTCTAACTTCCAAATTGAAAATCTAATTGTAAATAATTAAATTTTTTTTTACTTTGAATTTCAGTATTAAAACGACATGCCCAACTTAAGGTAGTCTAATAATAACCGATATGAGTAGTTTTCAGGAAGTATTATATTGGATCTTTCGTATTGTTGTGCAAAAAAAAGTTATAATTAAGAAAAAAAAAAGAGAAAATTACGTTCACTTTCTCTGAAATTTGTAAAAATTATGCTAACACCTCTTTAGTTTCAAATTGCGACAAGAACATTTTTTTAAGTTTATAAAACTTACACACACACTCCTTTAAGTTAAAAAAACTACACTAACCACTCATATTTTACATTTTCATAAACATTATTTCAGCCTTTTAATAATTTTTATTACATTGAAGGAGGATATTTATGAGTTTTTTGGAAGAAAAATGCATAAGGTATAAACTTCATTAATAATTTTTGAATGAAAGAAAATTTTTGTATAAATTGAAATTAGAAAAAGAGTTATCATGAGTTTCAAAAACATCAGCAGAGGTGAATATAATTTGCTAAAGAGAAAAGTCATATGTTAACTTACTTTCAATATATTTTCTTGGCTTCTTGACCCTTAAATATATGAAAATAAGGATGAGCATAGAGGCAACGATATTTGGCACAACTATGGCAACAACAGTTCGTGATTTGTTGTTCTTTCCTGTACAAACCGAAATTTAATTAGTTCATATCTATAATATGTATTTGTAACCCTTAATTTGTAAGTTTTAATTTTTTTTGGTGAGAAGTTGATTTAAATTCAAGAAACGAGGCTTTTAATTGATGATCACACAATAATTTCTTGAGGAAAAAAACAAAGAAATTTGATCTTGTATAAATGAGCATCTTAAAATAAAAATTATGGTTAAGGATATAAAATAATTTTTTCTTTATTTAGATATTTAAAATTAACGAAGAAAATAATGGATAATTAAAGAAAAAATTATATTTATATCTTTATATAATTTTTTATTTGTCAAATAATTATGATAATGTTGTTTCTTAATATTAATTTCTAATAATAATAATAATAATTAGTTTAATTTGTCCTTCAAAACTCTTCAAATTATTTGTCATTTCTCTTATAACAGTTCTTAAAGAAAGTGAAAATAAATTCTCAGGGTGCGTTCGGATAAAGTGATTTAAGGAGTAAAAGCAACATGAGAGTATTTAAAATACTCTAACACAAAATATTTTGTTTGAATAACTAATAAAAGAATTTTATAATTTTCAATTAATTTAATTGAAGGAATTATTATTTTATCAAAAATTAAATATTTCAAATACTTAAAAGATAGAATTTCAAAATGTTCTTCCAATTTTCTCCAGCTACCCTGACTTAAAACAGACTAAACTAGACCTGACCCCAACATTAAATTAGAACCAACTTGCCACAAAACCCTACTTCACCATGCATCTGAACCCCCCACCCTGCCTCGGATCCTACCATAGCCCGGCCCGGAGCTGGACATTAGACCTTAATTACCCCGGACCAAACTTCAACCTCAACCTAAAACTGAACCTAGTTCACAGCCCCGAACCACATACCTGGATCCTTAACCCGACACGGGCCCAACTGGAGCTATGAAGGTTTTCCCCCATCAGAAGGAAACGGAATAAAGTCCACAAAGAAGACAATATTGACAGTTAAGAGTTTATTAGGAACTGAAAAAAACAGGTATATATAGTGAGGTGCCTTGTTTAGACAAGGGAACAGCAGATAGAGGAGGAGGTGCTGCTGGTGCATCATCATCTTCGTCGGTTTGAAAGAATCTGTAGGTCTTATATATAAAGTAGCAACTAGGTCTAACCACTCTACCACCTGTTTTTGGATCACAACAGTTCGGGATTTCTGAGATAGCCCCATCCAAGCAAACGTTGCACTCATCGTTGGACAAGTCTGGTGTGCACTGCACTAGACCGTATATGATTTGATCGCCCAGAACACTTGCCTTTGCTACGGCAAACTCATGTCGTGAGTCACTAGATGCAGCTGTGGTTCTTAGGCTACGCAACAACTCCAATAGCACTTGCTTGAACTCATCTACCTATGATTAGAGCCGACAATTATAATCCATGACCATTTAACAATCATAACCCAAGAAGTATGGATACTTATACGGATACAGGATAAGACATGATATGAATACTACAAGTCTGTGACACGATAAAATATTTAGTATTTACATACAATTTAAAGTATAATATTGTATCTGATATGAGTGTCTATCATTGAAGTATTGGTGCTCTATATATTATAACCCATTTTTATGATTAGAAGGTGTCAATGTTTATTATGAGATTTTTTAAATAAAATTATGACAGGTGAATTATTATTTTTTTGAAAAATCAATAATTAAATTATTAGTTGGTAAAAAAATGCCCACATGGTGTCATGATTTTACTAGAGATTTTAATAGTAAATATGTAAAGAACTTTACCTAATTCTTGTTCTTAATTATGATCCAACTATACCCAATTATTTATATTAACGGTTACATAGGTTGGGCCATTAGATAAAATATATATCAACTCATGGTTAAGTATTAACACACTCCTCATTACTTCTATTTTTTATTTACCCAAGCTCTTCTTCTCTCTTGCTAAGAGGATGTTTAGAACTATGAAATGCAATATATTAATATTTTAACAAAACGTTAATATGTATTGATAAAAATAGGAAGAAGAGACAATATAAAATATAGAACTAATTTATGAATTACATTTGGTGAATATGGGATAAAAAGAAAATAATTATAAGTCTTATAAATTTACTGAATAAATTAAAAATAAAATTTAAAGGAGTAAGAAAATGAAATAAAAAAAAATTGAGAAATTACACTTTTCCACTCTTATCTTTGCCTCCAACTGTAATTTTTCCCCTAATCTATTAGTTGTTGCAATTTACTCTGTAATCTATTTGCCATTGCATTTAAACTCCAACTGTACATTCAAATTAGTTTATTTAAAAAATAATAGATTAAGGAGAAATTACTATTGAAAGTAAAGATTTGGATTAGAAAATGAAATATTTCCAAAAAAAGACTGCAATATATGAATATTTTAAAGCATGAATATAAAAAATATTATATACACAGTTAAGGACTTCTTTTTTTCAAACTAAGTATCATATTACTAATTGGTTAACAAATACTTCAATTCGTGTCATAATTCGATTGAAACACTTTATTGCAAACACATAAAAACCGCCCATACCTGCAATGCTACTTCTGGGTACCACAAATACAAATAAGGGGATCTTTCCATGATGCCAAATATTGATCGATTTGAGTAGCGAAGCATGCAATTATCATACCACCCAATAGCCTCCTTCTGGTTAGGGCACAACTGGGAAAGAAGGACTCTTGATTCTGTGAGGCAACTTCGGCAATCTTGTGGCCTAACATCTCCTCTACACAGTGCAATGGCGTTAACTTTGTTAGCATTTTTGCCGCAGGAGAAATTGTAGAAGCCATAGTCAATTTCTGTATTGGAAGATATGTTCAATAAAAGGGTATCGAGGTTGGTTTGGTAGGTACCACTAGAGGTGGTGTTGCCACAGGAGAATTTAAGGAAGCTTTGCTGGGCATTGCCATGATGATGGGATATTAGGGTTAGGTTAATGAAGAAGAGATATGAAAGGAGTTTTAAGGAAACCATAATTTCCATTGTAATTGGATCGTCTCTATAGTGTTTGAGATGTGGCTGAGTGAAATTTATGTTGTTTCCTTCTATTTTATTGATGTCTTCCGAGTCTACGTATTCCACGCCTTCTTTGAAACAGTACATTTTTTTCACATTAACTATCTGTGAAAGAAGAAAATTTGTTTTTTTAAAAGATATTTATCTATTTTTAATTATCTGTGTTTGACTTCTTTTCCTGTCTTTGGTATTACATTAAATTATATTAATATTAATATTAAATATTTTAATACTAATTTAATTGAAATATTACACACACAGATATATATATATATATATATATATATATATATATATATATATATATATATAATACTATTTAACTAAGTTCGGACACTTAAAATTTAAAAACTATTCCGAGTGTAATTTAAAATTTTAAAATAATCACAATTTAATAATTATGACATTATATTCAAAAAAATTTAAAAGTTAAAAATTACACACTTTTATAAACACGAAACTGAATTAACACGCACGGGATAAGCGTTGTCAATACGCAGTGTTAATTATATGTTTGTGTTTGGCTCATACAAATTGTAATTTTTAAATAAGAGTAGAATATATTTTTTTGTTATGGGAGAGAATTGAAGAATTAAAGTTTTTTCTAGAAGTTTTTTTAAGCAAATAAATTTTAAAATTTTTTAAGAAAACAGAAGTTTTGGAGAAGCCCTGACTTTGTCAAAATTTGAAAGAGGTAAGAAAAAAGCAGCTTTAAGAGTTTAAGGGCTCGTTTGGAGAACATGATATGATAGGATATGATAGGATAACAAGATAGGATATGATAGGATAAGATAAGAGCAGGATAGCTTTTATCCTATCCTGTGTTTGATGTATAATAGGATATGATAAGAACTATCCTATCCTGTGTTTGGAATAAATCAGATAATGATAGGATAGGATAAGAATGAAATAAAATGACAAAACTACCCTTATAATAAAATTGCATATATACTTATTTAAATTCAATTTTAATATAATTATTTTGATTACTTTATACATTAATATAAATATATATATATATAATTAAAAAAATAATATGTATAATATTAATAAAAATTTATTTGTTTTTATTTTTTATTTATCTCTCTACCTATTTACCAAGAAACTTTTTTTTTTTTTATAAAAAAAATGTAATCCTATTTTCAATACATTCAATAAAATAACATACAAAATTAAATTTAAAGAAAAAAAAAGACAATAAAAAGAATTCAAATAAGTCAAAATAAACAAATTTGATTTACAAAACTCAATATTGAGTTGTAATTAAAATAATCAATACTTACAAAATTACAATCAAAGTGTAAACATCAAATCAATCAAATAAGTCGTTTAACAGTATTTGTTGTCTTTTTTCCTTTTTTTTTTTAATGACACGTTTGGCCCTTAAAACAGCAATAATGTGCTATGAAAACAGAATTTAACACAAGGTAATTGTAAATTCTCCATTGTGAACATATTTTTTCAAGAGGCAAAATAGCAGTATTTCTGTGTTACATAAATGGTAAATTTAGAGATTGGGCAGCGTCAGAAGTCGCCACCAATTAATGATGTGCTTAAAAATTGTACAAATATAAAACAAGTTGGAGTTACTGTATGGTTCTGTTTTTGTTTTCTTTTTTCTCTCCTAATCACTTTTCTATACAGATTAATATGAGTATGATGTTAGTACAAGCAAGCAATGACCTGACTGATATATTTAAACAAGAATAAACCAAATTCATTCCACTATTGAAATTTAGAAGTTATCCATTCACGATTCAAATGTAAAATTACATCAGGGTCCAACCTCACCATTTCGACGTAATTCTATACAAACACAAACATATAATAATGCTTTATTAACTTGCATTTGATTTCTGCGGGATTGTACAAGCAAGAATATTGTCCACCTGTGCTCATAGCGTGGTATAGAAATAAATCATTGGTTTAATTCCAAAAAACAAAAAGAAGGGCAAATAGAGCATCTTCTTAATGTCTTTTTATGGTTGGGGCCAAGTTGGTTGAAAGCAAGAAGCCCCTCCATATCCACCTCTCGCATACTTGGCACTCTCTTTTGCCTCGAATGCCCTTTCTCTCTGATACAATTCATATCAATGATCAATTTGTCAGGTTCACCACATCACGGCACTTTATTTATATATATATATATATATATATATATATATATATATCCTGATTATACAAAGGAAAGTATGTCTGTATATGTAGAAAACTTTTCATCAAAAAATCTTTTCCATATTTTCAGAAGATTCTATTTTCTACTCACCATGTCAGCAGTCCATATATGCCCATCTAACCAGGCCATTGGTATTGCATCCTCAGGGTCCCAGGAACCAAACATCAACTAATTGATCCATGACACTCTGAACTTGGTAAGTGGAAAAAAAAAAGCATCAATGGCATAAACATATTCATATGAAAATGCATCACTTGATTTTAATAAATGCAAAGAACTTAGAAAGCCCAAAACCAAAAAGCAACAAAATAAAAAATCATCAAAGGCACAACAGAGTTTTCAGCAATAGCTTGGAAGAGCTGAAAAGAAGTAACAAAAAGAGAAGTCATAACTCTATAATGAGGAAAAGGAATAAGAGAAAGGGGAGGGGTAATAAAGATATGCAGGGCAATACAAGACTGTGTGCACTGGAATTTTTTTTTCTAAAATGTAAAAATTGAAAGGAAAAAGGAAGCAGAACAAAGAATGCTGCATTGGCTTGGATCTGCATTTAAAAACAATAAAAATTGAAGTACCCATGAAACATATCTGGCTGCAATTTTCAGGAGTTGCTATGTTGCTTAGGTCTCCATTAGATAGGTAGGCGAAAATTGGGAGGATGGTGGGGGAGACATGTAGCAGTTTTTATTGGAGTGTTGAAAATACAAAACAAATACATGTACATGAAAATGAAAGAGTTCATTGCCATCTTTTGTAGAAAAACAACTATAATCCTTGAACTTGAAGGAATAAACTGTGATATTCCCAAATAACTTTATGGAAGTGGTAATGTCATTAATGGAGAAAATACTTCCAGACTTGGTTTTTGACATCCACTCACTCTTAACAAATATTAATGAACTTCCTAAATCAGCTCTACATGGGATGAGATCACAGTAGTGGGAATAAAATGAAATAATAGTGAATATTGTAATTTGTAACAGCTTTGGGTGAGATGAAATGCCAGTTGTTTTCTTCCCAAGTCTGCATATAATGGGTACAGTTGTAACACTTGAGTGCACAAAAAAAAATGAGGTATGTATAAAAAACTATCACAAACATAAAAATCTTCAATCTGCAACCCAAGCAAGAATTGAAAATGGATCATCTTTACTGGCCTTTGGCAATAACATATAATATGCAATAACTTACTGATCAAAAATTCTTTTAGGTTCTAATAGGACCACTACCAACCCATTAAGCTATGGAGAATAACAAAGTGCAGAACCAAGCACGCAAATCCCATACACCAGGCAGAAATCACAGGCAGGAAACAGAGCAAATCAGAATGCAAAAATCAGAGCAAGTCATCTTCCAGAGAAGGGAAACCAGTGCAAATCACAGAGTGCAGAATCAAGTAAGGAAACCAAATCGATGCAGGCAGAATCTATACCCAGAATGATAGAAAACGAAACTACATAGAGAGGGAGAAATCGATGCTTACCTCGGTTGAAGGAGACCGACAGTGGGAGGAAGAGGAGGAGCCTTCTCGACGGTGAGCATTCTCGGAGTGAGGGACGACGAGCGTTCTCGAGGGTGAGATGAGCGTTCTGGAGGTCTTGGGTGAGGCGATTTCGAGGGTGAGGGTGAGACGATTTTGGGGGTGAGGGGTTTGGGTCAAGCGATTTCGGTCGGGGGTGAGGCGATTTCGATCGGTGGTGGGGGTGAGGCACTTTCGGTCGGGGGTCGAGGTGAGGGTAAGGCACTTTCGGGGGTGAGGGTGAGGCGATTTTGGGGGTCTTCAGAAAAATATGTATCCGGTCTGTGTAACCCAGCTAATCCACGGGTTAGAGATTTTGCCTGAGGAGGGAGGATAGGATAAGAAAAATGAAACTGATATCCTATCCTAATGGTTCACCAAACGTAAAACATCAATAGGATAGGATAAGTTATCCTATCCTACCTTTCTTATCTGGTGCCCCAAACAGGCCCTAAAATTATAACTTTTGAACAACTATTTCAGTTTGCCTGAAGTCTTTGGAGCTAAGGTCAAGAGAAAAAAAAATCCATTTACTTGACCAAGCAGGTCCAGGTTGTTTCCTTTGAAGCGAATGAGATCTGGGTAAATTAAAGGAACTCGGTATAACATTTTGAATCCTTTTACTTACAAAGTTTGATAATAATTTGACTACGCAACCCTCCTTAAAAAAAATCACTAGCCCCTAGTTAAGGTTAGTTGAATAACTTTTTTAATAAAATAATAATTATTACAAATAATTCTTTAATTTGCGTATTTGCCTATCACTATGAAATTATAAATATGTCACTTATTTAGATTAAATTTATTTTATGTTATATGACCCTCATGTGAAATGAAAGATCAATACAGAATAATTAATTATTTGTATTTATCTCACTTTTTACCTGATGGTTTTGTCACGTGATGAAAAGTAACAAATTCTTTTAATTTGCCTTGATCGATAGTGTTAGAGAAATAAATTCTTACAACTAAAAGAATAAATTAACAACTACCGTGGTGAAGTGAGAAAGAAGTGGTCGAGGACGGTGTAGAAAGACCGACCTTGATTTCCATTGTCAAATAGTAATTGTCTTCAATCTATGACTCTATTTGGCAAAAATAGTTTATAAGTTAGTTTAAAATTTAAAACTTAACTGAAAATTTATAAACTATATGCTACTTAAAGTGTATTTCATAAATCAAATAAATTAATTTATACACTACTTAAATAGCATTATTTTACTTCGGTAATTTTACACTATTTATTATAACATTTTATTATTTGATTTAATTACCCAAGAATAAAATTTTTGCTTAATTAATTATATTTGACTATCATTCCTTTGGTAGAAATGGAAATTGCATTAGAAAGTGAAACAACAACCATCACAAGGTTTGACAGAGGTAAGAAAAAAGCAGCTTTAAGAGTTTAAAATTATAACTTTTGAACAACTATTTCACTTTGCCTGAAGTCTTTGGAGCTTAGGTAAAGTGAAAAAAAAAAACTCCATTTACTTGACCAAGCAGGTCCAGGCTTCCTTTGAGGCGTATGAGATCTGGGTAAATTAAAGGAACTCGGTATAAGATTTTGAATCCTTTTACTTACAAAGTTTGATAATAATTTGACTGCGGAATCCCCTTCTAAAAATATTCACTAGCCCTTAGTTAAGGTTAGTTGAATAACTTTTTTAATAAAATAATAATTATTACAAATAATTTTTTATTTGCGTATTCGCCTATCACTATGAAATTATAAATGTCACTTATTTAGATTAAATTTATTTTATGTGATATGACCCTCATGTGAAAAGAAAGATAATTACAGAATAATTAATTATTTGTATTTATCTCACTTTTTACTTGATGGTTTTGTCACGTGATGAAAAGTATCAAATTCTATTAATTTGCCTTGATCGATAGTGTTAGAGTAATAAATTCTTACTACTAAAAGAATAAATAAACACCTATCGTGGTGGAGTGATAAAGAAGTGGTTGAGGACGGCGTAGAATGACCGACCTTGATTTCCATTGTCAAATAGCAATTGTCTTCAAATGAAAGTTTAAATTAAGAGACGACCTGTGCCCTAAGCAAGCTATCACAATTTTGAAGGAAAAATAAGACAAACAAATTGCTATTCATAGAGAGGAAAATTTTATATGATTGTATTAAACACTATATTTGTCCCTTTAAATGATAAATATATTGAAATATTAAGAAATTATAATTATTTTATTTTTAAAAATATTAAATAAATTAATGGTAATTAAGAAATTAGTTATAATGTATAACACTATTTATTATAACATTTTATTATTTGATTTAATTACCCAAGTATTAAATTTTTGCTTAATTAATTATATTTTACTATCATTCCTTAGGTAGAAATGGAAATTGCATTAGAAAGTGAAACAACAACCATCACAAGGTTTACTTAACCATTAGGGTAGAATAACTTACATATTTAAGATACTCAGAAAGGGGGTGAGGGGGGTTTTATACAAAAAAGTTTTCCTGTTGTGCCCGAACCAAGGACAATAAAAAAAGAAAGGAAAATGTTGGATATATCTGTGTGGATGGTCTGTATTTGACCGAACCGAGACAGTGTGTTAATTGAGATGTCTGCAAGTTGATCCCGATCATCTCTAGCGAGGTTCCTGCTCTGAAATTGAAACCTCATTTACTGAAGATTGATCTTTTGATGATGATAGGTCCATAGCTGGTAAACTTGTATACAAATAAAAAGCAGGTTCTGAAGGTAATGGTAGAGTGACTGAGTAGGTACTAAGCATGGTTACAATGGACGCCATGGTTGGTCTTTCAGCTACATTCTCTTGGACACACAGTAACCCTAAATGGATGCATCTCATAATTTCAGATCTTGAACCTTTATTAATCAGCGTGGGATCCACGATAATTGAGGTTATTCCTTCCTTCCATGCTTTCCAAGCCTGGGATAAGTATATTAATAAGTTTCTTAACTACTGCAATTTCATGTGCTAATTAATTAAAATTAAAGTTTACTTCAGCGCAGTTTCACACAATCAGTTACTTTTCTGTGATTTAAAACTTGTTATGTAATTCCTAGTGTTCAGATACTAAAAATGAAATGAAGAATATTAGTCAGTTTCAAACAATCACATGAATACTAAAAATAATGAAAAGTTTCATTTTTAAAAAAATTAAAAGTATATTTCTCTTGTGTTTTGAGTAGTTTTCTATTGTTTAGATGTTACTGCTACGATTAAGTTGACTATTTCAATTTCAAAATATCAGCTTAATTCTAATAATAACTTCGTAATATTATGAAACTGTTCCATGTATAAATAAAATTACTTACTTTTAATAATGAAATTTTTCATATTTTAATAGTCACGTAATTATTTCTGTTAAAACTAGTTAGGACCGAAATACAACATGGTGGTTTTAAATGGTTTCGTAATAAACCAAAAGACGTTATAATGACACACTGCAAATAAAAGAGAAGGCAAACTAATTCTAAACCAAATCACAAGAGATAATTGAACTATATATGATTTACCCTTTAATTAATCCAATAGATAAGGATGATCGATAATGAACAGAGGGCACACTTACAGCACTTACTAGGTGGTCTATATTCTCCCCACTGCGGAACTCACCATTTTTTTGGCCACTCACAATTTCTAAAACTAGAACGCCAAAACTAAAGACATCCGACTTTATAGAGAATTGCCCATGCAAGATATACTCAGGTGCCATATATCCACTGCATTTCAATATATGTGGTCAAGATCAATTAGTTGAGTTAGAGATAATAATAAAATCATTGATAGATCTTCACTCAATAGTTTAAACTTTTGAGTTAAAATAGTTCTTGATGTTGTATCAAAGCTTTTATGTCCAAGTAGTCAATGGTTCAATTCTTACCAAACCCTATTCCCTTAAATAAATAAATAAAAGAGAAGAAAAACAATTAAGTTTAAAAAAGAAAAAAAGACAAGATCAAATGAGCTTTTGTGGGAACGGGTATGTTAAATATCATAATAAAACTATTGATAGACCTTTAACTCAAAAGACTGTTTGAGCTTCTATTTGTTTCTTATTTAAACTTAATTGCTTTTCTTCTCTTTTTTATTTTGTTTGAGGGTATGGGATTTGCTAAGAATCGAACTCTTGTCTGTTGGGACATAGATCTAAAAGATCTCTTAATAATCATCCATCTTTAAGCTTTTCTAGAAGATATTTTGGTAGATTCAATCTCATAAAGGTAGATCAATTGATTAAATCAATCATGAATTAACATATACAAAATCAAATGTAAGCATAGCATATATATTCTAATACTTACTAGGTCCCAACAACTTTACTTGTATTGCCTTGAGTTTGATCCACTACAAACAGTCGTGCCACGCCAAAATCTGATATCTTTGGGTTCATCTCTCCATCCAAAAGAATATTACTTGCTTTGAGATCACGATGAATAATCCGTATTCGAGAATCTTGGTGAAGGTAAAGAAGGCCTCGAGCAATGCCTTCTATGATTTTGAAGCGCTTTTCCCAATTCAATGGCTCTCGCTTAATTGGATCTGTGTTAGAGTATCCTTTTAGAAAAATATTTTAAAGAGATTTGATCTATAGAAGATAAATAGATTAAGAAAGACATATAAGTACGTTAGACATGCTTTTCAAGAAAATCAATCTCTGACATACTTACATGGTTTGTCTCTTCAAAATTGACATAGCCTACCCATTTTTTTCTACCAATTTTTGTCTACCAAAGAATCTCTCTATTAGAAACTTTTTTTTAGAAAAAAGCAACTAAACATTAACATTAACATACCAAAGATAAAGTAATCAAGGCTTTTGTTGGGAACAAACTCATAGACAAGTAGTCTTTCTCTATTTTCCAGACAGAAACCAATTAGCTTAACCAAATTCCGGTGTTGAAGCTTGGCCAATAACAGCACTTCATTCTTAAACTCTATATCACCTTGGCCAGAATCCCCACTCAACCTTTTCACTGCAATCTCCTGTCCGTTATATAGCCTACCCTGAAAGTCATATCAGAATTAATTTATAATGATTTCAGTACAATATCGTCAATCCAAGCATATCTGATTTTCATTTTGATTTACTATATTTTCGTACGAGCTAAATTAATATTATACTGTATAATTAATATTTCTTACCATGTAAACAAGTCCAAATCCACCTTGTCCAAGCTTATTTTCATCGCTAAAATCGTTTGTTGCCACTCTGATGGTTTCAAAGTCCAATTGCAAAGATGAGTCCGCAGAACTAATTTCATCCTGAGCTTCAGCTACACATGAAGAGATCGCAAGCTTAGTTGAGTTTCACAAACTCAATTTTAAAATATGAAAATAAATTTTTTAATTTAATTAAATTTTGAAATAAATTTTCCATCTTGAACTAATATGGAAAAAAGCTTTCTTTGAGCTTCCTTTTTTAAAAAAATGAAAAAAAAATAAAACAATTGCTTTTTATACTTACTGCAGTGATTGAATTAGCTCATCCTTTAGTTAATAGAAAGGAATTCATACTGTATTAATTATCATGCTAAACCGATAGCTACTAGAATTACGTCAATTCTATGTGTGTGTGTAAATAATTTAGGAGAGATATTAAGTTCAATACTTCATGCTAAAAGAGAAAATTATAACCAAGAAAAAATAACAAAAAAAATCTGTGTTAACCTACTTTTAATATTTTTCCTTGGCTTATTGACTCTTAAATAGACAAAGATAAAGATGAGCAGTGCCATGAAGGCAACAATTGGAACCACTGTGGCAATAACAGTTCGTGATTTGTTGCTCTTTCCTGCACAAACCAGAATATTTAGTTAGTGCTGATACATATAATATACATGAATGTTTATATTGATAAAATTTACATATGATAAGTATTTATGCATAAAAATATGTGAAATACTTACCTCGAATAAACTTAAGGAATGATTATACATATAGTTCTTGAGTTTTAAATTGTTTGGTCAAGTTTGTTGAAATTAAAGAAATGAGACTCTAAATGGATGATCACGCAATAATTTCATGAATATATATATAAAAAAATGTATCCTCTTGTATATATCAGAATTTTAGTACGCTTGAGTTAAGAGAAAAAAAAATAGAAGGGAAGAAATCAAAATGAAAAAGGAAGAGAAAAGAAACCAGATTTTAGTTTTTGATAATTTTTTTCCATTAGATATTTAAAATTAACAAAGAAAATGAAATGTAATTAAATGAATAAGAAGTTATAAACATATAATATTTTTTAAAAATTTCTGTTGGTATTAAAAGTGCAATGATTTTGTTTTTTAGCCTTAAAATTTAAAAAGGACAAATAATAATTATTAATAATAACAATCATCTATCTGTCTATAACTACACTATTATAATCACTACATCTATACTAATGTGTTGCTTCTCCCTTATATTTATTTTTGTTTTTATGAAAATTTTATATATTTTTTTACTACAACAAACTAAAAAAGTAAATTATTAGAGTCAACTTTTAGGATAGCTCTTAAAATTAGGACCAACTCTTAATTTAAATTACCTGATTCAGACATAGAATGAGCCGATGGAGGAAGAGGAGGAGTAGAATTTGACAGTGGGGTAAAAAATGGTGGTGCTGATGCATTTGCTTGAAAAAAGCTGTATGACTCATATCTAATGCTGCAACTGGGTCTAACTACCCTACCACCTTTCTTGCGATCACAGCATTTTGGGATTTCTGAGATAGCCCCACTCAAGCAAACGTCGCATTCATCCCTGGACAAGTCTGGTGTGCACTGAACAAGACCATATATGGTTTGATTGCTTGGACCCTTTGCATTTCCTGCTGCAAACTTACGACGGGAGTCACCAGAGGCAGCTGTGGTTCTCAGGCTACGCATAAACGCCGTTAGCACTTGGTTGAATTTGTCTATCTGCACGATAGTAATTATAACTCATAACTATTTAATTAATTTAATTGAATTTTTTGGTTAAAAAAATAGTGTAAAAAATGAAAATGTCATGTCCTAGATTCTATCCGAGCACGAGACTAGCACGAAATAAAGATTTCTTTCCACTCCGTAAGCCTAACTGACGCATTATGAATCTAAAACTCGATAATCAATTTAGTGTAACATGTGATCACATAATCTCTCTATAAAACTTTACGCATATATTAAACATAAATAAAGATTTAGCTTTAAAACCATATTGATTATATATTTCATTTCTTATTACACATATACATTTTACATTTTTCTCGCGCATCGAAAACGAGGATCCTGCCTATGTTAATGTGGAGCAACTCTAGAGTATAAATACATAAGACAACAAGAAACTAAGCTCATCAGGACAAATTTGGGCTTGCTTCGAGAATTTTACTGCTTTGGCGTTTGCCTTAAATTTTAACTTTATCTAGAAACATTTAAAATAATGGGGTGGGTCTTGTGACTCAATGAGTAAATAACACAATTATAATATGTAGAAAAATTATATTATATATTAGGTTATGATTCAGCTTATAAATATTTTGAAGTATTTTTGCTAGTTTTATTTAATTATTCTCATTAGAAATAAGTTATGAATAGTATCTTTATTTTTAAACTTTAAATTTATACTTTTGATCATTCATTTACCATATTTTAACCCAATCTCTTACTTTTTCTTATTTAGTTTCATCATCATATACATATAGGCATCTAAGGGACCCCCTTAACTTTTCTCAATCACTTTCCTTCATTATTTCTCCTTTAAGTAAACAATTGGACATTTTTACGTGCAAACATTTGCATACACTGTAACAAATGTGCTAGATCCACTTTATCATCTTTCTTAAAGTTATGTCACTATACTATTACGCTCCTATGCCATATAAAAATATTCTATGTTATTTATGTACATATAGATATATATTTAATATTCAAGCTATATATATTCAAGAGTATAATTAAAGTAAAACAATTATATTAATTTATTATATATTAATAACTTTTAGTTTTATACTTTAATTATTATCATCTTTAACGTATTTTATTTAGTTTGGAGGATTCCAATCTAAAACCATTTCAACATACTCAAGCACACAGTTTGATAAGGAAAAATCACTACATACATGTCTTATCCCAAGCACATAGCAATGGAACGAGTAAAATCATCATATTCTCGTCATTCATATCATAAGATTGGGAGGAGCTCCCCTCAACTCCCTAACCTTTTCATATGATGACTATCCTAAGCACACAGCAATAGGACGAGTAAATCACCACATTCTCAACATAGGTAACTAGGTCAAATGCCACTGACTATTGGAGGAGACATACATCAACTCCATATTTATTCACAATCCAATCCTCATGTGCTCGTTTTCACAAGGGGCTAGCAACTCCCTTACTAACTAGGGTTACAAGGTGCACCAAAGCTAGCCATCTCTGTCACTAGCTGACAGTGTTTCTGAAAAGAAATCCAATGTAATTATTATTAATTTTAGTTATTTATTTCATTGTTTTCACGTTTTAGAAATAAAGTATTGTTTTACTCAGTATCAAGTGATAACCCATTGTGATCACATCATCATAATCATTATATCCACAGTAAATACTTTACTATAACTGAACATCAAATTCAATCATCATCACATTTATTCATATCACTTTCATTCATTCATTCATTTTCTTTTGACCCATTTATATTTTTAAGGTGCACGTATACATATCTATGTGCTTACTTGAATAAAGAAATTTCAATTTGATAGTCATACCTCATTTCATTACATATAACCTTATAATCTTGTATCATTATTTATTATTTCAATATCCATTAAGGTTGCCATCAATAAATAGTATTTGAGATGCCATTATACATAAATATTCACATACTTATATGTGTTCATAGTATAAGCATCATATGTTATGGAAGATCATCATATTAAATTTTTCAGTTAGAACATTTTACTCCATTGGGATAAAATATACCCAATAGATTATACATATATAGCTTATCCTAATAAATTCTCAAACCATTATGGATCATCTTCACTAATTTCTGAACTATCCTCAAATTTGCATATTTATATCCATAAGTCGATATAATCAGGAACCATACACATAAAAGAATATGCACACATCCATATAGGGTAACCAACTTTTCTTATTCCATACCTCTACCAATTCATATTTGATTCTCACATGTCAACATCCTCCCATGAATTTCAAGCCTTTCTTACTTTCATTTCTAAAAGCATATCATTCTAATTCCTATCAATTCCATTTAACTAGTCTATTCGTTCTAAGAAGACTTTCTTCAACAATTATTCACACATAAATTTCCAATCTCGACATAATTCATATTCTAGATAGTAGACTCAATTTAGCACGGTATAAATCCTTAACACAAATATTTTGATTACTTTACATTATTTTCGGACATGGTTCTCAAATATTTTTCATATTTCCAAATTAAGAGTTCACATATTAATTTGAATCCTACTTCCCATATTTTATTCCTCAAAAACTTCAACACCACTAATTCACTTTATTACATTTGTCAAAACACCATAAGGCCATCAACCATCTGTTCCTTTCACCTAGAAATTTTTATATAGTTCAGTCAAACTCACTATTTTAAATTATGAATAGTTTAATGCCCAACTTCCTACAAAATTTCCTAATTTTGTCTTACCTATCCTCAAGTAAACCTAATATGCTCAAATCTTCCTATTATGACATTTTCCCATCACTAGCCAATCCTTAATTCTAACATATCTTACTTTCACCATTTCTAACATGTCTACTACCTACCCATCTCAATTCACTTCTCACACATTCATATATTTTAATGACATATTATCCAAATATCAAACATCACCTAAGTCACAATCTCAACATATGAAAATAGTCATAAATTTACATTACCTAACCATATTATACAATTTATAAATTTAGAGACAAATTATAATTCTTTTCTCCATGCCATAATTTATGTTATTTACTCACCAATTTGAATTAGTTTCTTCTCGCCTTTTTTTCAAATAAAATTGATCGCCAGCAACTCCAAATTATGCTCTTCAACTTAACTATTTCGGAATCCAAAAATTCATTGCGCATGTACTGTTCAAGCACTGTTCATCCAAGAAAATTTTGCATGATTTAAGCACCAATTCATGTTATCCAACCAGAAAAACATGCATAAAAGGAGTATTATACCTCTTAAACATGATTATAGGGCCAAAATACCAAAAAACACCAAGAAATTTCAAAATCATCAATTTTACCTCGCAACTATTGTTCACCATCTACTATTCATCGTTTCTAACAAATTTTCAGCGTAGCAAAATTGATCGGTGGGTTTTGAAACTCTCATCACTACGAATCCAACAGTATTTCCGGTATCACAATTAGATATCTAAGTTGGGAGATATCTTAGAGAGAAGTTTGATTTTTTTTAGAAAGAGAAAGTGAATAGAAATGCTGCTCACGATTCTCCTCCTTCCCGATATGCTTCTGCTTCCCTTTTTGTTTTTTTTAACTTATTATTATTATTTAATAATTAAATAATTTAAATTTAAAATTTTTTGTCATATACCTATAAATATTATTTTTCATCCTAAAATAATTTAAAATTTACTAAAAATTTATATTCTTGCAATATCAAATCATAACTTTTCTTGATAAAATTTTAATAAAACAAATTATAATATAAAATATCTTCATGTATATTAAAAGAAATAAAATTTCTAAAAATAAAATAAAAATTTATTAGAGGTAAATATAATTATTTTAGGCAAAACAAAAAATCATTTTAATTGAAAGTATATTTACTTTTAGCAAAATATAATCATTTAAAAATAATACTTGTTTATAAAAAAAGTAAGTATTTTTTTTAAAATAAATACAGGATATTACAGAAAACATTATTCTAGACAAAAAATGCATTAGATAAAGTTCTCTTCTCAATTTGACGTTTCTAGGAATCAAACAATTGTCATTTTTGGAATTCAAATAATTGCTATCACTGCGATCAACTAACATTGGGTTACTTTAATTTAATTTTACTATGATCTAATTACACCTAATTGTTTATATTAATGATTTAATCAGTTGGATATTAGATGTACTTTTTAAGTATAAATTTTATTAGGTCAACCTTTGTTTACCCATTAATGCAATCCTCATTAATAACTTGATTTTTTATTTACCCAAACTCACATTCTCTCTTCCTGAGGTAATGTTTTCAACTAAGAAATATATAAAGTCATTGGGTGTTGTCTAGTGGTAAATGATGTGAATAGTTATCAAGAAGTTTTAAATTGAAAAATCTGTTCTGTTATGTACACAAAGAAAATAAAAATTATGAAATATAATATTATAACCTAAGAAAATCCAAAATATATTAACAAAACAAACCATGCATATTTAGTGGAGTTTAAAAAATTAAAAATTATATAAAATTGGTTGAATGGATTTTAAAGAAAATTTAAAAAAAGAGTAAATCATTAAAAAAATATTACAATAAATTACTAAAAATTGAAAACAAACAAAATATCCTATACATATATTGAGTCTAACCCAAATAAATTAATCAAGGATCATGTAATAACGTCTAATTAGATCATAATTGACTTAATTATTTTTTACCCAACCCCGAACAAATTCATCCAAAATCTAACCATTTATCGTTCATACCTGCAATGCATCTTCGGTGTTCCATAAATAGAAATGAGGGAGTGTTTCCATGGTGCCGAAGATCGAATGATTTGAGAAGCGAAGCATGCAATTATCATACCACGCAATACCCTCCTTCTGGTTAGGGCACATTTGGAAGAGCAGGCCTCTTGAATTTGTGAGGCAGGTGCGGCAATCTTGTACCTCGACATCTCCTCTACACAGGGCAATGGCATTAACTTTGTCAGCATTTTCACCATAAGAGAAATTATAGAAGCCATAGTCAATTTCTGCATTGGTAGAGATGTTTAATAAAAGGGCATTGACGTTGGCTGTGTAGGTTTTACTGGCAGTGTCGTTACCGCCGTTGACACTGCCACAGTTGAAACTTAAGCTTCCCTCAGCACTGACTTGAGGAATAGATATTAGGGTTACGATAAGGGAAAAGAAAAATGAAAGTGGCGTCAAGGAAACCGCTGCCATAGTTTCTCTACATAGTGAATTTTACGTTTGCTTCTGTTGGTGAAGGGTTTGAGATTTGGGTGGGTGCAATTTGTGTTGTTTCTTTCTATTTATAGTAATGTCTTCAGGTATATGAAATCCCTGCCTTCTTTGAAACGGTGCATAATTTCATCAGCTGGTTTGGAGGTGCCTGTGAATTTTTTATATTTTTTATTTGTGTTAATTTGGTTAACAAAAAAGGGATAAACTAGTAAATTAGTTTCTAGATAAACAGACTCATTTAGTTTAGTCCTAAAATTTTCTTTGAGTGCAAAATTAGTCTTTAAATTAATAAACTTGCAACTAGTTTCTTATTCTTAGAAACTAATTCGTAGATTCAAAGAAATTAAAAAAATAAATAAAATAAAACTACGTAAGTCTAAAAATCAGAGACTTAATTCCTAGTTAACTCCAAAACAAAAAAGTCACTTTTAAATATTAATATAATATATTTTTATAATATGGAAGAGAAGTAAAGAATTAGAGTTTTTCCTAGAAAGTATAACAACAGGCCGAAACTAATATATTTGAGGCAAAAATATCTAACTGAAACAATAATATTGTACCTCTTGTAAAAAAATTTGGTCAAAGGTTAAATTGCTTATATATTACAATGATTTAAAAACATACAATTTATAGTTCAAGGTATTAATAATAAGTAAATCAAGTTATATAATTATGAATAAAAATATATTTAAATATGCTAGATATATTTTTTAACTACCAAAAAAAATGTTAGACATATTTTTTGACAAGTCCGATTTTTAAATTTATATATTACTCATGATGATGAATTTGATGTACCTATAAGTCAATAGGAATGGTGTAATAGTGAGGAGTTTGGTAGTAAGAGGCCTTAAGTTTCAATATATATTAGCTATCTTTAATTGATTAGAAGTTCATGTACATCTACTTAAATTTTTTTTTTTTTTGCCAACATTGTAAATTTTGAAGAATTTGTTTTCACCAAGAGTGTTTCACTCCAAGGAGAAAAAAAAGAGAGACAATTTTAAGGTGATGTTTGATAGAATTTTTTTTTTTTTTTTGGATTACTGGTACATGACAATTTTAGTTTTCTAAGTATTTGAAATTTCAATTTTTAAAAGTTTGAATATAATCAGTGCACAAAATTTATTTTAGTCATTACTGAAAGTGGCATTAGTGACATTAGTGATGACAAATTACTGTTTCCACTGAAAGTATGATCTAAATAAAAAGGACTAAGGTGAACCTTTTTTAGAACAAGAATTTTCAATTTTAGCAATAACTTTTGTTTTCGCTTATTTTATTCTTTGTAACTATAGGCTTTATTGATGCAACCTTTCATGACAACTCAACGGCGACAAAAAATTGTCAATAAAAACTTTTGATAACGATTTTTTGAATTTCAGTGATAATTTTTATCTCCATTGAAACCCTAATTTCTTGTAGTAAATAAATACAAAATTTTCAATTTTATAAATTACATATAACCTAAATAATATAAAAATTGATTTTTTTTAATATATCTCATAATCATTTATATATAAATTTTTAAATACATATTTCGAACCCGCCTTAGTTCATTCAAGTGGAAATCTCGTGGTTGACCGATAAGGTCAAGGTCTTTTTTGAAAGTTACAATTGTGGTTAAAAGTAGGTTGCGGACAAACATTGTAATTGACAAACAACAGGGTCAAGGTCTTTTCTGATAGCAACAATTGTGGATACAAGTGGTTGTCGATGAACCATGGAATAGCGACGTTGATTTTCGTAGTCAATAATTAATGGATCAGGCTTTTTCTTAGCAACAAATTTCTTCAAGGGGGCCACAGCTTCGTTGTCAATAATTAATATGTAGGGACCTTTAAGATGCCGTGCCATCTTAAATTTGAGAAAAAAAAACAGTAACAGAATATTTCTATTTATATAAAAAATTTGTAAAGAAATCAAAGGGTGCATTAATCATAGAAGGAAAATTTGGATAATTAATCACTATATTTTTCGTCTGAAACACTAAATATATTGTCACTTGAAGCTACCTCAAGGGGTTAGATAGATAAAAATTGGCTCTCCACTTATACTGAAAAAAAAGCTAAATATATTAAAATATTAAGGAATTAATTAAAATTAATTTTTATATAAAAATATAAAATAAATTAATAGTACATGAACTTAGTTATAATGAATTACATTATTTATTACAAAATTTTATGATAAGATTTAATTATCCAGGTATAAAAGTTTTCTTTAATTGATTATATTTTACTATCATTTTTTCATTTAGATAGATACTTAATCTCTTTCAGATATTAGAAAAAGTAACCGAAACGTCTAAAGAGAGATAGTAGAAAATAATGTTAAGAGAAGTCGTCAGAATAGAGACGACGGCCTTGTTTGCATGGAAAGATTTATTTTCGGATCAACTTACACATCAATTGATATTAGGTTTTTTCTTGAAAAATTTTAAAGACACGTCTCTCTTTTTTTCTAGTATATTTAAGAGAATAAAAATTTTTAAATACTAATTTTAAAAATTGAATTCAAGTAATTGAAATGAGAAGCACGCCTCATTGATCATTAGACCAACCCGTGGAAGTTTTTCATTCAACTTTGACTATGATTTGCACTCAGATTTTTAATTTTTAAAACGACTCGATTAATACGTCCGATTGTCCAGTGAAAATACTATTCACCAAATTGATTATATAATATTTTAACAAATATGTTAATGAAAAATCCCATGAAAACAAAATATCGTAGCAGAGGCAAACCATAAAAGTCAATATTTTAACAATCGCCGTACCTTCCCGGTTACGAAAGGATTCGTCCCCTCCATCTCCATGTGCTACTTTTTCCTCCCATTATCTCTTTAATTGCAAGTTTGTCAAAGCTGTCACCTTCACATACGTACCCAACTAGATTTTTCTTGGCCGACGCTCTTTGTTTTATTATCCTAAGATAAGAATATCTTTGAATTAGTCTGTGCATATATCAACCAAAATTAAATTTCTCTTTGGACAATCTTAAAGATGTAAACATCCCCTAAAATTTGAATATAAGTTATCAATGTAAAAAGTATGCCTTCTCAATCAATAGACCAACCCTTTTGAGATTTCTTTTTCCAACATTTTATAATATTGAAGTTTGTCCAATTGATTTATGGAGAAATAAAATTTTGTCACCTTAATCTTTAGGTGCAATTGCAACTTTTTTTATAACATTTAAATCGTTGCAATGTTTCTCTTCTTTGTTTTTATTGCAATTTTGTCTTGCCGTGCAATTCCACCATTAATCTAATCACCAAATTACCTTATTATTTTTTTAACCCATTCAATTTTTTTTTTCAATTTTCAATTTCAATCTCCAATTTCACCACTTCTAGACCCTTCGGCTTATCTCTCTCTCAATCATCATCTTCTTCCAACTCTAGCCACAGGCAACCACCGTCGTCCATGGCACCATCCACCAAGTGAGTAAAGTCAAAGGTTAAGAGGAAAGTTGCAATTACACCTATCAAAGTGACAAAATGTTTCATAATTCAAATATACAATATCAAGCTTCTTAGTTTATAAAATTAAAGTGAGTTTGATTTTTAGAATTGAATTTTCCTCTTTTTGTATTCCCTGCTCTTAAATTCTGAGGTCTTTTTGAAAATTTAAAAAACAAATCCCAAATAATGAGCTGAGAAGGGTTATTAGTAAATCCATATTTGAAGGCAGTGAATTTGAGTAAATCCATGTTTGAATTGATGAGGAGAATGAAAGAGAAAAGAAGACAGGTTTTGATTTCTACATTATTTTCCTTTTAGTTAGATTTAAATCAAATAATCTTATTTTTTTCTCTTCCATTTTTTTTAATTCAAATATACCCTTGTGATACATAGGACAGTAACGTACAGGTTAGTCTAGACTAGCCCATGAGAGTCTGCCACTTAAATAAAGTGGGCTGGCCCATTTTAAATCTAAATTGTTCTATAATATCTTTTCAAACTTTTTTCTTGAAATGACTATTATTGGTAAAACAATAGCAAGCTTTTCATAACATAAAACATACACACAATAACTTCTACATTTATTTAATAAAGTAATCTCTCTTCTTTTTTTTTTGGACGGTAATAAAGTAACCTCATACCATAAAAATAACTTATTTTCGTACTTTAGCGAGTTGGCCCATGTTTAGCCCAAAGGGTTAAACAGGCCATGCTTAAAAAGTCTATATTTAAACATATCACACTCTTGCCCCAAATAAAAAAATGACACACCTTTGGTAATCTTGATCACCTATACTGTTTACGGGTTGGCCTACGAACCCGAACCGCTTTAATTACCTTATTTGGACATGGATTAGCCCGTTTTACCGGTCGTGCTAATAATAGTCTTACATTTAAACGTATCACAGTTTTTTATTGTAATCTAAATAATTAACCCACACTGTTTTCGGGCTGGCCCAAGAATCCAAGCCTATTTTAATTACCTTGTTTAGACATGGGATTAGCCGATAGAAGAGGAGGAGGAGGAGGAGGTGGTGGTAGGCAAGAATTATGGTGCTGGTGCAGCAGCTTGAAAAAAGCTGTATATCTCATATCTAATGCTGCAGCTGGGTCTAACTACTCTACCACCTCTCCTGTTATCACAGCATTTTGGGATTTC
Organism: Gleditsia sinensis; assembly: GCA_037074535.1. Lineage (NCBI taxonomy): Eukaryota > Viridiplantae > Streptophyta > Magnoliopsida > Fabales > Fabaceae > Gleditsia > Gleditsia sinensis. The sequence goes on from CM073472.1 coordinate 17,014,442, forward strand.
TGAGATAGCCCCACTCAAGCAACCGTCGCACTCATTACTCGACAAGTCTGGTGTGCACTGCACAAGACCATATATGGTTTGATTGCTTGGACCTTTCGCATTTCCTGCTGCGTACTTACGACGCGAGTCACCAGATGCAGCTGTGATTCTTAGGCTACGCATCAACTCCGCTAACACTTGCTTGAACTTGTCTGCCTGCACAGGTAGCAATTATAACTCGTAAGTATTTGATCACTTTAATTTAATTTTTTTAATGATCCAATTATACATAATTTTTTATATCTATAAATACTGATATTTCATGAATTGTTTCTATATCCAACACATATCAAACACTTATATTAAATACAATACAACTATTCAAATTATTCGTACTTCTTTAATTTAAATTAATGGTTAAATTAGTTGAATCATTAAAAAATATTTTTAAGTATAAATTTTAGTAGGTCAACCTATATGTGATCAAGTGGTGAGGGATGTGCGTAGTAAAACTTTTAGGTTCAAACTTCTATTTCGTTGTGTACAAAAAATATATATATAACTTTTGAAATATAATAGAACTTAACAAAATTTAAAATATATTAAATAAATAAAAAAGAATAAGAGACAAGATAAAATTTAAAAGTAAATAAGCATATTTGGTGAAGTGAGCCAAAAAAGAGAGTAAAAAAGTCACAAATTTTATAAAATTGGTTGAATGGGATGTTAAAGAACAATTACAAAAACCAGTAAATCATTGAAAAAAATTGCCATAAATGATTGAAAAATCGAAACTAAAAATATCATGTACCTAAATTGAGTCTAACCCAAATAAATTGATCAAGGGTTATATAATAAAAAAATTTAAGTAGGTATTAAGTGACTTAATCATTTTTGACCCGACTCGAACAAATTCATCCAAACCTGCAATGCATTTTCGGTATTCGCCAAATAGAAATAAGGGGCGGTTTCCACGGTGCGGAAGATCGAACGATTTGAGTAGCGAAGCAAGCAGTTGTCGTACCACCCAATTGCCTCCTTCTGGTTAGGGCACAACTGGTAAAGAAGCCCTCTTGCATTTGTGTTGCAAAAGCGGCAATCTTGTGGATTAACATCTCCTCTGCACAGTGCAATGGCATTAACTTTGTCTTCGTTTTTTCCATAAGAGAAATTGTAGAAGCCATAGTCAATTTCTGCGTTGGAAGAGATGCTTAATAGAAGGGTATTGACGTTTTTTGTGTAGGTTTTACTAGCGGTGTCGTTACCACCATTGACGGTACCACAGGAGAAGCTAAGGAAGTTTGGCTGGGCACTGCCTTGATGAAGAGAAATTAGGATTACGATAGTGATGGCGGTGAAAGAAACCGTTGCCATGGTTTTCTCTATACACTGATTGAGATGAAATAAATGCCGTGGTTACTTTGTTTGCTTTTTTCTATTTATAATGTCTTCCATGTAGATAATGTCAATGCCTCCTTTGAATTTGCAGGTGCTTTTGAAATTTATTTATTTTTTATTAGAGTTATTTTTGTTAAGAAAATTATTAAACTAATAATCTAGTTTCTGAATATTTAATTAATTCATTTAGTTTTAATCTCTAAAGTTTTTTTCTAAATTACTCATTGAATTTCAGTTTTTAGGAGGACTGACATATAACTAGTTTGATATTTTTGAAAATTAAATCATATACAGAAAAGAATTTAAATTAACTTCACTCCTAAAAAAAAAAGCATCACTTTTGACAAAATAGATTAATTCAACTGATAAAAATTAAAACACTTCACTCGTAGTATTTAAGATTGATTAGCTGCGTAGTTGACTAATAAAGTCAATAGTCTTTTTTGGAAGTAATAATGGAGATCAGAATTAGCTGCGGACTTGCGGACAAACCGTGACACAGCGACGTTGATTTTTCGTTGGCAATAATTAAGGGGCATTTACCAAAGCTTTTTCTTAGTAAGGAATTTTCTTCAACGGGACCCCAAGTCCGCAACTTCGTTGTCAATAATTACTGGGCAGGGACCATTAAAACGCCATGCGCAGCGCCACTGCGCTCTACGCTGAAATATCTCAAATTTGAGGATAAAAAAGTGACCCAAAATTGTTATTTATAGAAAAATTTATTATGATTGTTTGAATTTAAAAAATGATAAAGATTCAATTTTTAAAGACACTAATTTAAAAAAAAAGTTTTTTTTTGTGCTTTCAATTTAGAAGAGATTAGTCTTTTATTCAATTAAGTGAGAGATATCTTTAATAATCACTAAAATAATAAAAAATAATCAACTTAAGACTCTAATGAACTTTTCCCCAATTGCAGCGACGGCAGCCGCAATATTGGAATTTGAAAGCACTTATGAGACAAGAAAGGGAGAGTCGTCCCCTCCATGTGCTAGTTTTTCTTCCCACTATATCTTTAATGTTGAAAGTTTGTCCTTCTAATTTGTCTAATTTGTCCCCCCCCCCCCCCCCCCCCACATGCCCTGCTAATTTTTTTTTTCGAATACTTTTTTTTTGTACAAAAAGAATACTATTGAATTACTTTGTGCATTAACCGAAATTAAAATTTTTTTCAAAAAATCTTAAAGACGTGTGTACCCCATATATATTTTAGTGTATTTAAAAGAATTAATTCTCTTAATTCTTGTCCTAAAATTTGAATCTAAGTAATCAAGATAGAAAGCATGTCTGCTTAGCAACTAGATCAATATTTTGAAAAAAATTTCAATACCTTTTTAACAAAAAGAATATTTTAAAATCAGTTTATTCATCAACTCAGGCTAAATTTCTTTTAAGTGTTAGCTCTAAAGTTTAAATCCAAGCCAATCCTTTGAAATTTTTTCCAACTCCCTATATAATTGAAGTTTATCACATTGATTTGTTGACAAAAGTAGAGTCCAATCAGTTTGTAATTCACACAGTACCGGTCTTAATTTTTAAAATTAAAGTGAGTTTGGTTTTTAGAACTGAATTTATATCCTTATTTGTTTATTCCTTACCCTTAAATTTAATTTGATTTCTTTCTGAGAATAAATTTAAAAAAAATTCCCAAATACTGAGATCCTATTGTGAGAGAATCGTTAGTAGCAGACATTCTAATGGATAAACAGATAAGAACAATAAATGCAATCATATGTCTGCACAATACACACACATACACATGTGTAAGATATTTTGAATTTGAATTTACATTCGTGACTGCACCCTAAACAAAATAAAAAATATGTTACAAATATAGCTTGGACAATGGAACGTGAGCTGGAATCCAAGATTATCGGGAGCATAGTCAACTTCTACTTTCTCTCTATTAGGATTCTATAATCAATGATAAAAAATTAAAAACAATATAAAATTATAATATTTTAATTAATAAATAATAAAAATAGATGTTACAAAATTTATCATAAATGTTTAGAATATGGGGGTTCGATTTTCCACTTCTCATTCTCCATGTAAAATCTTTGGTGAAAAAAAAATCATAAAATATATATATTAGATTATATGTTAATATTAATTTAGTCATATTAATTATTTTCATATAAGTATCATGTAATTCCTTGAAAACATGCATAGAATGTGCCCATCCACGGTTGGCCAAAAATGGGTCCCCATACATTTGACAATCGTGTATGTCCCTAATCTGCTAATAGGACTGAACATACTGAAAGCATAAACTTTATCCTCTGGGAATATTCAAATTTTCAATTTTTAAATCTCGATTAAACTCTATTTTCATATTGTAATTTTGGCCCTTATTAATAATTAAATAAGATAAGCACATAAAGAGATCAAAAAAAATGAAGTTCTGAGAGGCAACAATGGAGGTCCCTGAAATATTGTATTTTCATATGTATATTATTTATTTACTTCTTAAAATATAAACAACAAAAAAATATCTCTGAACAATTACAATACAGAAGTTTGATTCAATACATATTTTTGGTTAGGAATTTTAAAATTATATGTTTGATATATGATAATATTATATATACATATACATACATACATACATACATATATATATATATAATTTAATAAATTATTATTCAAATAAATATTTGAAATATCCCCGTACATTTCATGGGTCACAATAATTTTTTAAAATAATATTTAAATAAATCAATAAGTAATTGGCAGGTGGATTAATTGAAGAGGCTTTATAATTTTCCAAATAAAGTAATTCAGCTCCATAATTTTTAGAATATTTAGAGACCATTTGCAATTGCAAAATTAAATTAGAATACTTGTGGGCAATTTATTATTATTCTTAATTAGCAAAACAAAATGTGCTCTTTCCTTTTGGCTATGGCTTTCTCAACCACAAAATGCTGCAAAACGTCAGAAGTGCCTTGAGGACTGTGAGGATAGTTCACTCGGAAAGCTTGGTCTTCACCCTCCTACACGTTCAAGAAGTTGAACCCAGAGCAGCTCGTTTTGTGTTATAAACATTTACGAGAATGTGACAAGTGTTACAAAAACCATAGTGATTGATAACTTTGTATAGAGGATAAAATACAATTTAGTTCCTCCTTTTTAGAGCTATGTTCAATTTAACTTCTATGCTTCAAAAGTTAACCATTAGTCTCCATAACAACCTAAAATTTAGTAATTTTTATTTATATATAAATTATTAAAAAAAATAGAGATATAATTGAAAATTTTTAAAAATAAAAAAAAATTTATTAATATTTTAAGAGTCAAAGTGTAAATAATAAAATTTAAAAGACTTCTTCCAACAATTAGTAAATTGCTATTTGACCTCTTTATCCTTTTTTAAAAAAAATTTCGTAGGTTTATTGGAAGATTACTATTCATTCTCTCTCTCCTTTATTTTCTCTCTTTAGATTTAGAGTATTTTTGATCATCTGATCTCAAAATTGAGAGTATCACTAGATTCAGAATAAAGAGTACTACGATTTTAGTCAAAAAAAATTTTAAATCAGCCGTAAAATTGCTACAAATCAGAAGTAGAAAATTTTAGAAAAAGGTAAATTTTGAAACTCTTAATTAGAGACCTCAATTTGAAAATTTGATACCGTAGATGGATTCAAGAAATAGATAAATTATAGAATATGAAGTTTTACAGTCATTTGATAACTTTTGGTGTCATAAACAGTAACTCCGACCGGCGTAAATAGTGTGTGAACAATAATTTCAGCCGGTGTCAGTACCCATCAGTTGACTAGCGTTGACCAAACTCTCGGAGTTATTTTTTAAGTTTTTGAACTCTCCGGACTTGTTTTTGAAGTTTATTTAGTCAAATTTAAATTGAAAAAATGTATTTTGGGACTGTCCAATCTGGAGCCTTAACTTGTGAGTAGATAATTATTTCTATGACTTACCCTATGCTCTTCTTAAACTTTAGATGTATAATTAATTCTATTTACAAGTTATTTATATTTTTATATGTCTCTGAAATGGATTAAATTATCTGATTTATTTACATTTTGACATATAGTTTAAGAAGAATATAGTTTTAAAAATAGATTTTTGAACTCATTGAATATATGATTTTAAATGTATTTCTCATTATATGGTAAAGAAAATATATTGTGCACGTGGCATTGATATGTAAAACTATAAGATTGCCTTGAAAAAATGCATGTATATGTAATTACCCTAATTGAAAATTTTCTGACAGAGAAATTGTACTGAGACTGAAAATTTTGAATTCATACTAAAACCTCTGTTTCGAACGATATGGCATGTGTAAATAATGATTTCTGTGAAGGAATCCTATTAAAAACACTGTTTGCTAACAGCTAGTGATTTTACCCTTAGTACACCTTGACACCTCAGTTAACAAGGGTGATGCTAACTTCGTGTGACGACCAACACACGGAATATGATATATGAAGGAGAGCGGGATGTCTCTTATCTGGACGATATGTCAACTATATGATATGTGATTTTCCCTCCCTTAGCGTGTTCTCTTGAATGGCGGTAGAACAAACTTTAACTGAGATGTTGAGTTTAAGCAAATCCTACACCACTAAAATTTTTGGGATATTTTAGGATGAAAAACGGAATTTATATGAATATATATAAAATAAAATTTTATTATTCAATTATTAAATAATTATTATTATTATTAAAAATAAAAAGAAAAGGGAATAGGGAGAAGGGAGACAACCAGAGGGGAAGAGACAACCGAAGGGGAAGAGATTTCTGAACAAATTTTTGAGACAGATGAATAGTGTGTGAATAGTAACTTTCAACTTTTTTTTTAGATTTGGAGTGCCTATTGGCTTCCAATCTCAAAACTGAAGGTGCTATTAGATTCAGGACGAAGAATATTACGGTTTTGACTGATCAGTTTTTCAAATCAGCCGTTGAATCACCGTAGATCTGAAATAGAAAATCTCTGAAAAAAAGTAAATTCTAAAACTTACCTAAAGACCTCTTTTGACACCGTAGATGGATTCAAGAGTTAGATAAACTTTAGAATAAGTATATTTTCGATCATCTAACAGCATTTTTGTTCGTCGTGAATAGTATTTTTCGGCGGGTGAATAGTGTTTTCCAGCGGTGAATAGTGACCAGTTCCCGAAGTTGCTATCTTGATTGTTTGGACCCTCCGAATACGTTTTTAAGATTAATTTGATCAAATAGAGATTGGAAAAGTACATTTTAGGGCTGTCTAATCTGGAGCCCTTACCTATGAGTAGATAATACTTACTATAACATAATTTCTCGCTATGAATTTAATATATCCATATGAGACATTACTATTGATGTGAAATTTATTTTAAATTATGATCATGTATTTCAAAACATGACTCTTAGTATAAACTTTAGAAATCCAGGACAAGCATCATTTATATTTTAGTTCTCTAGTGATATTAACTTATATTGATTGAGACTACTCAAAATTATGTTGGTTTATAGTGATGTTGATATTTTATATAAATTGATAAATAATTTTATGAGGCACATGTGTAGGCCTTTGGATACAAATGTATACGTTAAGTTGATGTTGTTGTGGCTATTGTTGATCAGTGAGCATATGAATTTCTGGAAGGGATGTGACATTTTTGTTTATCTTACATTTCCTGTTATTTCTTTCTTGTATCTATACGAAAGAATCTAAAGTAGCTATGAATATTAACCCTAGTGCATATTGGGTTTTGTGTAATGGACTTTTACTTGACTGATGGCTAATTATACGGGCTTTTGCCTAATGGAGTGTGCGGGCTTTTTCCTGATGGATGAATTGTGCGGGCTTTTGCTTGATGGATAAAGTGTGCAGGCTTTTGCCTGATGGATGCGGGCCTTGGCTTGATAGATGATTATGCGGACTTTTGCCTGATGGATAATTGTGCGGGCTTTTGCCTGATGATTCATGATTGATGGTGAACACTCTTTTTGTTGCATGCTTGAGAAATGACTATGGATTTGATTGTATTTATTTATATAATATCGTAACATTGATATTATGTATTTTGATACTAAAACTTTCTTGTTATTGATCTTTTAAACATATGATGTATATGTCATTCATCTTTTCCTTGTTTTAAATATTTATTTGTGAAGGAAAAACTCGTGCCCTGCTTATCCTGTTTTCGTTATGGTAAGAATTACCTGCTCACTGAGTTGTCAAACTCACTACACGATATTTCTACATTTTTCAGATAAGAATACAGATTTTGGTCAGTCTCCTTCAAATAGCTGGTCAATTAGGCAACACATTTTGTGGGTGAACCTACTTTATTTTTAAGGTTCTCAGCTTTTGGCTTATGTTGTATTTTATACTTTAGAGTTGCTCCACAGGCAGGACCTCAGCTTTCATATTTCATGGTATTTGTGTATATTTTAAGATAATTGAAATTATATAGTATAGAGGTTAAGTTTTCAAATGAATATGTAATTATGAGTTTGGTTACAATTTATCTTAATTGTGAGAAGTTCATTTATATGTATCATTTTAGAGGCTTACGGAATGAGATGATTCTCAAAACCCGTGCCGGTTATGTACTCCTAACTTGGGGTCGTGACAGTGACAAAGAAGTGGTCGAGGACGGCGTAGAAAGACTGACGTTGATTTCCATTGTCAAATAGCAATTGTCTTCAATCTATGTTTAAAATAGCTTAAAGTTTAAAAGGTAACCGAAAGTTTAAAAGTTATATACTACTTAAAATAGCATATAACTTTTAAGCTTTAAGTTTGTTTAAATTACTCAAATAAGCGTGTGTATCAAACACTTCTAATTTGGTCAAACAAACTTATAAGTTAATCAAATAAACTATAAAACATGCCAAACACATTCAATGAAAAAATTAAATTAAGAGACGACTAGTGCCCTACACAAGCTATCATAATTTTGAAGGAAAAATAAGACAAACAAATTTCTATTCATAGAGAGGAAAATTTTATATAATTGTATTAAACACTATATTTGTCCTTTTAATTGCTAAATATATTGAAATATTAATTAAGAAATTATAATTACTTTATTTTTAAAAATATTAAATAAATTAATGGTAAGAACTTAGTTATAATGTATAACACTATTTATTATAACATTTTATTACTTGATTTAATTACCCAAGTATAAAATTTTTGCTTAATTAATTATAATTGACTATCATTCCTTTGGTAGAAATGGAAATTGCATTAGAAAGAGAAACAACAACCACCACAAGGTTTACTTAACCATTTGGGTAAAATAACTTACAAATTTAAGATACTCAGAAAGGGGGTGAGGGGGGGTTTATACAAAAAGTTTTCCTCTTCTGCCCGAACCAATGACAATGAAAAAAGAAAGGAAAATGTTGGATTTATTAGTGTGGATGGTCTGCATCTGACCGAACTGAGACAGTGAGTTAATTGAGACGTCTGCAAGTTGATCCTGATTATCATCTCTAGCGAGGATCCTGCTCTGAAATTGTAACCTCATTTACTGATGATTGATCTTTTGATGATGATAGGTCCATAGCTGGTAAACTTGTATACAAATAAAAAGCAGGTTCTGAAGGTAATGGTAGAGTGACAGAGTTGGTACTAAGCATGGTTACAATGGACGCCATGGTTGGTCTTTCAGCTACATTCTCTTGGACACACAGTAATCCTAAATGGATGCATCTCATAATTTCAGATCTTGAACCTGCATTAATCAGCGTGGGATCCAGGATACTTGAGGTTATTCCTTCCTTCCATGCTTTCCAAGCCTGGGATAAAAATGAAATTAAGTATATTAATAAGTTTCTTAACTACTGCAATTTCATGTGCTAATTAATTAAAATTAAAGTTTACTTCAATGCGCGCAGTTTCACACAATCAGTTACTTTTCTGTGATTTAAAACGTGATATGTAATTCCTAGTGTTCAGATACTAAAAATGAAATTAAGTATATTAATAAGTTTCAAACAATCACATGAATACTAAAAATAATGAAAAGTTTCATTTTAAAAAATTAAAAGTATATTTCTCTTCTATTTTGAGTAGTTTTGTAGTGTTTAGATGTTACTGCTACGATTAAGTTGACTATTTCAATTTCAAAATATCAGCCTAATTCTAATAATAACTTCATAATACTATGAAACTTTTCAATATATAAATGAAATTACTTACTTTTAATAATGAAATTTTTCATATTTTAATAGTCATATTATTATTTCTGTTAAGACTAATTAGGACCGAAATACCACATGGTGGTTTTAAATGGTTTCGTAATAAAACAAAAGACGTTATAATGACACACTTCAAATAACAGAGAAGGCAAACTGATTCTAAACGAAATCACAATAGATAATTGAACTAACCCTTTAATTAATCCAATAGATAAGGATGATGGATAATGAATAGAGGGCACACTTACAGCGCTTACTAGGTGCTCTATCTTCTCCCCACTGCAGAATTCACCATTTTTTTGGCCACTCACAATTTCTAAAACTAGAACGCCAAAACTAAAGACATCTGACTTTATTGAGAATTGCCCATGCAAGATATACTCAGGTGCCATATATCCACTGCATTTCAACATATATGGTCAAGCTCAATTAGGTGAGTTAGAGATCATAATAAAATCATTGATATATCTTCACTCAATAGCTTAAAATTTTGAGTTGAAATAGTTCTTGATATAATATCAAAGCTTTTATGTCCAAGTGGTTAAGGGTTCAATTCTTACGTACCATACCCTATTCGCTTAAATAAATAAAAAAGAGAGAAGAAAAACAATTAAATTTTACAAAAGAAACAAAAGCAATCTCAATTGAGCTTTTGTGGGAGGGAGTATGTTAAATATCATAATAAAACTATTGATAGACCTTTAACTCGAAAGACTGTTTGAGCTTCTATTTGTTTCTTACTTAAACTTAATTGCTTTTCTTCTCTCTTTTTTCTTTTTTAAGGGAATGGGATTTGCTAAGGATCAAATTCTTGATTGTTAGAACATAGATCTAAAAGATCTCTTAATAATCATCCATCTTTAAGTTTTTCTAGAAGATACTTTCATAGATTCAATCTCATAAAGGTAGATCAAACATATAAAAATTCAAATGTAAGTATAGCATATATATTCTAATACTTACTAGGTCCCAACAACTTTACTTGTATTGCCTTGAGTTTGATCCACTACAAATAGTCGTGCCATGCCAAAATCTGATATCTTTGGGTTCATCTCACTATCCAAAAGAATATTACTTGCTTTGAGATCACGATGAATAATCCGTACTCGAGAATCTTGGTGAAGGTAAAGAAGGCCCCGAGCAATGCCTTCTATGATTTTGAAGCGCTTTTCCCAATTCAATTGATCTCGCTTAATTGGATCTGTGTTAGAGTATGCTTTTAGGAAAATATTTTTGAAGAGATTTGATCTATAGAAGATAAATAGATTAAGAAAGACATGAAAGTATGTCAGACATAGTTTTCAACAAAATTGATCTCTGACATATTTACATGTTTTGTATCTTCATAATTGACATAGTCTACCCAGTTTTGTATACCAAAGAATCTCTCCATTAGAAATTTTTTTAGAAAAAAGTAAACAAACATTAACATTAACATACCAAAGATGAAGTAATCAAGGCTTTTGTTGGGAACAAACTCATAGACAAGTAGTCTTTCTCTATTTTCCAGACAGAAACCAATTAACTTAACCAAATTCCGGTGTTGAAGCTTGGCCAATAACAGCACTTCATTCTTAAACTCTACATCACCTTGGCCAGAATCCCCACTCAACCTTTTTACTGCAATCTCCTTTCCATTATATAGCCTACCCTGAAAAGCATATAAGAATTTATATTGGTTTCAGTACAATATCGTCAATCCAACCATCTCTGATTTTCAATTTTATTTACTATGTTTTCTTACGAGCTAAATTAATATTATACTGTGTAATTAATATTTCTTACCATGTAAACAAGTCCAAATCCACCTTTTCCAAGCATATTTGCATCGCTAAAATCATTTGTTGCCACTCTGATGGTTTCAAAGTCCAATTGCAAAGAGTCCGCAGAACTAATTTCTTCCGGAGCTTCAGCTACACATGAAGGAATCGCCAGCTTAGTTGATTTTCATAAACTCAAAATTTTAAAATATGAAAATAAATCTTTTTATTTTAATTAAATTTTGAAATAAATTTTCCATCTTGAAATTATATGTAAAAAAGCTTTCTTTGACCTTCCTTTTTTTTCAAAACATGAAAAAAGAACAATTTCTTTTTATACTTCCTGCAGTGATTGAATTAGTTCATCTTTAGTTAATAGAAAGGAATTCATACCGTATTAATTATCATGCTAAATCGATAGCTACCAGAATTACGTCAATTCTATGTGTGTGTGTGAATAATTTAGGAGATATTAAGTTCAATACTTCACGCTAGAAGAGCAAATTATAACCAAGAAAAAATAACAAAAAAATCTATGTGGACCTACTTTTGATATTTTTCCTTGACTTATTGACTCTCAAATAGATGAAGATACAGATGAGCAGTGCCATGAAGGCAACAATTGGAACAACTATGGCAATAACAGTTCGTGATTTGTTGCTCTTTCCTGCACAAACCAGAATATTTAATTAGTGCTCATACAAAATATACACGAATGTTTATATTGATAATATTTACATATGATAAGTATTTATGCATAAAAATATGTGAAAACTTACATCGATTAAACTTAAGGAATGATTATATATATATATATATGAGTTTAAAATTGTTTGGTCAAGTTAGTTGAAATTCAAGAAATGAGACTCTAAATGGATGATCACGAAATATTTTCATGAAAATATTTTAAAAAATGTATCCTCTCATATAAATCAGAATTTTAGTACGAAAATTATATTTAAGAGTTAAAAGAGGAAAAAAATAGCAGGGGAGAAATCAAAATGAAAAATTAAAGGAAGAGAAAAGAAACCAGATTTTAGATTTTGATAATTTTTTTCCATTAGATATTTAAAATTAACAAAGAAAATGAAATATAATTAAATGAATAAAAAGTTAATTATAAATATATAATATTTTTTAAATATTTCTCTTGGTATTAAAAGTAAAATAATTTTTTTTACCTTAAAATTTGAAAAGGACAAATAGTAATAATAACAATCATCTATCATCTATCTGTCTATACCTACACTATTATAATGACTACATCTACACTAATGTGTTTCCTCCCTTATATTTATTTTTGTTTTTATGAAAGTTTTATACACAAGAAACTAAAAAAGTAAATTATTCGAGTCAACTTTTAGGATAGCTCTTAAAATTAAGGTTAGAACTAACTTTAAAAGCCAAACCCTTAAAGACATCCTATGGAATCAGCTCTATGCCTTTAATGGGCCGAGCCGAACTAGAAGATAACATCCTTTTCATCAAGAGTTTTTTGGCTTGATCGTATGTAGCCTAGCTAAGACTAGCTAGGATAGAATCTGAGTCACCAAACTAATTTTAATTGACATAATATTTTCCCAACTCACGAAGAAAATGAATAAGCTCCACAAAGAAGAAAACATTGCAAAGTTCAAATCCGAACATTGAAGGGAGTGGCTAAGTAAATCCATATATGTTTGAATTGATGAGGGTAATAAAAGAGAAAGAAAGTGAAGGTTTAATTTAGACATTAACCCACCCCATTTACCGGTTGGCCGACGAATTCAAGCCTATTTAATTACCTGATTCGGAGATGGAAGCAGCCAACGGAGGAAGGGGAGGAGGAGAATTTGACAGTGGAGTAAAAAATGGTGGTGCTGATGCATTTGCTTGGAAAAAGCTGTATGACTCATATCTAATGCTACAACTGGGTCTAACTACCCGACCACCTTTCTTGCGATCACAGCATTTTGGGATTTCTGAGATAGCCCCACTCAAGCAAACGTCACACTCATCCCTGGACAAGTCTGGTGTGCACTGAACAAGACCATAAATGGTTTGATTGCTTGGACCCTTAGCATTTCCTGCTGCAAACTTACGACGGGAGTCACCAGATGCAGCTGTGATTCTTAGGCTACGCATAAACGCCGTCAGCACTTGGTTGAACTTGTCTACCTGTACGATAGTAATTATAAATCATAACTATTTTAATTAATTTAATTTAATTTTTTTGGGTAAAAAAAATAGTGTAAAAATTAAAAAAATCATTCTAGACAAAGAAAATTCTCTTTCTAATTTGACGTTTGTAGGAATCAAACATTTGTGGTTTTTGAATTTCAAATAGTTATTATCTCTGCGACCAGCTAACATTGGGTTACTTTAATTTAATTTTACTATGATATAATTACACCTAATTGTCTATATTAATGATTTAATCAGTTGGATGGTTAGATAAATTTTTTAAGTATAAATTTTAGTAGGTCAACCTCTGTTTATCCATTAAAATCCTCATTAATAACTTTATTTTTTTTTATTTACCCAAACTCACATTTCTCTCTTCCCGAGGTGATGTTTTGAACTAAGAAATATACAAAGTTATTAAGTGCTGTCTAGTGGTAAAGAGTGTGAATAATTATCAAGAATTTTTAGGTTCAAAAATGTGATCTGTACCAAAGAAAATAAAAATTATGAAATATAATATCATAACATTCAAAATATATTAATAAAACAAATCATGCATATTTGGGGAAGTGAGTTAAAAAATTACAAATTTATAAAATTGGTTGAATGGATTTTAAAGAAAATTTATATAAAAAAAAAAGTAAATCATTAAAAAAATTGCAGTAAATGATTAAAAAATTGGAAATAAAAAATATCACATACATATATTGAGCCTAACCCAAATACAGTAAATTGATCAAGGGTCATGTAATAACGTTTAATTAGGTCATAATTGACTTTATTATTTTTGGCTCGGCCCGAATAAATTCATCCAAAATTTAACCATTTATCGTCCATACCTGCGATGCATCTTCGGTGTTCCATAAGTAGAAATGAGGAAGTGTTTCCACGGTGCGGAAGATCGAACGATTTGAGAAGCGGAGCATGCAGTTATCGTACCACCCAATACCCTCCTTCTGGTTAGGGCACAATTGGAAGAGAAGGCCTCTTGAATTTGTGAGGCAAGTGCGGCAATCTTGTAGGTTAACGTCTCCTCTGCACAGTGCAATGGCGTTAACTTTGTCAGCGTTTTCGCCATAAGAGAAATTATAGAAGCCATAGTCAATTTCTGCGTTGGTAGAGATGCTTAATAAAAGGGCATTGACGTTGGCTGTGTAGGTTTTACTGGCAGTGTCGTTACCGCCGTTGACGCCGCCACAGTTAAAGCTTAGAAAGCTTCCCTGGGCACTGACTTGAGGAAGAGATATTAGGGTTACGATAAGGAAAAAGAAAATTGAAAGCGGCGTCAAAGAACCCGCTGCCATAGTTTCTCTACATAGTGAATTTTACGTTTGCTTCTGTTGGTGAAGGGTTTGAGATTTGGGTGGTTGGAATTTGTGTTGTTTCTTTCTATTTATAGTAACGTCTTCCAGGTATATGAAATACATACCGTCTTTGAAACGGTGCATAATGTCACCAGCTGGTTTGGAGGTGCTTGTGAATTTTTTTTTTTTTTTTGTGTTGATTTGGTTAACAAAAAAATGAATAAACTAATAATTTAGTTTCTGGACAAACAGACTCATTTAGTTTAATCCTTAAATTTTCTTTAGGTGAATGAATTAGTCTTTATATTAATAAACTTGTTGCATTTTAGTCAAGAGAAGGAATAACTTGCAACCAGTTTTTTGTTATTAGAAGTTAACCTGTATATTCAAAGAAATAAATAAAAAAACTACGTAAGTCTAAAAATCAGAGACCTAATTCTTAGTTCACTTCAAAACAAAAAAGTCACTTTTAAATAGTAATATAATATATTTTTGTAATATGGAAGAGAAGTAAAGAATTAGAGCTTTTCCTAGAAAGTATAACAAAAGGCCGAGACTAATATATTTGAGGCCAAAATATCTAACTGAAACAATAATATTGTACCTCTTGTAAAAAAAATTGGTCAAAGGCTAAATTGCTTATATATTACAATGATTTTTAAAAAATACAATTTTTAATTCAAGGCATTAATAATAAGTAAATCAAGTTATATAATTATGAATAAAAATATATTTAAAAATGTTAGATATATTTTTTAACGACCAAAAAAAGTGATAGACAAATTTTTTGACAAGTCCAATTTTTAAATTTATATATTTATCCATGATGATGAATTTGATGTACCTGTAAGCCAATAGGGATGGTGTAATAGTGAGGAGTTTGGTAGTCAGAGGGCTTAAGTTTCAATATCTATTAGCTATCTTTAATTGATTAGAAGTTCATGTACATCTACTTAAATTTTTTTTTCCAACATTGTAAATTTTGAAGAATTTGCTTTCACCAAGAGATTTTTTTCGCCAAGAGTTTTTTTCACTCCAAAGAGAAAAGAAAAAACTATTTAAGGCGATGTTTGATAGATAATTTTTTTTCTTGGATTACTGGTACATGACAATTTTAGTTTTTTAAGTACTTGAAATTTCAATTTTAAAAAGTTTGAATATAATCACTGCATAAAATTTAATTTGTTTATTAGTAGCTTTAATGATGATTTTTTAAAATGGCGTCACTAAAAGTCTTATTTTTAGTGCGATTTTTGTCATTACTGAAAGTAGCATTAATGACATTAGTGATGACAAATTAATGTTGTCATTGAAAGTATGATCTAAATAAAAAGGACTAGGGTAGAATTTTTTGAGAACAAGGTTTTTTAATTTTAGTGATAACTTTTGTTGTCACTTATTCTATTTTCTGTTACTATAGGCTTTAGTGACGCAACCTTTTAAGACAACTCAATGGCGACAAAAAATTGCCACTAAACAATTTTGGTAACGATTTTTTGAATTTCAATAACAATTTTTGTCCCCATTGAAGCCCTAATTTCTTGTAGCAAATAAATATAAAATTTTCAATTTTATATGTTACATATGACCTAAATAATATAAAAATTGAATTTTTTTAATGTATCTCACGATCATTTATATATAAATTTTTAAATCCATATATCGAACCCGCCTGGAAACGTCGTGGTTGACTGATAAGGTCAAGGTCTTTTTTGAAAGTAACAATTGTGGTTACAAGTAGGTTGCGTAAAACATTGCAATTGACAAATAATAGAGTTAAGGTCTTTTTGATAGTAACAATTGTGGTTACAAGGTTGCGGATGAACCAGAGAATAGCGACGTTGATTTTCGTAGTCAATAATTAATGGACCAGGCTTTTTCTTACTAACAATTTTTTGAATTTCAATGATGATTTTGTCCCCATTGAAGCCCAAATTTCTTGTAGTAAACAAATATAAAATTTTCAATTTTATATGTTACATATGACCCAAATAATATAAAAATTGAATTTTTTAATGTATCTCTTATATATAAATTTTTAAATACATATATCGAACCCGCCTTAGTTCATTCAAGTGGAAACCTCGTGGTTGACTGATAAGGTCAAGGTCTTTTTTGAAAGTAACAATAGTGGTTACAAGTAGGTTGCGGACAAAAATTGTAATTGACAAATAACAGGGTCAAGGTCTTTTTTGATAGTAACAATTGTGGTTACAAGTGGTTGCCGATGAACCATGGAATAGCGACGTTGATTTTCGTTGTCAATAATTAATATGTAGGGACCTTTAAGATGCCGTGCCATCTTAAATTTGAGAAAAAAAACATTGACAGAATATTTCTATTTATATAAAAAATTTGTAAAGAAATCAAAGGGTGCATTAATCATAGAAGGAAAATTTGGATAATTAATCACTATATTTTTCGTCTGAAACACTAAATATATTGTCACTTGAAGCTACCTCAAGGGGTTAGATAGATAAAAATTGGCTCTCCACTTATACAGAAAAAAAAAAAGAGCTAAATATATTAAAATATTAAGGAATTAATTAAAATTAATTTTTATATAAAAATATAAAATAAATTAATAGTACATGAACTTAGTTATAATGAATTACATTATTTATTACAAAATTTTATTATAAGATTTAATTATCCAGGTATAAAAGTTTTCTTTAATTGATTATATTTTACTATCATTTTTTCATTTAGATAGATACTTAATCTCTTTCAGATATTAGAAAAAGTAACCGAAACGTCTAAAGAGAGATAGTAGAAAATAATGTTAAGAGAAGTCGTCAGAATAGAGACGACGGCCTTGTTTGCATGGAAAGATTTATTTTCGGATCAACTTACACATCAATTGATATTAGGTTTTTTCTTGAAAAATTTTAAAGACACGTCTCTCTTTTTTTCTAGTATATTTAAGAGAATAAAAAATTTTAAATACTAATTTTAAAAATTGAATTCAAGTAATTGAAATGAGAAGCACGCCTCATTGATCATTAGACCAACCCGTGGAAGTTTTTCATTCAACTTTGACTATGATTTGCACTCAGATTTTTAAATTTTAAAACGACTCGATTAATACGTCCGATTGTCCAGTGAAAATACTATTCACCAAATTGATTATATAATATTTTAACAAATATGTTAATGAAAAATCCCATGAAAACAAAATATCGTAGCAGAGGCAAACCATAAAAGTCAATATTTTAACAATCGCCGTACCTTCCCCGTTAAGAAAGGATTCGTCCCCTCCATCTCCATGTGCTACTTTTTCCTCCCATTATCTCTTTAATTGCAAGTTTGTCAAAGCTGTCCCCTTCACATACGTACCCAACTAGATTTTTCTTGGCCGACACTCTTTTGTTTTATTAAATTAGTCTGTGCATATTAAATTTCTCTTTGGACAATCTTAAAGATGCAAACATCCCCTACATCTTTCTGGTGTATTTAAGAAAACAAACTTTTGAAATTTAAGTACTAATCCTAAAATTTAAATATAAGTAATCAATGTAAAAAGTATGCCTTCCATCATCTTCTTCCAAGTCTAGCCACAGGCAACCACTGTTGTCCATGGCACCATCCATCAAGTGAGTAAAGTCAAAGGTTAAGAGGGAGGTTGCAATTACACCTATCAAAGTGACAAAATGTTTCATAATTCAAATATACAATATCAAGCTTCTTAGTTTATAAAATTAAAGTGAGTTTGATTTTTAGAATTGAATTTTCCTCTTTTTGTATTCCTTGCTCTTAAATTTTAATTTGAGGTCTTTTTAAAAATTAAAAAAACAAATCCCAAATAATGAGCTGAGAAGGGTTAATTAGTAAATCCATGTTTGAAGGGAGTGAATTTGAGTAAATCCATGTTTGAATTGATGAGGAGAATGAAAGAGAAAAGAAGGCAGGATTTGATTTCTACATTATTTTCCTTTTAGTTGGATTTAAATCAAATAATCTTTCTTTCCCTTTCTCCTCCTCCTTTTTTTTAATTCAAATTTACCCTTGTGATACATAGGACAGTAACGTGCACTATCAAAAAGGTTCGTCTAGACTAGCCCATGAGAGTCTTCCACTTAAATAAAGTAGGCTGGCCCATTTTAAATCTAAATTGTTCTATAATATCTTTTCAAACTTTTTTCTTGAAATGACTATTATTGGTAAAACAATAGCAAGCTTTTCATAACATACACACAATAACTTCTACATTTATTTAATAAAGTAATCTCTCTTCTTTTTTTTTTGGACGGTAATAAAGTAATCTCATACCATAAAAATAACTTATTTTCTTCGTTCTTTAGCGAGTTGGCCCATGTTTAGCCCAAAGGGTTAAACGGGCCATGCTTAAAAAGTCTATATTTAAACATATCACACTCTTGCCCCAAATAAAAAAATGTCATACCTTTGGTAATCTTTATCACCTATACTGTTTACGGGTTGGCCTACGAACCCGAACCGCTTTAATTACCTTATTTGGACATGGATGAGCCCGTTTTACCGGTCGTGCTAAAAATAGTCTTACATTTAAACGTATCACAGTTTTTGTAATCTAAATTAACCCACACTGTTTTCGGGTTGGCCCAAGAATCCAACCCTATTTTAATTACCTTGTTTAGACATGGGATTAGCCGATAGAAGAGGAGGAGGTGGTGGTAGGCAAGAATTATGGTGCTGGTGCAGCAGCTTGAAAAAAGCTGTATATCTCATATCTAATGCTGCAGCTGGGTCTAACTACTCTACCACCTCTCCTGTTATCACAGCATTTTGGGATTTCTGAGATAGCCCCACTCAAGCAACCGTCGCACTCATTACTCGACAAGTCTGGTGTGCACTGCACAAGACCATATATGGTTTGATTGCTTGGACCTTTCGCATTTCCTGCTGCATACTTACGACGCGAGTCACCAGATGCAGCTGTGATTCTTAGGCTACGCATCAACTCCGCTAACACTTGCTTGAACTTGTCTGCCTGCACAGGTAGCAATTATAACTCGTAAGTATTTGATTACTTTAATTTAATTTTTTTAATGATCCAATTATACATAATTTTTTATATCTATAAATACTGATATTTCATGAATTGTTTCTATATCCAACACATATCAAACACTTATATTAAATACAATACAACTATTCAAATTATTCGTACTTCTTTAATTTAAATTAATGGTTAAATTAGTTGAATCATTAAAAAATATTTTTAAGTATAAATTTTAGTAGGTCAACCTATATGTGATCAAGTGGTGAGGGATGTGCGTAGTAAAACTTTTAGGTTCAAACTTCTATTTCGTTGTGTACAAAAAATATATATATAACTTTTGAAATATAATAGAACTTAACAAAATTTAAAATATATTAAATAAATAAAAAAGAATAAGATAAAAGATAAAATTTAAAAGTAAATAAGCATATTTGGTGAAGTGAGCCAAAAAAGAGAGTAAAAAAGTCACAAATTTTATAAAATTGGTTGAATGGGATGTTAAAGAACAATTACAAAAACCAGTAAATCATTGAAAAAAATTGCCATAAATGATTGAAAAATCGAAACTAAAAATATCATGTACCTAAATTGAGTCTAACCCAAATAAATTGATCAAGGGTTATATAATAAAAAAATTTAAGTAGGTATTAAGTGACTTAATCATTTTTGACCCGACTCGAACAAATTCATCCAAACCTGCAATGCATTTTCGGTGTTCGCCAAATAGAAATAAGGGGCGGTTTCCACGGTCCGGAAGATCGAACGATTTGAGTAGCGAAGCAAGCAGTTGTCGTACCACCCAATTGCCTTCTTCTGGTTAGGGCACAACTGGTAAAGAAGCCCTCTTGCATTTGTGTTGCAAAAGCGGCAATCTTGTGGATTAACATCTCCTCTGCACAGTGCAATGGCATTAACTTTGTCTTCGTTTTTGCCATAAGAGAAATTGTAGAAGCCATAGTCAATTTCTGCGTTGGAAGAGATGCTTAATAGAAGGGTATTGACGTTTTTTGTGTAGGTTTTACTAGCGGTGTCGTTACCACCATTGACGGTGCCACAGGAGAAGCTAAGGAAGTTTGGCTGGGCACTGCCTTGATGAAGAGAAATTAGGATTACGATAGTGATGGCGGTGAAAGAAACCGTTGCCATGGTTTTCTCTATACACTGATTGAGATGAAATAAGTGCCGTGGTTACTTTGTTTGCTTTTTTCTATTTATAATGTCTTCCATGTATATAAAGTCAACGCCTCCTTTGAATTTAGAGGTGCTTTTGAAATTTATTTATTTTTTATTAGAGTTATTTTTGTTAAGAAAATTATTAAACTAATAATCTAGTTTCTGAATATTTAATTAATTCATTTAGTTTTAACCTCTAAAGTTTTTTTCTAAATTACTCATTGAATTTCAGTTTTTAGGAGGACTAACATATAACTAGTTTGATATTTTTTAAAATTAAATCATATACAGAAAAGAATTTAAAGATTAAAACTACACAGGTTTACTAAATTAAGAACCAAATTGTGACTTCACTCCTAAAAAAAAGCATCACTTTTGACAAAATAGATTAATTCAACTGATAAAAATTAAAACACTTCACTCGTAGTATTTAAGATTGATTAGCTGCGTAGTTGACTAATAAAGTCAATAGTCTTTTTTGGAAGTAATAATGGAGATCAGAATTAGCTGCGGACTTGCGGACAAACCGTGACACAGCGACGTTGATTTTTCGTTGGCAATAATTAAGGGGCATTTACCAAAGCTTTTTCTTAGTAAGGAATTTTCTTCAACGGGACCCCAAGTCCACAACTTCGTTGTCAATAATTACCGGGCAGGGACCATTAAAACGCCATGCGCAGCGCCACTGCGCTCTACGCTGAAATATCTCAAATTTGAGGATAAAAAAAAGTGACCCAAAATTGTTATTTATAGAAAAATTTATTATGATTGTTTGAATTTAAAAAATGATAAAGATTCAATTTTTAAAGACACTAATTTTTTTAAAAAAAAGTTTTTTTTGTGCTTTCAATTTAGAAGAGATTAGTCTTTTATTCAATTAAGTGAGAGATATCTTTAATAATCACTAAAATAATAAAAAATAATCAACTTAAGACTCTAATGAACTTTTCCCCAATTGCAGCGACGGCAGCCGCAATATTGGAATTTGAAAGCACTTATGAGACAAGAAAGGGAGAGTCGTCCCCTCCATGTGCTAGTTTTTCTTCCCACTATATCTTTAATGTTGAAAGTTTGTCCTTCTAATTTGTCTAATTTGTCCCCCCCCCCCCCCAATGCCCTGCTAATTTTTTTTTTCGAATACTTTTTTTTTGTACAAAAAGAATACTATTGAATTACTTTGTGCATTAACCGAAATTAAAAAAATTTTCAAAAAATCTTAAAGACGTGTGTACCCCATATATATTTTAGTGTATTTAAAAGAATTAATTCTCTTAATTCTTGTCCTGAAATTTGAATCTAAGTAATCAAGATAGAAAGCATGTCTGCTTAGCTACTAGATCAATATTTTGAAATTTTTTTCAATACCTTTTTAACAAAAAGAATATTTTAAAATCAGTTTATTCATCAACTCAGGCTAAATTTCTTTTAAGTGTTAGCTCTAAAGTTTAAATCCAAGCCAATCCTTTGAAATTTTTTCCAACTCCCTATATAATTGAAGTTTATCACATTGATTTGTTGACAAAAGTAGAGTCCAATCAGTTTGTAATTCACACAGTACCGGTCTTAATTTTTAAAATTAAAGTGAGTTTGGTTTTTAGAACTGAATTTATATCCTTATTTGTTTATTCCTTACCCTTAAAATTAATTTGATTTCTTTCTGAAAATAAATTTTAAAAAAATCCCAAATACTGAGATCCTATTGTGAGAGAATCGTTGGTAGCAGACATTCTAATGGATAAACAGATAAGAACAATAAATGCAATCATATGTCTGCACAATACACACACATACACATGTGTAAGATATTTTGAATTTGAATTTACATTCGTGACTGCACCCTAAACAAAATAAAAAATATGTTACAAATATAGCTTGGACAATGGAACGTGAGCTGGAATCCAAGATTATCGGGAGCATAGTCAACTTCTACTTTCTCTCTATTAGGATTCTATAATCAATGATAAAAAATTAAAAACAGTATAAAATTATAATATTTTAATTAATAAATAATAAAAATAGATGTTACAAAATTTATCATAAATTTTTAGAATATGGGGGTTCGATTTTCCACTTCTCATTCTCCATGTAAAATCTTTGGTGAAAAAAATCCATAAAATATATATATTAGATTATATGTTAATATTAATTTAGTCATATTAATTATTTTCATATAAGTATCATGTAATTCCTTGAAAATATGCATAGAATGTGCCCATCCACGGTCGGCCAAACATGGGTCCCCATACATTTGACAATCGTGTATGTCCCTAATCTGCTAATAGGACTGAACATACTGAAAGCATAAACTTTATCCTCTGGGAATATTCAAATTTTCCATTTTTAAATCTAAATTACACTCTATTTTCATATTGTAATTTTGGCCCTTATGAATAATTAAATAAGATAAGCACATAAAGAGATCCAAAAAAATGAAGTTCTGAGAGGCAACAATGGAGGTCCCTGAAATATTGTATTTTCATATGTATATTATTTATTTACTTCTTAAAATATAAACAACAAAAAAATCTCTCTGGACAATTACAATACAGAATTTTGATTCAATACATATTTTTGGTTAGGAATTTTAAAATTATATGTTTGATATATGATAATATTATACATACATACATACATACATACATACATACATATATATATATATAATTTAATAAATTATTATTCAAATATTTGAAATATCCCCGTACATTTCATGGGTCACAATAATTTTTTAAAATAATATTTAAATAAATCAATAAGTAATTGGCAGGTGGATTAATTGAAGAGGCTTTATAATTTTCCAAATACAGTAATTCAGCTCCATAATTTTTAGAATATTTAGAGACCATTTGCAATTGCAAAATTAAAATTAGAATACTTGAGGGCAATTTATTATTATTCTTAATTAGCAAAACAAAATGTGCTCTTTCCTTTTGGCTATGGCTTTCTCAACCACAAAATGCCGCAAAACGTCAGAAGTGCCTTGAGGACTGTGAGGATTTGGTCTTCACCCTCGCTACACATTCAAGAAGTTGAACCCAGAGCAGCTCGTTTTGTGTTATAAACATTTACGAGAATGCGACAAAAGAGTGTTACAAAAACCATAGTGATTGATAACTTTGTATACAGGATAAAATACAATTTAGTTCCTCCTTTTTAGAGCTATGTGCAATTTAACCTCTATGCTTCAAAAGTTAACCATTAGTCTCCTACCGTAACAACCTTAAAATTTAGTAATTTTTATTTATATATAGATTATTAAAAGAAATAAAAGAGTAAGAATGTAATTAAAAAATTTTAAGAATGAAAATAAAAAATTATTAATATTTTAGGGGTCAAAGTGTAAATAATAAAATTTAAAAGATTTCTTCCAACAATTAGCAAATTGCTATTTGGTATTTCTATCATTTTTGTAAAAATCTTTAGTAGGTTTATTGAGAGATTAATATTCACTCTCTCTTCTCTATTTTTTTTCTCTCTAGATTTGGAGTACTTTCGAGTATCTGATCTCAAAATGAAGGGTACTACTGAATTCAGGACGGAAAGTACTACGATTTTGGCCAAACAATTTTTTAAATCAGTCGTAGAATTGCTACATATCAGAAGTAGAAAATTTTAGAAAAAATTAAGTTTTGAAACTCCTAATTAAATATCTTAATTTGAAAATCTCATACCGTAGATAGATTCAAGAGATAGATAAACTATAAAATATGAAATTTTACAGTCATCTAACAATTTTTGGTGTCATAAATAGTAACTCCGACCGGCGTAAATAGTATATGAACAGTAATTTCAGTCAGTGTCAATACTCATCAGTTGACCAGCGTTGACCAAACTCTCAGAGTTATTTCTTAAGTTTTTGGACCTTCCAGACTTGTTTTTTATGTCTATTTAGTCAAATTTAAATTGAAAAAGTGTATTTTGGGACTGTCTAATCTAGAGCTTTAACCTGTGAGTAGATAATTATTTCTATGATTTACCCTATGCTCTTCTTAAACTTTAAATGTATAATTGATTCTGTTTACAAGTTATTTATACTTTTATATGTCTCTGAAATAGATTAAATTACCTTATTTGTTTACAATTTGGCATATAGTTCAAGAAGAGTATAGTTTTAAAAATAAATTTTTGAATTGATTAAATATGTGATTTTAAATGTATTTCTCATCATATGGTAAATGAAATATATTGTGCACGTGGTATTGATATGTAAAGCTATAAGATTGCCTTCAAAAAAGGCATATATATGTAATTACCCTGATTAGAAAATTTCTGACAGAAGAATTGTACTGGGACAGAAAATTCTAAATTTATACTGAAACTTCTATTTCGAACGATATGACATATGTGTAAATAATAATTTTTGTGGAAGAATCCTATTAAAAATATTGTTTGCTAACAGCGGGTGATTTTAGCCTTAGTGCACCTTGACACCTCAGTTAACAGATGTGGTACTAACCTCATGTGACAATCAATATGCAGGATATAATATGTAAAGGAGAGCAAGATGCCTGCTATCTGCGCGAGATGCCAACTATATGATATGTGATTTGTCCTCCCTTGCTGTATACTTGGGAAATGCTCATATTATAGTCCATTCGCGTGTCCTCTTGAATAGTGGTAGGGTAAACTTTAACTGAGATGCTGAGTTTAGGCAAATCTTACACCACTAAAGTATAGAAAGACTTGAACTCTAATATAGTGGTTTTAATATGGGATTCTCCTAATATTTTTATGTGAAACATTTTGATGTATAACATTTGTTTAATGATCATACAATACAGTATATGATTTTTGATATCTGAATATCTTTTATTTTGAGTATATTTGAAATGCGGGTCTCATATAAATATACTTTCGAACTGTATTTTTTATGTGACAAATTTTAAAATATGAGTACATCTATATATTGACCTAAGAGGTCATATGAGGTATTATCTGTTCACTGAGTTGTCAAACTCACTATACAATATCTACATTTTTTTCATATAAGAATACAGAATTTGGTCTTTTCTTTTCAAATAGTTGATCAGTTAGACGACATAATCTCTAAGTGAGCCTTCCTTATTTTCAAGACTCGTAGATTTTAGTTTTTATTATATTTGTACTCTAAAGTATGTTTTAAACGTCACATACAAGATCCCTGCTTCTACTGTAATATATATATATATATAAAGACTTGGCGTGTATATTTAGTTATATTGAAAAACTTGTAAACGTATAATATTATTAAAATATGTGATATATTTGGAGCATGTATGCAATAAAATAAGGATAAAATTATTAATTACTCGTGACAATTGCGTGTCCTTAAATTGAGAGTGTGACACTTAAACTCACTATTTCGTGTAAATTTGCCTCTTTCGTTAGTATATCGGTTCAATCCTTAATGAAGACATGGTCATAGAATTGGATGGATTTGGATGAAAATGTTAATGGAATGGACAAATTGCACCAAATGGCAAGTTTAGGAGATTGATGATTAACTTTTAAAGCACAGAGAATTAAATTACATATGAGTCTAGAGAAATGTTATACATCAAAATGTTTTTATGTGAAACATTTTGATGTATAACAACATTTGTTTAATGATCATACAATACAGTGTATGATTTTTGATATCTGAATATCCTTTGTTTTGAGAATATTTGAAATGCGAATCTCATATGAATGTACTTTTAAACTTTATTTTCTATGTGACAAATTTTAAAATATAAGTACATCTATATATTGACTTAAGAGGTCATAGGAGGTATTATCTGTTAACTGAATTGTTAAATTTACTATACGATATATTTTTTATTCATATAAGAATACAAAATTTGGTATTTTCCTTTCAGATAGTTAATCAGTTAGACGACATAATCTCTAGGTGAACCTTCCTTATTTTCAAGACTCGTAAATTTTGATTTTTATTGTACTTGTACTCTAAAATATGTTCTGAACATCACAAATAAGATACTTATTTCTGTTGTAATATATGTATAAAGACTTGACGTGTATATTTGGTTATATTGAAAAACTTGTGAACGTATGATATTATTAAAATATGTGATATATTTGGAGCATGTATGCAATAAAATAAAGATAAAATTATCGGCTACTCGTGACAATTGCGTGCCCTTAAATTGAGAGTGTGACACTTAAACTCACTATTGTGTGTAAATTTTCCTGTTTTGTTAGAATATCTGTTCAATCCTTAATGAAGACATGGTCATAGAGTTGGATGGATTTAGATGAAAATGTTAATGGAATGGACAAATTGCACGAAATGGCAAGTTTAGGAGATTGATGATTAACTTTTAAAGCACAGAGAATTAAATTACATATGAGTCTAGAGAAAATAAATTGCATTTTAGAGACAATATAAAATTATGAAGCTTTGCTTCAAAATAAAGATCAGTAACACTTACAATAATCATAGAAATTTCAATGTTTACAATTTCTCATTGAATTATAAGGCAAATAAAAAATCTATTGATCCTTTGACCTTTAGGATGAAAAATCATTACCATCATTGGTGTTGCAATGAAATAACCACTTCCATTTATTTACAAAAGTGAGAGAGAGAGAAAGAGAAGAACAAAAGAAGAAGAGGAAGAAATAAAAAAATAAAAAAATAAAAAAAGAAATTAAGGGGAGGGGCTACCACTGTTTGTAGTTGATGGCAACAGCCCAGAAATTTATTTTTTTTCTAGATCTATGTTCCGCTACAAGAAAAAACTGAGAGAGAGAGAGAGAGAGAGGGATTCCATTACATTGATATTTTTAGGGTGAAGTTCATTTGTTTGATCTTCATAAAAAAAAAAAAGTTATATGTTATCGGGTGAGTTTATAAAAAGCTCGACCTCTCAGGAGGTGGAGTTCTATACAATTGGATTGTGTTCAATTTTGTGCATTTTTATATATATGCAAAATCTCAAGGAAGACAACATTACCCAACAATAAGAAAGCTCGAATTTCTGAGAGGTCAAACTCTCTGTAAACTCACCTTATGTTATTAGTTACATACAAATAAACGGTGATTATGTAATTGCTTTATATATCCTAGTCGTGTATGTTTCTAGTTGAAAACTTCATCAAATTGATCATATAATATTTATTTATAATTTTAGATAATCACAAAATTGTGATAATAGTCTCTCTAAACACCTTTTTAAACCAATTTACTCTTCACAAAAGCTTTTCACTTTCTCTTCTTTTCTTTTTTCTTTTTTTTGGTGAAAGGAGGAGGCCAACGCCTGAAAACGAAGAGAAAACGAACTTCGATGTTAGGAAAATTATATACACTTAAAATTTGAAGAGGTTTCACTACACCAAATAATTGTCGAAATAGTTTATAGTATATTTCGATCGATGGTACTTTTTTACAATATGAATTAATTAAATGATTTTTAAAAATGATAATCAATTATATTAAATAATTAATTAGGATGAAAAAGATTCAAAAATTAAGAAACCTATCAAATCATAACAACTCTGAATTTCACATTCTTAAATGAATGTAGAGTAATTTTTTATTTTGATCATTAAAACAACTCTGTAAATCAACCAACCTTACAGCCAAAGTGGAGTCTCGTGTCGTTGATGGCCTCAAGTAATTACTTAATTTCAAGGGCATGTGCCTAAATCTTATCTCTACTATACAACTCTGTAAATCCTATTTTTCTATTTAAGGAGCTCTTGGTTACTTGTTGGTACATAATCATACTGCCCATTAATGTAACTGCTCCATATAAGGAATAAACACAATTTCATAAGGCAACATATTGAGAGATTAGATTCGTCAGATTACCAAATTCTGCATAGACACACTCTTTTTCTATTCCAACCTTGGGGTTCAAAGCTTAGGTAGATCAGCGTACCAGAACTGTACAACATTATTAATAACATAGAAACAAAGTCTAACCCACAATTCTGGAGCTTCGTCTTCGGTTTATCCGTAATTCAACCAATGTTGGGTGATAGATTAATATTTCTCCCTATAAATTTATCCCCCTCCAATGAACCCACCAACTGTCCAAACAACAGAAATGGCTGTGCCCATCCACACCCTCCCCAAATTGCAGATTGAAGCTGTGCTGACTGTGCCACCACTCAAGGTGACTGAACCACGACGAGTTCGTCAAGTTTTGGTGAGTGACCCCATTATCAACACAAAACCTCTTGGTGGGTGTTACCAAATACTTCTTTACTACAAGAAGTTGAACGCGGAGCAAAGTGGAGGGGTCTTCGCTGGTTGGGCTGCGGAGTCACTAGGAAGAGCCCTGTTGGACCATCCACTACTTGCTGGGCGACTCCGGAGAAGCGAAAATGGATGGGAAATTGTGTCTAATGACTGTGGCATTCGAATGGTGGAGGCTCGATTCCCATTGAGCCTGTCAGAGCTTCTTGCATTGGCTGAAAAGGATGATCTGGAGGGTGATCTTGTGTTCTGGAAGGAAGTGGATGAGAAGAGCCCCGAATTCTCTCCTCTGTTTTATGTTCAGGCAAGTACTACTCCGACATCAGCAAATGCACTTGAAGCTCATGCTACTGATCTTATATTCAACGTTTCTGTACTGTGTTTTCTCAGGTGACTAGCTTCGAATGTGGAGGATACTCGATTGGCATTAGCTGCAGCCTCCTGCTGGCAGAGGTTTTGATGGTCGAGAACTTCCTCAAGAAATGGGCAGATATACACAGCAATATACTCTCCCAAAATGAAGAGAATAAAATACCTATATTCTACCACCCTCGTCTTAAAAACTCCGAGTCCCCTCCTCCCGACATTGTTAGCCGTACCCCAACCAAAAATGGAGTTCTAAGTATGGTATTCAAAGTCAACAAGGAATTATGGAAGGAATCAGCCCTGTTTTGTGTTGAGGAGGCAGAGCAAAAGCTTGACATAAACATGGATTCGGAGTTTTTACTGCTGGTGAAAGAACTCTCCGAGGTTATCGAAGTAGAAAGTTGCTCAAAGAGTGGAAAAAGTAAGCAGCAGTCAGGCCTCAAGAATCAAATAGCTCTTACAACATGGGATGAAATTGGGGGGTATAAGGTGGCATTTCATGAAGGAAATAAGCCTGTCCTTGTTTCTCGTTGGGTTGGATCGGTTTCTGATGGACATGTTATGGCTGTCCCATATCTCAAGGATGGTGTCTCTGCTGTGATTATAGTTTCCGTTCCTGTTGGAAAAACAATAACCCTAAAATGAACTTGATTGTGCCAATTTCATTTGCTTCGTTATTTTTATTCTCCAATTTGAATGAAAACTGTTTCCCATCTTGAATGATCACAGGCTTCGCTGAAGCCATTCATAATTGTTATGAGGGCTCTGAGACAGTGTGTGTGCGCGTGTACCAGCATATAAATGGAAGCAGCAAAATCTTGTCGCGCAGAAGCTTGTGTATGTTTCAAAAATAAAATAGCCTGAATATTTCAAGTTGACGTACATAGTCAACCTATTGCAGCATTCTGGTTAAAATTACAAACCTAAGATGCCCCAAAGTTTGTGATTGTGAATTTGCCTTTTACTACCATATTTTCGGCACCCTTTTAATTTCTTTTAGTTGGGTGGGCAGGGCACACCACTGACACCAGTTTATTTGAGCGCCCTCTTCAAAATCGATCCCTTCTTAACCCTATTACCAGAATATTAACAGATTCGCTTCATTAAACAAATCAATAATCACCTAAATTAGCATCTGTTAATAGACTGAATATGAGGACGTTTTTTAAGACAAGATAGTATCTTTGGAGGACTAAATTAAGAAAGTAAAATCTTAAAAAACCAAATTAAGAATATATGTATGATAAAACTAACTATTTATTCACGAATGCAGTTAGCCTTATTTTCTCTGATAGAGCAATGCTTGTTCCTTTGTATATATACGTAGAATACCCTCTAAGCAACAAGCAACAAGCAACAAGCAACAAGCAACAATGTGAAAAAAATAAAAGCACTTGCAAATGTTGCTAACAAGTCAGAGGCCTTTTTTTTTTTAATTAGGTACAACAACTAAAAAATAAGTAAATGAAAATGATGCATTGGAATGAATAATGGACAACTAGAATGGTTCTTTTGGAGTGACAAAGAAAAAAAAATTAACTCAAAATTTACAATGGACCTATTATCAGCTAGAAGATCGAAACACTTTACATATAAAATTTGAATTCACTTTCTACTGCTAACAATTTTTTTAATAAATGATCTGGAAGTACTATAACTTTGCTTATATTCGTATAGCCGATCCCAAACTCGGATAAAATAGAAGGGTTGTGTTAGGCGTGCGATAGCAAACGTAAAACTTTGTCGTAACCGCATGAACATGGATAAACGAAACAATAGTGTTAAAGCTAGGTCGTTGCTCGGAAGTAACGCGCTGTATAGCTCGCGTGCAGTGTCAAAAGAGCAAGGGCCACTACATCGACGCCCGAATACAGTGAAAAATAAGCAAGGATTCCCACACTTTAATGAACGGGTGTGGGCAAAGAAGTTAGTTCATGAGGGTAGGATACGTTTTAGAACTTGAAATGTAGGCACACTCACAGAAAAATTAATGGAAATAGTTGATACCATGATTAGGAGAAGGATTAATATCATGTGTCTACAAGAAACTAAGTGGGTAGGAGAAAAGGCAAAAGAATTAGATTCTTCAGGTTTTAAGTTTTGGTACACCGGCAAGACAAGAACTAGTAATGGTGTATGTATAATAGTTGATAAGGAGTAGAGAAACAATGTAGTAGATATGAAAAGATTAGGAGATAGGATTATAGCTTTCAAGATTGTAGTTGAGTGGGACACTTTTAATGTGTTTAGTATATATGCACCCCAAGTTGGATTAGAGGAGCATCACAAGAGAACTTTTTGGGAGGATCTAGAAGGTTTGATTCAAGAAATACCTCTGGGAGAAAAGATTTTCCTATGAGGGGATTTGAATGGTCATGTAGTGAGAGAATCGAAAGGATACGAGGGTATACATGGAGGTTGTGGATTAGGAGATGCAAATGAAGAGGGTAAAACTATATTGGATTTTTCTTTAGCCTATAATTTTACCATAGCAAATACTTGCTTTAGAAAGAGGATAGAACATCTTATCACATACAAGAGTGGAGGAGCAAGCTCTCAAATAGATTTTTTCTTGGTAAGGAAATTAGATAGAAAATTCTGCATAAATTGTAAAGTCATACACGGTGAGAGCTTGGCTACCCAACACAGAATTTTAGTTTTGGATGTACGAGTTATGAGAAGAATAGAAAGAAAGAGTAAGAAAACAATTCCTAAAATTAGGTGGTGGTCTTTGAAGAATGAACAACAAATAAATTTTTAAAGAAGAGTGGAGGAAGAGAGGCTTTGGGAGGTTCAAGGAAATGCTAATGATATGTGGGACGAGATGGCCAAAGGGATTAGGAGTATAGCAAGAGAGATACTTAGAGAATCAAGAGGCGTTGGACCTAAGGGGGCGTTTGGTTCAGGAAAAATTTTATTCTCAGAAATCTCATTCCTAGGAAAGTAAGATAGATATGTTTGGTTATCACTTAACTTTTCTGGGAATAAAAAAAATCTTACATGCAATTAACAAGTTAAGAAGATTAGCCAATAATAAAAGTTAAAGATATAGCATATGAAAAAACAGACAGCCTAATAACCTGCTTGTCATAACGTACATAGCATGACCAATAATTTTTTCAATCAACATTTCCAAACCAATTTTTGCAATTACCTGCATGGACATGGATCAATTATGATTAGAAAACAACAAAAATAAGTCACTGTGAAAGCACACAATTGTTACATCTGAGGATAACAGGACTTCTCAAACAAAATGAAAAGCATCACTTGTAACAATCACAAGGAAGTCCAGATGCATTAGTATGAAAAGTGCTATTCAGGATCAAAAAAATTAACCGATTGTCTCTTAAGAGTATGGCATAAACCAATCCATTCATATTATCAATTTCAGTTTTCAAGGAGCATCTCAGCTCTTGTAGCAAATGCCAGCTGATTCGAGAAAGCTAGGTTCAATCACACTTTTTGGGACACAGAGTATTTCTCCAAATAATATATATGCTAACCTCATTTATATCAAGACAACATACTAGTTATTATTCGAAGAAAGGCTGTATGCTTGGACTAAACATCAAGCTGGATGAGCCATACCTTCCACTACAGAGAAGCATCTTATCTTTCCTACTATCTTTCCAAAACAGCACTGACATCCCAGTGTCATTGTGTCAAAGCATAACAGCACTGACATCCCGGAAGTATTATTCCCCCACAGTAGGCAATTTCTAACCCTGTGAGGATGCCCTAGCTCCACCTAAAAGCATTGCACACGCCCAGAAATCT
The DNA here is from genome assembly GCA_037074535.1 of Gleditsia sinensis. Lineage (NCBI taxonomy): Eukaryota > Viridiplantae > Streptophyta > Magnoliopsida > Fabales > Fabaceae > Gleditsia > Gleditsia sinensis. Next base: position 17,047,700 of record CM073472.1, read on the forward strand.
AATAACCCAACCTAAATCATCAATTTTTCTGTACTTTCATCATCTTTAAGCTAGTTTCCTAGAATTCTACATTGAAATGTTTCACCCAGTCAAACCAAATTTATGGGTTAGGATCATAAAACTAAAGCTCCTAGCCTCCTCCATTGAAGGATGTTTTGGGCTCTGACCACCTTAGTTTCCCGTCAGCAAAAATTCTCAAGGATCACCAGACTTTCTTCATCAAACAATCAAATACAGGGAAGAGAGAATGAAGGTCTCTCGAGCTAGGATCAAAAACAGAGATACAGCACGGATGGGATGACGAAAACGATGAATGCAGAGTGCAGAGGAGCATAAACTAACCTGCAGACAAAGACGATGGCGAGGGACGATCTGATCTCTGCGATGGTCTTGAGTCCAAAAGATGATGGCGAGACCCCGAAAGATGATGGCGAGGGAGGATCTGTTATCGCGATGGGATGAGGTCTCAAGCCCGGCGCACGATTGAGACGTCTCGGGAGGATGAGTATGAACGGCACAAGAGTTGGTGTATTTGGCGCAGGAGGGTCATGCGGGATTGGGTTTGGGGCTGAAAGTTTCCCAGGAAAGTTTTATTCCCACCTATATAGGTGGGAATAAAAATTTCTCAAGCTATTCATAATCTACATTCCCAGGAATAAAAGTTTCCTAGGAATAAGTTTAGAAAACTTGTAACAAACACGGTTATCTTTTTTTTTCCAAACTTTCCTAGGAATGTTGAAAACTTAACCTGAACCAAACGCCCTCTAAGGGTAAAGAATCTTGGTGGTGGGATGCAGAGGTGCAAGATAAGATTAAATTTAAAAGAGAGTGTTATAAGGAGTGGCACTTATGTAAAAATAATGCAAATTGGGATAAATATAAAGCGGCTAAGAAAGACGTTAAGAAGGCTATGAGTGAAGCAAGAACTAGAGCTTTTGAGGGATTATATCAATCTTTAGGAACTAAGGAGGGAGAAAGAAAAATTTACAAGCTTGCGAAAGGTAAGGAAAGAAAGACAAGGGACCTAGATCAAGTGAAATGTATTAAAGATGAATATGGTAATGTTTTGATAAGGGAGCATGATATCCAAGCACGATGGAGGAGTTACTTTCAAGGGCTTTTTAACGAAGGGCATGAGTTGACCTATAACTCTGACAGACTTAATATTGCAGAAGAGGACCGTAATTATACCTTTTATCGTAGAATCCAAGAGTTTGAAGTAGAGAAGGTTTTGAAGAGAATGGATAATGGCAAAGCAGTAGAACCTGATAATATACCTATTGAGGTGTGAAAAAGTTTAGAAATGAAGGGTATAAGTTGGCTCACTAAGTTGTTCAATGTGATAATGAAATCTAAGAAAATGCCAGATGAATGGAGGAGAAGTACTTTAATCCCTATATATAAAAATAAAGGAGACATACAGAATTGTTCCAACTATCGGGGGATTAAACTCATGAGCCACACTATGAAGTTATGGGAGAAAATCATTGAGCAAAGATTAAGACAAGAGACTCAAGTTACAGAGAACCAGTTTGAATTTATGCCAGGAAGGTCAACTATGGAAGCAATTTATTTACTGCGGAGATTGATGGAAAGGTATCAAAGCAGACAGAAAGATTTGCATATGATTTTTATTGACCTGAAAAAGGCATATGACAGAGTATTAAGAGAGATTCTATGGAAGGCTTTAGAAAAGAAAAGAGTACATATTGCGTATATTCGAGCAATCAAAGACATGTACGACGGGATAACGACTTGCGTGAGAACAAAAAATGGGGATACAAAGGATTTTCCCACAACTATTGGACTACATCAAGGATCTTCTCTGAGTCCGTATCTTTTTAATTTGATTTTGGACGCAGTTACTGAACATATACAAGAGTTGGGGCCTCAATGCATGATTTTTGCAGATGATAGTCTTAGTTGGTGAATCGAAAGAGGAAATAAATATGAAGTTAGAGTCATGGAGACAAGTTTTAAAAACATATAGTTTTCGGATAAGTAGAAATAAAACAGAATATATGGAATGTATTTTTAGTAAGAGGCGAACAAAGACAAATATAGACGTGAAACTTGGAGACTATATATTAAAACAAATTACAAGTTTTAAATATCTTGGGTCCATTATACAAAATGACGGCGAAGTAAAGGAGGACGTAAACCATAGGATTCAAGCTGGATGGATGAAATGGAGGAAAGTTTCGAGTGTCATTTGTGATAAAAAAGTGCCGCTCAAAGTTAAAGAAAAATTATACCGTACGGCTATAAAACCTGCTATATTGTATGGTACTGAATGTTGGACGGTTAAAAGACAACATGAAGATAAACTTAACGTTGCAGAGATAAGAATGGTACGCTGGATGTGTAGACACACTAGAAGAGATATGATTAGAAATGAGTGCATTAGAGAAAAAGTTGGGATAGCACCTATTGTGGAGAAGATGGTTGAATCTCGCTTAAGGTGGTTTGGTTATGTGTGGAGAAGACCTGCAGAAGCCCTAGTGAAAAAAGTAGATCGGATGGAGAATAGACCAATAATTAGAGGTAGAAGGAGGTCAAATAAAATAATAAGTGAAACTATTAAAAATAATTTAATAGTTAATAACTTATCTATTGATCTTATTCATGATAGACCACTATGACACCGTTTGATCCATATAGTCGACTCCACCTAATAAAAAAAGATTTAGTTATTATTGTTGTTGTACCTGTAAGTACTATTATAAATTTTTCATAAAGCGTATGGCATGCTGTGTTAGAATAAAGTAGCCTTTTCATTCTGACTTCTTTTTTCTTAAAATGATAAATATGTACCTTTTCATTATATATATATATATATATATATATATATATATATATATATATATATATATATATATATATATATATATATATATATATATTAAGTATAAAAACATATTGTTCTTTTACTTCTCCATATAATTTTCTTATTTATAATAAAAAATATTTCTGAGTTGAAAAAGTTAGATTTTCTAGTATATTTGAAAAATTCTTGAAAACGTGCAACATTTTCACAAAATTTTTCATCTCGTTCTTACAAAGTGAGATTGTTGAATTTTTATAAAATGAAAATATTATAATATGTTAAAAAGACTATTTTTTTTCTGTCCTTATTTAAGTACATTTTTATTAAACTAATAAATTATTAAAATAAAATATAAATAAATAAGTTATAATAAATAATTAACAAGTTAAAAAATATATATACCAAACTAAAAATACAATAAATAGTATAAATAACAAAATAAAATAAAAATAATAATAAACATTATATAATAAAATATAATAAATAAAATATAAATAGAATATAACATATTTATATAATAATAATAATAATATAATATAAATAAATATAATAATACATAAAAATATAAATATGTGGAAAAATTGCAAAGATATTTTTAAAAATTATCAAAAACTCTAAAAATGTAACAAAATATTCTTCAAAATATAAGAGGTGAATCAAACATGAAAATATTATATTTCTAAAAATACTTTGATAAAAAAATTGATTTCTTAAACCATAAACGGCCTTAAAGTAAAATTATTTACATTTAGTACAAAACATTATTGATTTCTTCAAAGATAATATTACGAAATACTAACAACTAATCCTAGATTACCAATTGGCCCAAAAAAAACAAAAAAGATTACCAGTGTCCCCCAAGAAAAATGACCTGGCAATTTGCCAATCTAGACGAGTATCTCTAAGCCCAAACAAAGACAAACTGAGAAACTTAAGCAGAGGTTCATCACAATATCTTAAATTTATGAAGACCAATGCAAGGCCCATTTGAAACAAAAAATGTAATGGAGAGGCTGAAATATTTAAAAAGAAGAGATAACAATCTCTTGAATCCAAGGCCCATTTGAAAACCACAACCCCTTCTCTTCATAGTTTCCTTCGGTTTTTTAAACCAATACTCATACTTCCTTTTTAGTTTCAATTTATCCAAATCTCTCTCTTTTTATTTACAAAATTGTTAATAAAAACTATTCTTTATACATTTTACTCAAAGATAAAGAGGTGTATTTTTAAAAACTTCGAAGAGTTGCAAATATAAATTTTATAAACTGCAAAGGATCAATTTGAAACTATAGTAATTTTCTCGCAAACTCTATTCTATAACATAAATAATCCAACTATTGGTACAAACTAGATCATTCCAGTAATAAAGGCGTGTTTGGTTGGATAGAATGGAAAGAGGGAGAGAGTTGGAATCTGTTATTCCGTGGTTTGGTTTGGTTGAACATGCATTCCATGGAATGCAGGATTCCACTCTTTAATAGAAAAAGCATTCCACCGTGCATAGGTTGGAATCTGTTATTCCATCGGCCAAAAGACATTCAGACCCCCCCCCCCCCGGAATATCTTGCGTGGGTTCCTTTCTTTTCTCTCTTCCCATCTTTTCTGGTCCTTCTACGTGCTCCTTCTCCCGGGTTCCATCTCAGTATTGTGGTCTCTCTTCTGCTCGGTTTCTTCGTGGGTTCCAATCTCATCTTAGCTTCGTTTGTTCGTGCTTCTTCTTTGTGGGTTGCATCTCAGCTCAGATCGGTTTCTTCGTGGTTCCAATCTCATCTCTGGTGCTCCATCTTCGTGGGTTCCATTTCAGCTCAGCTCGGTGCCTTCACTCTCCTTTGCGGGTTCCATCTCAGCTCAGCTCGGTGCCTTCATTCTCCTTCGCGGTGAATATCTCAGCTCAGCTCAGTCCATCTCATCATCGTCTTTTTCTGGTCCTTCTTCGTGCTCTTGTTCGTGGGTTCCATCAAGCATCCGTGAAAATCGTCCTCAAGGTATCATTAATTTCTCTTCTTGGTTTTACAAATCTGATTTGTGATTGATTGGATAACTTGTTGTTTGTGTGCATCCTCCTTCGTATACACTGTGAAGGATTGGAATGTCTTGCAAAAATTGAATATAAACTTAGTAGAAGCACATGAGTTAAACTAGAACCTTGTTGTACGGTTTGTTTTGAGCAAGAAAGCTAATGCACAATTTGGGAGGTTGGCCAGGGACCTTGAACATAAAACATGACCCAATAATAAATGAAAGAAACAATGTTATTGTCCCACCTATAAGGGTAAAACATGACCTAATAAATGAAAGAAACAATGTTATTTTGCTGATGAGAGAAACAAGGACTAGCATAACTCAACAAACCACTGTGTACAGAAATTGTAAAAAAATTTGCTGCCTATAGGGTGCTGCTGTTCTTATCATCTGTATCCCAATTTTCTTCACGTTCATTGTCATTATGATCAAAACATCATTAGTTGAATCAGCATTCTCCTCTATGAGGTATAGAAACCCCCCATGATATTAGAAAGCCACTACACAAACACTCTATGAGGTATAGAAACCCCCCATGATATCAGATATAAGCTCAATGGATAAGCTTGAAGGTGGTTGATCTCAAATCTTCAAGACCTCCTCTTGCTTGCAACCCATACACCCAATCCACACACCTATTAACTTTTCTAAAAAGAATGAGAAAGCTTAATATGCCAATCCCTGTCCAGCACAACTCTGCAACACGTCCAAAATCCCCTTCGAATCACTCTCCACATAAACAGCTCTAACTCACAACTCCTAACGTAGGCACAAACTGTCCCATATGGCCCATAACTCAGCCAAAAAGCTAGAATGAACAGTAGCCTAGTTTTGGTGAATAACCATAAATGTTAAGGTTAATTTTATGACTTATAATTTTATTATTTAATGTTAAGGTTAATTTTGTCATTTTCTTAACTTTTGTTTCCATTCCATCTATTTTTCCATTGCATACCAAACAAAGTAATAATTTTTCATTCCTTCATCTATTCCTTTTTCCATTCTCCTTTCCATTCCCTCTTCCATTCCCACTAAAATTATTCTATCCAACCAAACATAACCTAACATTTTCCCAATATATTCTTTATTCAAGAACTAGATGAACCACAGTTAAAACAGAGGATAACACTAAAAGAAGAAAACTTCACAAAAAATTTGTGTTATTACGTTTAATAGAAACAGAGAGAAACAAGATTGAAGTAAAAATCCCAAAACAGGAAATGATAACAGCAGAGTGAAAGAGCGTGCAGGAACAAACTGATCAACCCACTGAAAGCATAACTTTGTTCTCAGCATTTTGATTTTTCACCAGCCACTTGTAGCAGTCAAAGTGAAGCACCCAAATTCATCTTCCAATTTGTAGGTTGATTTTTAACGTTATAAAGCGTTGAACACCATGAAATTGAAGCAAAGTACATTATAATCAGAACTGAAACAAAATTTTAAATTTTGGCCATTCAGAACCATTCTAAAGCTCATTACAAGCAATGTTAACTAATTAGTATAAATGATAGACTGACCAAAAAGGATAACAACAAATACCAGAACAAAACCTGCCAGAGGACTCAACGGGTAAACCCACAGGATTACACAGAGGTCCATAACGCAGTGAAATCTATCAGCAAAGCCTCCTTGAAATCTCCAACCAGCTTATGCAGCCTTCTTAGTTTTCTTGGCTTTTACTTTCATATCTCTACCCTCTGACTTAACTTTTCCACTTTTCTTCTTCTTTTTTCCAGACTCTGCGTCTTCCAAAGGTAGTTCATTTTTGTTTTGCTGGATTTTACTACCCTTCATCACTTTGGCAGATAACCCATCCTTCTTCTTTCCTTTGACACCATCTTTATTATTGTCGCTATCTGACTTCTTCAATCGTTTCACACTATTCAAATCACTAGAAGCCCCTTTGTCTGTTTTATTTGCTTTCTGTCTCTTCTTATCCACCAATACCCCACTACCCATTTCATCATTCTCACTATCTTCTTCCTCAACTTTCCCATCACCCTCAAAATCTGAATCATCTTCATTGAGTTCCTCGCCAATATTAGAATCCATATACTGAACTTCATGAATCCTTCCCTTCTTCTTTCCCACGTTCTTATGCTTCTTAGCCCCATCTTTACCAGTCTCTTTACCCCCTTCCACCTTCTCCACCGCCCCATCTTCCTTGGCCCTGACTCCCTCAATCTTCAATTTGATATCCGGAACTGTCTGATAAATGGGCAATGCAAGAGACTCCAGCAACTTCAAATGAATCGACCTCACATTCCCCCACTTTCTGGGTACAATCTCTGCAATACCATTAATAGCAGCAACCACATTCTCAACAATCTCATCCATTTCCATTGATACTTTGGCAACTCTCAGCACACTACAAGTACCTGTCCTGAGGAACAATAATGCTGACGAACAAGCCTTCTCAATCTGCTCCTTCCAATTCTTATGCTTCAAATTCAATGGCACTGGAATCTTCTTCTTCTTAAAGAAATGCTTACCCAATAGCCGCGGCAACAGGGGTATCACCCCTTTATCGGCGAAAAACATGTTGTAAGAATCACACAGCTTCCTCTTCGCCTCGAACGGACGATAATCAGACTTGAGCTTCGAGAGCTTCAAAACTTTAGAGACGGGAATACCCTCCGATTTGATCTTCTTCTGCGCCTCGTCCTTGGTGAGATTCGACTTGGGTCTGTCATCGATGATCAAGCAGAGCTCCGAGAATTCGGAGAGAAGAGAATGTGGGAGCAGAATCTTATGAGGATTAACGCGACCTTTTGGAGGGATTTTCTTGAGGGTGAGAATGAGGTAAAAGAACTCCTCTTCTTGGTCAAAAAGCTTGGGCTTTTCGTCCTGGGACTTGGAATTTCTCCATTTCAGGAGGGCATTCAAGGCTTCTTCCACAGTTTTGGGGCTAACCCTTTTCGGGGTTGTGGAAGGTGAGGCTGTTTGGTTCGCCACAGCCATGAGCAAGAGGGTTTTGGAGCTGTCGTTTTAGGGTTTTCAGACACAGCGAAAGGAAGGAGGAAAAGTTATAGAATTAGGGTTTAGAATTTTTTTAGTCTTTTTCTTTTCAAAGGGGTTTGGACCTTGTATTGTGGGCTTCGTTTTGCGAACTGTTGTCATTAGAAGCCCAAACCTAACTTCAAATAAAAAACAAAACCAAAACAATAGAAAAAAATTAATAATGACTTAATAAATTAGTTTCTTTTCTGAATAAATAGTCACACCATGATAAATTGATAAAATATTCAACCTTATGTTTTTACTATAATTTTAAAAAAATTATAATCCCAAATTTTTTTGTTTTTTTTTATGGTATCAAAACTTTCAATTTTTACTCTAAAAGTAAGGTAGTTGGTTGCATTCAAAGAATTTTTTTAGTGTATCTCATTTTGTTTAAAGAAGCTTCTTTGTTATTTATGAGAATATTTTTATACAATTTAAATATAAAATAAATATATTTTTAAGATATTGTGTAATATTATTTTTTTTTACTAATAAAACTTCTCAAGATTTCTATAAAGTTTGTTGTCTTGGCAAAGCATAGAAGCTTCACTTTTCTACTTTTAGGACTACCAGTTGTAAACCTTTGGTTTTTATTTTTTTTTTGGTAAAAATGTAAAATTTAATTAATGAACAAAACATCCCTACACAAGAAAATATATTACAATTTAATTTAAATATCATAACAAAATTTATGAAAAAATAGATAAAAATAAATACATGAAAGATCACTTTCTTAATTTTTCTTCTTCTTTTTTTTAATTTTTAACAAAATTTTTAAACCAACAAAATTAATATTTTACTAACACAAATCACTTCATAATTATTTTGAGAAAGAATAATTGGTATTAGAGCATAATAAATTAAAAAAAAATTTGAAAGAGTTCTATTTTATTTTATTATTTGTTTCTCCTTAATAAAAATATTTTTGAGACATCTAAATTAAATTATGGCATATTTTTTATTTTAAAATAAAATTTATGCATATATTTTTTATAATAAAAAAAAAGAGTAGTGTGATAAATACATTAATTAAGGAAAAAATATTTTTTATGCTACATTTTAAATTTTAAAAAAATGTATATATATTTTCAAAATAAAAAAATTGTGTACAAATAATTTTGTATGTCTGACATGTCATTTCTTAGAGACACACTCCTCAAATAATACTAAACAAATTGAAATTTTTAATTGTCAGATCATCTAACAATTTTAATTGTTATATTATATTATCTAACAAAATCTTATTCAATAAATGATTCTTATTTCTTAAAGATGTGTCTAAGAAGAAAAAAAATTAACTATATTATTTATTTTTTTGTTTAACAAATGATTTCTAGTGCACCATTTCAATCTCTTATATCTTTTGGAACATTACAATTAATTTTTTTTGTCAAAATTCATTCATATATAAATAGTTTCATGATATAGCTATTAACAATTTCATATATGACTGAAATCAAAACAAATGGCAATTAAGTAATTTATATTGAATTTTTTATAATCATGTCATTATAAACTGTTAATAAATAGACCAATTTTTTTATAAAGATATTTAATTGTAACATTTTAAAAAATAAAAACATAAATTAATACATTTTAGACTAAAGAGATTAAATTATATCATTTGTTAAAATAATGAATCAAATGTGTAATTACGAAAATAATAATAAAACATTTTAGTTGCTTTCGACATAAAGAGTTTTCTTTAATTAACCAAAGTTGGTCATGACAATAATCATTAAACACTTTTTACGAATTTAATTTCTGTTGCCATTTATGCAAGTGCGCTGTAAGTATAAACTCTGATTGAAATTTATAACATGTGCAGCTTAAAATAGCCTTAATTCCCCCAAAACCTCTAATGATCATAAAATGAAAACAAGAACAAAAATCTTCTTCGTAGTCTCCTATTTTCTTCCGTTCATTTCATTAACATTTATGGCAATTGTACAGATTCCCGCACTGCCGTGTTTGGAGTTCCCATCCAAGTTGCCGTAACGCTTTGTGTTCCCTCCATTGCCGTTTCAATTTCAAATCACTTTCCATATATAACGTCAGATGCAGAGAGAGTCAGAAACCCATAGACAAAGGGGAAAAGCAAACGCATTACATTATAATCCAAATTCCAAAGAATCTATCTATCTATCTTCATCTAACATTCTCTCTGTGAATCCACCACCACCAACCAGTCAGCCATGCCTTCGCGTTCAGCCCATGCAAGGAGGAAATCGAATAAACAAACCAAGAAACTCAAGCATTTGACTACTACACCCAACTACCATTCTTCGCCTGCTGTTCAATTTCAAGGTGATTCTTCACTCTCTGTCCGGGACACCTTGCTTTTGTTCCGTTATTTATTCTTCATCTACCTTGTCTCCCCGTCCCCCATTCTTCTTTATGGCTTTGGCTGGTATTAGGCTGTTACGACTTTGATGGGTATTGTTTGTTTTCTTATGTTTTGAATTACTTTACTCAATTTGCCCTACCACTGTCCTTTACGTTTTTAATAACAATCTGGTTTAGGGAAGAGCGATCTGAAATTACTCAGGGAAGAAAATGGTCGTAGTGGAAATGGTTCTCTGAGACCCATTAATGAAAAGTTAGTGCATTTAGTAGTTGAAGAGGAGAAAGGCAAGAAAAAAGGGTTTTCTCTATCTGGAGGAGCAGCTGTTTCTACAGGTCATAACGAAATGGAAAGGACATTGGAAGAGACCCAGAAACTGGAATCTCAAAGTAAAGATAAGGTGGTGATTGTTCGTGAAGAGATCAAATCAGTTGTTGACTTTGGCGGAGAAGTTGCTGCAGAAACCCAAGATGGTGATGATTCAAATTTTGTTAAAAGTACCATCTCAGATGAACAGGCAACACAAATTGAGGAGAAAAGTGAGCAAGTTGATTCAGGGCAAGTGGAGGAGACAAAAGAGGTTTCTGAAGCAGTTGTTGAGTTTATAGCCTCTGATGATGTAGAGTCAAAATTAAAGGAGAACCTAGGGAAAGATTTGCTAGCCCCAGAAGAGACTGATTTGATTTCTGAAGATGTGGTCATTGAGGAGGTTGAGGTTCTTGAAGAAACAGAGTTGCTTCCTTCAGAGGAGAATAATGAACTTTCTTCAGCTTTAGCAAATGAGAATTCAAGAGAAACTGAAGCAGTTGAAACTATCCAGGACTTGACCGGTGCTGATGAAAATAAATCAGAGGAGAAAAATGAAGTGTCTTCGGGTGTTACAAGTGAGGTATCGAGGGAGAGTGGAGAAACAAAGCCACCTTTTGCTGATGGGAGTGACAAGGTTCCTCCAACCATAGCAGATTCATTACCAAAGGGGATTGAAGAATCAAAGTTTCCAGCAACCGATGAGAAAGTTGGGGAATCTTCAGTTTTCCAAGAGTCATCCAAGGAAGATGCTAAGGAATCCTTGCAACCATTGGTAAATGTTGCTGCTACTGAAACCACTAGTGCCACTACGGAGGACAAGACTGAAACACTGAGAAGCACTGTAAATCCGGTAGGCAACTCGATAATTTCACAAATGCCTGAATTTGAAGTGTTGTTCTTTTCTTATATCTATGATTTGTATTGTGTGGCTGACCGTTGTACCTGTGATTCAACAGCAACACACTTCTTGGAGGAGTTGCTGCGGACTTTTTGAGCTTCTTGGGCATGGTGATAGATAATTCAAGGTGAGCAAACCTCAGACAGGGATATGTTTTTTAGCCAGCAATACTTCTGAATGATTGACCAATTATGCAGACTTCCTTTTTCTAGGTCTGAAGATGATCTATACACTTTGTTGTATTGGTTGCAGGTTATCCATCTTTCTTTTAAAATAATCTAGTTGGGAATGGCAATTAAGAAATTCATTGTCATTCTCTCTTTGTCCAACACTGTAATCATAGGTGGCTAATCACTTCAAAAGTTCCTAGTAATGGGGTTTCAAAATCTGAACAATCCTGCCTTAGATTTTCAAAGAAAAACTCATGATAGAAATATTTTATTTTCTTGAATCTGACGATGGGTGAACAGACAAAACTAAGTTTCTGATGATGTCAGATAATTTCTCCTCAGTGATGACAATTTCTCCCCTGATTAACTTCGAATTCTTGTGCAGTGCTACCAATTTATCTTTGGCACTATGTCATCTAGCCTCATAGAAATCAAATTTCAAAGTATCTAAGCCGCTATTCGTTTTAAATTGTAGTTGCCATTCCTTTATCTCATTGGGTTTGAGGGAGGCAAAATGGGCTCAATACTCAAAATTAATTGTTTGAACCATTGAGCTCCAAAATACTTCACCAAAATTTGGTGGGTTTGTGATTTCTTGGAGAGTATTTCTTCTTCAGACAGTAAATTTGGTAGGGAAGCAACCTGTCTCAAGAGTGGAGTCTTTCTACCAACGGATTTTAAGCACATTTCCTGCACTCAAAACTCAGCTTCTTTATGTTGCTTTTACCATTTTCATCAAATATGTTCTTTTAGATTGCTCCAGTGAGTCTTGAGCAGTGACTTTAAAAGGCTAGATCATTTTCGGCTTAGTATCCAGAAAAAACAATGGATACCATAGGCAAATATTAATAGGGTTGGCAACGGGGCGAAAGGGCTTTGACTTACTTGTTTAGAGAGTTTCAACGTTTATTTATTTTTATTGATTTAGATCAAGTCCATGCTTACCAATTTTGCACTTAATGTTTTGATCTTATACCCTGTTTTATTTCTTATGCTCTGCTATGAATCGTTTTGTTAATTTGTTTCCTCAATGTTACAAAGCAGATCATCTTAAAAGGTTGAACCTTGAGCTGAGGTTCTTGAGACATCCGTTGGCTGTGGTGAAACCCTTTCATTCAAAAGGGAGACAAATTTAGTTGCGTTCAGTAGAATTTGAGAGTGAGATTGAGAGGCATATTCTTTCAGGTGTGCATGTGTGATTTACTGCTTGGTTCCATAATGTTGCATTGCTTTATTTCGTCAGAGAAAAAAAGTTTACATTTCCGTTGTGTCATATTGTAAACAGCCATGAACTCAAATTTGCTATCATTACCCATTTTATTTTTCTGTTTGTGCATTATATCTCAAATTATGAAGCACTAATTCTTCAAGTGTGGTATCATATTCAATATATGTTCAATACTTATTTTAGATACGTTATGATATTATTTTTTTCTGATTGAAATTTAAATATAAATTTTCAGTTCTAAAAATAACTTCAACATTACTGAACTAATTGACTTATTGTTAGATATGACCTGATATTTTAATCTGTAGTTAAGCATTATATATTTTGTGGTGTCCTATATCCATATTAGTTTCCTTGCTTCTTGGAACCCAAGTAAATATATTTCAGGTTCTCCATTTGTTCCTTTTGTTTTCTAGCTCAGAACTGCCTTTAACCACAAAGGCCAATATCTAGAGCTTCCTGTTGTGGGGAAAAGTCTCATTCTAAATTCTTCTTTCGTAAGTAAAGAAAAGAAGTAGACAGCATCTCTTTATTCTTTTCAAATTATATGGAGCAAAATATTGAGCAAAGAATTCTTTTCAAATTATAACCTAAATTAGACATGCAATACACAACGGGTTAATTGCTCAAATGGTACCAATTTTACTCTTAAATATTGTGCTCGGCTTGATCTCATGTTCAATTTTTACTTCTCCCCAGAACACGGACCTCCAATATAACCACACACAAAAAAAAATAGAATAAAAAATTAAACAGCCAAGTTGCGTGTGATGCAAACTGCCCTATTTGTGGCGAACTAGTTGCGATCACAGTGCTTGAATTTTGCTATATTCATCCAACAAAGATGTAATTTTTCTTAATTTAGTTTTTCAGTTTTACATTTGAATTCTAGTCTTTCAAAGATTATTCTCTTTTTAGAAATAACTCCACATTAAATTAACAAATATATTTTAAATAAACTTTTAATTTGAGGGAACTAAATTGAAAAAAACAATGTATCTTTCATAAATCAAAGTAATGATTCATTCAATATATACATTTCTTTATATTATGAAATATTGGCTTAGAATTATTACTTAATATATTTATCATTCTAATATTTGATATGTTTTAAATCACTTTCGTTGAGCGTATGTTTATGTTTAGACTTCAAACTTATGGTCACGTTGGCTAGAATGTCATGAAATACAAATATTTAAAAACAAAGTCAACTTATGTTCAATAACCCGTATCAAACCCAATTTGACATTTTAAATTATAAAAATTTCATATTTTATCCTGCTACTATTGGGTTTCGTATCTATTAAAATTTTGCAAACCTCCTAAAGTAGCAGTTCACCACTCTGAAAAAAATTTATTCCCTAATTCACATTTCAAATTACTTTTCTTAAACGTCCTTTCATTTGCCAAACTGAGGGGTCGAAATGAAAATCTTCACCACATATGACATATCACATACCCCAGACAACATAATAGCATCCAGGCGGTGACTTTGCATACAGTAAAGAGAAGGCACCCTTGAAGAACAGTTAAAAAGATGACTCGGGAACTGTACCATGTAGATACGACCTTCAAATCTTATTATGATGAATAGGGCTTGTGTATATCGGAAATAGATTAGTTGAATTCCACTACATAGCTTAAATTCTAAAAGACATGGAAAGAGCACATAAAAGCCACTAAAGGTGGCATCAAGTTAGGTCTGAAACAGGGCAATCAACTCACCCAACCATAATCAACCACGAGGGAAAATGACGGACTGAGCAAATAAGCAGTTAAAAGGGTTTTCTGAATCAAAATGAAGAAAATAAGGGACTGAGCAAATAAGTAGTTAAAAGGGTTATCTGAATCGAAATCGAAAAAAAAAAAAAAAAAAGAGACAGATAGAGAGAGATGAAATAAAAAGGTACTAAATCTGTTTTCCATAAAAGAACAAACAAAAACGACATATTCGCAAAGTTTCCACTACTATTGAAAAACTGATTTTCGCCTTGAGAAATGTCAAAGTATACAGACTGGCCACATAAAGTATAGAAACGTCAAAGCCAGCACCAATAAGTTCAAGGAAAAACTTTCAACCAAATACAAATTCTCAGATACAATCAAGGCAATAACAACAACCAGAAAAACACTGATCATCGATCATCATTTAGACATGAAAATATGATTAATAAACTTCTACATGGGTGCTACTTCTACAAACTGCACAAGCGCTCCAAATTTTACCATAGCAAATAATACAACATCATAGTCGAAGAAATCGACTAAAGGTGATATAATTTACTGACAACTTTCAGCTACATTTCACTTCCAGCTAAAGCTCAACGTAAGGCAAAATCCATCCAGGTGAAAACTAAACTGTCAGAATTGCTGCCATCATTATTCACAGCAATAAGGATCATATTTAACAGAAACAACCTTCTCATCTCAGTTTTGAAATTTATGTAATTAATCCACACTAATAAAGCATCTATAACAGACTCGTAATCAGTACAAACAGCAGTGAGCCAGAGAATTCCTTCAATACACAAAATGGTTCATAATCACAAGCAGCCACAAACAACCAAACAAGTATGCCAGCTTTAACATGAATCAGAACTGGTAGGCTAAAAAACAGAGCCAGAAAAGCATTATGACTATCAAAATTGAAGCATATTTGTGACCATTATTTCAGTAAATCCTAGCCTCTACTCTTCATCTTCCCATTCATATTTCCCTCCTTCATTTGTCACTCTGATCACGGAATTACCTACGTTGTTTTCCATAGCAAACATAGATTGCAGCAGCAGCTGCAGCAATAGCTCCTGTAGATCCTGCTGCCACCACTGGCCACTGCAACTTCAATTCCTTCAACCCCTTCACTTCACCATCTATTCCATTTACAGCTCCATTGACTGCCTCAACTGCCTTCTCCTTCAGATCTCTGATAACCTTCTCTGCTTCACTTGCTTCATGCCTCAATTGAACAATATTTGATTCCATACTTCTTGCCTTATCCTCGGATTCTGTCAGTGCCTGCTCCAAATGCTTTTTCTCCTCAACCCACTTCTCCAACTCAGATCCCTTCCCTGCTGCAGCCTTTTCCAACTCTCCAATCTTCCGCCTGAAATCTTGAATTTCCCTCTCTTTTTCATCAACTTTCTCTCTCATCTCCTCCTCAACCCTAATTCTCTTGCTTCTTTCCTCAACTTCCTTCTTTTCCAGAACCCCGATTTTCCTCTCCAAATCCCTCACCTTCACCTCACTTTCCGCCTTTGCTTTCTTTAAACCATCTACTTCCCTCTCCAGATATTCAACCCTCGATTCTTTGTCTCCCAAAGCCTTCCTCAATTCAACTGCCTCAACTCTAGCTTCCTCCGCAGCACTCATCTCAGTTATTGAATCGTGTTGAAGCCTCGCCACCTCGGTCTCCAGCTCAGCTGCTCTCGCCGCAATAACTTCCACCGCCTTCCTGGACTCTTGCGACTGTTCGACCTCCCTCTCCATTTCTCCCATCTTCTTCCTCATCTCAGCATCATCGCTTCTAAGGTCGTCAATCTCCAGCGTCAATTTCTTGATTTGCTCTTTCCTCTCTGCATTTTCATTCGCCAAATCGTCTCTCTCACGCTCCAATGCCTCGATCTTCTTCGTCAATTCTACAACATGAACATCGCTTCCGCTTCGATCTGTATAATAAAAATTTTCCCCAGACTGATCATTATCCCCCGCCGATGCAACGCCATTAACAACCATATCGTCCGCCATTGTTAATCTACAAGAAAACAAGGATCAACAATCGAGTTAAAAACCACGCTGTTTGATTGCCAAGAAAATATACAAGAAATCTAACATCTCCATCAGCGATAAATGAATTAAACAAGAACCAAAATTTCAAAGTTAACCTAAAAAAAATCTCAGATTAAAGATAAGAGTAACATAAACCCTGAGGACTGGACCGAACTGTTCGAAGTTCAAGAAGAGAATGAGGCAGATTCCCGAGAAAATCAAGGTCGAGGAGGTAAATTTTCCGGGAAAGCGACAAAGAAAGCTCCACCTTTCTTTTTGGACAGCACCGGATTCGCCAAGATTAGGGTTTCTGCTATTTGGCCAAAAAAAAATCTCAACTTTTGATTTTCACTTTTTGGAAAAAATGGAATCTATGAGCAGAGAATGAAGTAGGTGAACCGACGGTTCAGATTCATAACGCTCATAAAGGGAGGCGACCATGCCTAACGGTACCGAACCGCCACTGGATACTGAACGATCTAGACTGTTGATCGTGAGAATTGGACAAAGTATCTGGGCTTTGAGCCCGATTAGTTCACTGAGGACTAGCCCAGCCCAAATCTCTCTCGATAATTAGAAGTATGTTTGTTTTTTATTTTTAAAAATTATTTTTTAATTTTAATTATTTTTAAAATAAAAAAACTTGTTTAATAATTATTCTATGTTATTGTTTAGAAAAAAATTTTGAAAATAAATTATTTTTAAAATATAAAAATAAAAACAAAACAAAAATTATTTTGTTTTTTATTTTTGTTTTCAAAATATAAAAAAATAAAAAACAGCATGTTTTTAAAATATTTTACCAAACAATTTTTTTTACCTTTTTTTTTATAAAATAATTTTTAAACATAATTTAAAAAAAAAATTTAAGTGTTTGTATTTTTTTTCTACTGTTTCGTTACTATACTTTTATAAAGCATCAACATATCATAATCCTATAAAAAATCTAATAGCAAAAAATAATTATGTTTAAATTTTTTAAAAATAAACTACCATTTTTTTGTTTAAATTTATGCACTGCATTAGTTTATTTTTCAAAACAAATTAAATTTATTTTTAAAATTCAAATCAATCATATTCTAAACCTATATAAATTTAATTTTTGAAAGATCAAACTTTATTTTATTAAATCATACTTCAAACTGAAAAATTATATATTTTTATCTTAAATTTAAGCTGTGAAATATATATAAAAAAGAAATATATGTGTAATTTTTTTTTTTACGTGGGTCAAAAATTTAAGTGCAATACTGCAATTTTACTTTTACACACTATCTAGTCTTTTTAATATTATGGGCCTAGTTGGGTGGGCCCATTGGGTAAAGATGAAAAGTTTGTCGAAGCCCACATCCATGCATCATCAGCACTCAGTAATATAAGCTACATTCTTGTAGTTTTTCCTTCCTTGTATGGAAGCTTTTTCTTTCCTTCTCCTATGGTAGTTTCTCTCCCTTCCATGCAAGAGCTTCAATTTTTTATTGCTTTTATCTTAAAGATTGACCACAACTTCTCTGTATTTATATCCATGGACTTATCTTTTAGCAAAGAAGAGATTTTCTAAAGATGAATTTTAAAAAAAAAAGGTTCAAAAGTGTATTGCTTTATTCTTTAAGTTCCTTTAAGATTTTGTTTTTAAAAAAAAAAACTTTTTTATATCGAGTCAATTGACCGAATTAAATTTGAATAAATTCAAATTATTACATTTGATTTATATAAATAAACTTAATTTTTTAATAAAATAAATTTTATTTAAATTTACTAATTCGAATCAATAAATTGATATAATTTTTTATTGATATCTCTCCCACCAAAAAAAAAAAAAAAATACAATGAAGCCACACCGTAATGCCGTGGACTTCCAGCACCACTTTTCATAGAAAAACAGAGCTCTTCCTACAACAATTGCTCTGAATTCATAACTGCTTTGTAAGTACTGACTACTGAGTAGTCAATAAAACTCTTCATACATTAAAAATTGTTTAGTCGAGTGTTCTAAATATTAATATGGAATTTGATATTTTTAAAAATTAATTTTAAAAATTATAAAAATATTGAAGACTAAAATAAAATGAATCAACAAATTTATGAATAAAATTACTATTTTTTTTAATTACTGGATGTGTGGACTAATGCTTGGACTAGATATTTACAAAAAATTAAAATTGCCGTCGAGCCCCAAAAAATAACTAAAACTAGAATTTAAACTGAGAATGCATTTAATCATACTTCCACTGCTAAATTAAACTAAGAACTTTAAAACAAAAAATCCAAGACATTGAAAATATTTGTTGATCTGATCCTAATGAAAATTTAAAAAAAAAAAAAAAAAAAAAAGTTCTAACTAATGGTTCTGTGATGAAACCCAGGAAGAACCCACCTTCAGGGCAATCTTCATGATCTTCAACCTCCAAACATAGTCTTCTCCTTCTCCAATCTCTGAAAAAAGCTATTAAGAGCTTTCAAGCTTTTCACTTGGTACTGCAAAGCCATTATGTACCCAGCAGTTTCATCAAAGAGCTTGTCCACACCCAATCCCTCCCCACCGGGCACAATCCTCTGCAATGCCTCAATCTTCCTCTCTATCTCCTCCCTATCCTCCTCCTCTTCTTCTCTTTCACCCTTCCCATCCTTTATCATCTCCATCTCCTTCGCCGCCTCCCTTCTGCTTCTCTCTCTCCGCCTTCTACGGCGTCGCTGGAGAGCATGCAAAGTCTTCCCATGAAGAAACCCTCCAATACCCATATCGGAATTTTGGTGGGTGTGCTCTGGTTTTGTGTGAAATATGGGTTTGGGTGTGTGGGGCTCTGTGGTTTCTGGTTCCATGGATGGAAAATAAGCAGAGACGGGGGTTCAGGGCTTTGAGTTATGAGGGGCTTTTAGAGAGAGGAAGACGAAGAAGAGGTCAAATTATTGTTGAGCTCTAGAAATGTCAATGCCAACGAAGCTGGCCCCACCACTGGTTTTCGGCTGCGCAGCGAGTCCCCATGTCTTGGATTGGAGTACTCCGCTGGGCTTCACGCTCCACTAGAAGGGCGTGGTCCCTGCCTTCCCTTTCCATTTTCTCTTACTCTTAAATTTTATGAGGATAATAGATAAAATTTAAATTATAAATTTATAATTAAAGAATTTATTATTTACCATAAAAAGTCATATTTAATTATATACTTAATCATTTATGAACTATAATTATAATGTATAATATTTAAATATATCAATTAATTACGTGTTTAATCATTATTTATCTAATTATAATATAAATATAATTTTATAATTCAATTTATATTTATAATTCTATTTTTAATTAATAAAAATATATTAATATATATTTTATATCGATTTTATTTAAATTAAATTGGTCAATTGAAAATTTTCGCATATGAAGGTTCTTTATTAAAATTAAAATGATACTTCTTTTAATAAAATCATATTTATTATCTTTTTTTCAACGATTTACTATCTCTTTTATTTTGTATGTATTTATATATTTTTAATGACTGATTCAGTTTATATATATATATATATATATTTATAAAATAAATTCGCTTAAAAATATTTTTCCTTTAGATACTTAAACTAGAGATTGTTGAAAACCATTTTAGTACCTTTGAGTAAAGATTTAAAAAAATGAAGTAAAATAAATAAAAAAATCAAATTGGTAGTTTATATTTTCATAAAGAAATTAGATTGACCTATTTGAAGTTTCATTACTTGTCTCTTTTTTTTTGTATTTTACAGAAAAAATAATATAAGATTTAGGCTTAATTTATATTTCTAAATATTAATTTGGTTTTATGTTAATTCTTCTACCCACATGCTATTGAATATTTAAAAACAATTATTTTAGAAGATGTATATATGTAAATTATTTTAGAAAAACAATTTTTTATACCACAAAGTTTTTTTATTAATGAATTACCATAATATGGTATGGCAGGGGGCTAGGGAGAGGCGCACGCGCAGGTAGAAGGGGTGGAAGCGCAGGGATGAAAAAAACAAAGAAAGGAGAGAAAGCACTTGTGCTCACATAAATCCGTTAAACCTAACCCCCCCTTCTCTCTCCCTCTCTCTCTCTCTCTCTCCCATGTGCCTCCCCACTCCCTCTTCTCTTTCCTACGATCTCCACTCCCTTATCTTCCATCTCTGCCACGTGGTGCTTTTTAACGGACCCCGCCTTGAGCCCCACAAAACCTCTTTTTCTTCTAACCCTCGAATCTTAAACAAATATAATTAATCAATCGATTAAATTAATCTATAATAAAATTTATATTTTTAAAAATTAATAAAATAATTAATATATAACAAATTAATAATTTTAATAATAAATTTATATGTTTAAACAAATCGAATAAACTTACAAATGGATAACAGAGTAAATCAAAGGTTGTCATGTGTAAATAAATGTAATAATATGAGTTTTAATTAGTGATTTTTTTATATATTATGTATATCAAACATAAGTTTAAATGAAATCTATTATATATTTATTTTTTTATAATCTTTTATCTTTTATAAATTGTATTTATTATTAAATTTTATAATATATTATATATTATAATATAAGATACTACTATATTTAATATTATTGTGTTTAATATAACAATTATAAACTCTTATATAAAAAATATAATTAGTATTATATAAAAATTAATAAAATAAAAAATTATGTGATGTTAGATATTCGTAATTTTAAAATAGTACTAGATATTTTTAAAATAATAATATTATTATATGAACTTCAATATCTTGAAAAGTATTTTAACATGATTTCTCAAGGTTCATTTTTTTGACAGACCTATTAAAATATTAAATATAAATAACGTGTGTTTGAAAAATGTGAAAATGAAATTTAAAAAAATTAGAATAATATTTAATAATATTAGAATAATTAATAATATTAAAATAAAAAATAATTTAATTTACTATAAATAAATAATTTTGTATATATTAATAGTGTTTAAATTATATATAATAATAAAAATAATATTTTTTAAAATTATTTATTTATATATTGTAAATTAAATATTTTATTAAAATAATTTATATATATAAAAAGAGAGAGAGAGAGAGAGAGAGAGAGAGAGAGAGAGAGAAGACAGTGGTGTTTCCAAGAAGGAAACAAAAGGGCGGGTTGGGCGATTGGGATTGTGCGTTGAGATTCGGTAGTGTTGGGCATATGGCACTCCATGTGCTCACCCTCACTCTGATGCCTTTGTTCCTGTCACTTTCACACACTACACCTACACACCCTCCTCTTTTTCTTTATTGTCGTCTCGGGATCACATTCATCTTCTTCCTTTCTTTCTTTCTTTTTAGTTTTTGGGATCCGTACCCATTTCCAGGACTTCCTCGGGTCGACTTCCTCTTTCCGAAGCTCTTTTTTTTCTTTATAATTGCGCAATAATTAATTATCATCACGCACCTTTTAATTAATTAATTTATATATATATTCTTTAAATTATTATCTTATTGCAAATATACACTTTTTTTATTAATTAAAAAGACGTATTCTTTATATTAATTATTTGAATATAAAATTTTAAATCAATACTTTAAATGACTGATATAAGAGAGTATTAAAAATAATTTTAAAAAATTTAATCTCAATTATAGATTTTTTAAATGAATATTACATTTTTTTAATTAATTTTTTCATGTGTAATAATTTCATTAAAAAAAATTATACAAATAAAATTGCCCTTCATAGTACACTTGTATTAAATTAAATGTATCTCTATTTACAAGCTTTTGTTTTAAATGATAAACGAATTTAAATCAGTGTTTGAAATTTTTTTGTTAAAACTATGAATTTACAAAATAATAATTTTAATACTTTTTAAAAAATTAATTTTATATAAAATACTCGTGAAAGAAATATTAAACATGAATTATAAATTCAAATTTAATGGATCATGTTTAATTAAACAGGTTTATGTGAATTATTATATAATTATCCAAAATCTTAAAAAATGAAATGGATCCCACACTGGCAGAAAACCATGGGAAATAACAGTCGAGACACATGCACTGCATAAATATGTCAGCCAAAAGATGCATGGTACACCTTGGAGGTAGCAATATTAGGGTTCTTGTAATAAATCATCCTCCACATTCCAATGTAGTTTTTCCTGCGTTTTTTCTCAAATGCTCGGTCAGAACTCAGAACGACGTAAATGTAGGGCTCAGTTTGATTTTGTATTTATTTTTTTATTTTTAAAAATTATATTTAAAATTTATTTTATAAAATAAAAAAAATTATTTGATAATTATTTTAAATATATATTATTTTTTATTTTTTTGTGTTCTAAAAATAAAAATAATTTATTTTCGAAATAATAATAAAAAGTAATTATTAAACAAAATTTTTTATTTTAAAAATAGTTAAAAATTAAAAATAAACAGACCGTAAATTTTGAATATCTCTCCTTTTAAATATTTTTTTTATAAGTTTAAAATTTTAATATTATAAAAAAATTTAACCATGAATTTTAAATATAAAAATGACAAATAAATATTATCAGACAAAAAAATATTAACATTTATCACCGTTGTTAAAAGAGAATCTTATATATATATTATACAATTAGTTAATGCAAAAAAATAATAAAAATTCAATAAAGCTAATAATATTTCATGGTGTCAATGTATGTGTACGTAAGAATTTCCGGTTAAATTAAAGACTTACTAGCGTGGATGTGACATTGGATTGAGAAACATGACTAGTGACTATTATCATTTTGAACCCCAAAAAAAAATATTATCATTTATCAACATTTTTAAAAGAGAAATTCTTACCTGCATATTTTCAATGGTCAATTAGTACAAAAAATCAACAAAAACTCAATAGATGTACCAGTTAGTGGTGTACCTCTGCAAGTATCCATTTTGGGGAACTTGTGCAATATGCACATGTTTTTTTCATTAAATATATGGGTGTAATAAAGATTTTTTCTTATTCTGTCATTTATAAATTCCACCCACAAATGAACTAGACTCATTGATGAAAAATTAAAACTTCTATATGTAATTTTAAGTCATATTGTGTCTAATACCAGTGTCCACAATGTGTTGGACACAAAGTTCAGTTTTTTCAAATGTCCGAAGTCCCTACTTTATAGCTGACAACAACATGATCCCAGCTACACTGGTTCTCTAGTCACAGCAGAAACATCGAACAGATCGGCTTAAAGGGGTAATTTCACTGCAAACTCCTTCAATTGCTATTAAGACGGGTGTAGATTGACTTACAAGATAGATTCAATTTCAATGACTGATACAGTTTCTGGATAGTTGTAACCAAAGCTTACAACGTCTGACCAGAGAAACTTGGCTCTTTGAAGGGGAAGCAATGCCTCGCCCTCCCTCATTTTACCCAACCCAGCATAGATCACAGCTCCTTCCCTACAAAGACCCTGTTCTCTACAAGAATTACTCCACCTGGCCAAAATATTCTTCGCAGAACTGTCTTCTAAAACATCCGCGCCACACCATACTGAACATGCCCGACCTTTCGATGTGCAGTGGCCCCAGCAGCACCACCAATCCCACCATAGTGAGCCTTTGACTGCAGCAAGTTTGTATCACTCGCTATTCGATCATCCTGTTCTATCTTGTTCACTCCAGCTCGTGTCATAAAAAAAGGGTTTGTATCAATATTGATAGCTATATCTGGTGCTACTTTGGCATTAACTCCACACTGCTGGGCATGTTTGGCTGGCAAAGACACAACTTTTGCAGCTTCTGTTGCTGACCTCTCATGATTTACGGAGCCGGATCTTTGGTAATAATGTGCAGGGGGAACAGTTTGAGAAGGAAGCACAGAACCTCCGATAAATGTCCTTGGATCATAAGAATCCTTGTTAACACTCCCATACTCAAATGGAACAACTGGCCCAACTTTGCCAGGTTTTGCTGAAAAGAGAAACACTTAAGTGTATTATTTATACATAATTTACGTAAACTGAAACAGACTAATGATAACTCACATACCCGGCAGAATTCTTTGTGGTCCCTGTATGGACCTTGGCATGGAAGTTTCTGTATCTGTGGAGTTATTACAATCCTCAGCGGTTTGCCGGTTCTTGCATGGAGCAACATTTGATTGCTCTTTTTCTTGTACTATATTTGAATGTACAACTGTTGACCTGTCAATGATTCTGAGAAATCAGTATGATAAAATCTTCCCCCTATCTATGCTCCTTATAAAGGAATACAGTTGTTCATTGTTATATATATTGAATCAAATGCAAGCCCGAGAAGTTCAGGATGGTTCTGATCCACTGACCACTTAACATATATGAAAGAGCAGCTAAATAGGATAATTGGATTATAATTTCTCAAGGCAGAAAGGTTTCAAGGAACTAATTTACCTAAAACACTAATTTCGACTCACTTTTTGACTTTGTACTAAGGTACAATAATTGAACGGGGCTGACATGCATAATTGCAGATACTAAATCAGACCAGAATCAGCTGCTCCTTACCAGTTTCTTTTTGCATATACATCCATGTTTTGTTTTAAAGTTCATGAAAGTGTTTAAAATTTATGATAAAATATTCGTTCCTATCTTGGACTTGGAGTAAGTATAAAATAATTAAAAGATAACATGTTCCCAATAATGAAGCTAAAATTGCAACTAATGACTGAGGAAATGCAACGAGTTACTGTATTTATGAATTACCTTGGAAGAGAAACATGCTTCCTTTCAAGTGGCACAACTGGCCCATTTTTATTACCATTTTCCTCAAGATGCGCAAACTGCTTCCTGAAGTGCTCAACCGCGCTGTCAGGAATATGCACCCAAGAAGGATAGGGTGAAAATAATGAAATATAAATCCGCATTGGAATTTATTAAAGGCAAAAAAGATCAAATAATAGTTGAAAATAACTCAAAAAGAAAAACCTTGGATAAAGGAAATTAATTTTCTCCGTTCCATTCGTGTAGTCTTTCGATAATTGAGGATGATACTCTAGAATCTCTCGGAATATCAACTCTCGTATTTCTTCCTTTGTGACCCTTCGCCTTTCAAATTCAAACTCCATTTTTGAGATAGGTTGACAAGACGGTTCCCTCTCAAATCTTGCCAGGCCCTTAAAGTAAGGATCAGCCAATGCCTGAGGACATAAAAAGCTTAAGTATGTGGAGCAAGAAATTAAAGTTAAAGCAGCCTAGAACAATATATTAATTCATTTGGCCTTCTTTTGTCCAGAGGAAAGGGATAAAGATTGCAATGCAGTTAAATATTCAATTAGAATGCATCTCAATACATGGCAAAGAGCACAATGTAACAAACCTCTTCAGCAGTAGGCCTATCTTTTGGATCAAAAGCGAGCAATCTTTCCAGTAAATTTAGTGCTAAAGGATCTGCATTTGGAAATTTTTGTACAAATGGAACAGGCTGCTTTTTCCTCATGCTAGTTAGGTACCTCCTTGCCTTATCATTACGTACCTGCAACAAATACAGAAGATTGGCATGAGTTACTTCACTATTGTTGCAGGAATAAGTTTAGCAATGCAAACATTTTTCCTTTAAACAAAAAAATATATAAATAAATAAATTACCCGGGATATAGTATCCAGTGAGGGAGTCCCAAGCAGATCAGTCATCAGATCCAACTGATGGACAACATTTTTTCCAGGAAAAAGTGGCTTTCCAGTTAATACTTCAGCAAAGATGCAACCTATACTCCATATATCAATTGCTGGTGTATACTACATCAAGATTCAAAAGAAAATGTCAAGTACCAAGAATGAATATGAAAAATGGCATCAATATGATCTGTCGCTCTGCAACCACAATTAAATTATAAATTGACTTTGGCATAAATTACCTGACCACAACACCTCTCAATATAACAAAGCATTACATGCAAATCTAACTATGACAACCCTATGAAATTGAATCTGGAGGCCGAGTTAAACAGGTCCATAATTACAATGCATAATGAATCAGTGATTGGGCTGGAGACTGGAGTTCAATTTTTCAACTCAATTGTATATGGCAAAGAGCATCATCCACACATCACCTTAGGATTGAAAATGCATTAGATGATTAGGTAAGTATAGAAAGCCATCCCTTGGGTTGAGAGGTCAACAAGGGTAACTATCACCACAAGAACCCTGCAATCCCTTCAATTTTCTATGATTTTCCTTGCCAAATATACAATTTCAAACCTTTGTCTTGTATTATGCCTACACAATTATTGTTCTTGTTTTCTCTGATTTCTTCTATATAGGTTGTTGTCATTCAAACAACGAGATCTATTTTTTAAGCAATATATGCAAAAAATTAAATCTTCTGAAACACTTATATTGAGGCATAAAATGCCACACCTTCACCTATGATAAAAATATTCTAGTGTATAAGATAACTTTTAAGAGTTATCACTTATCAACACATAAGAGAATGTTACTAGCAACTATTGAAAGTGGTAAAAGAAGTGTTAAAAATTAATAAATGTGCATTTTATTTAAGCTCCGTGCATGTTACATAAATTACAAATGTTGAGATTATTTTTCCTTGCCATCTTTATTGTTTTTCATATTACTAACAATTGAAATTGTCTTCCACACTGCTGTCACATCTATTGGGACAAATAAGACACAGATAAGCTAAGCTTTGAACTCACATATCCAATTCATTTTATTTTTGATGACTTTGATTGATTAGCTAAGCTTTTTTTACCCAGTCCCAGAAAATTTTGAAAGAAAATTAATTTAAATTGACGTAATCCTTTGTTATCAAAGACTTATTAACCACAAGTCACAACTATGGCTTCCTGAAGTTCAGCCCTAAATGATCAAATTTAAATTCAGAAATGGCAACTTTAGATACTGTAATAATCAGGAAATTAATTTTTAAACGGACTTACAACACCTAATGCAATGTAAAGAAAAAAAAACTACATTAATGTCTTGACTTCTATGCATCAGTAATTTCCTCCCACCTACTAATACACCTATCAAATATGAAGGACGTCAATTTAAAACATCAAAGATTACAGGCATAGGTAAAAAAACTTAATGAAAACGTAAACAGTAAGGTGGCTACTGTACTACATATTTAACTGACAGAATTGTGGTCATGCAATCAAGATCAGAGTGGTAGCTTATTAGCAGATTAAAAATTACGGGACATCTATAATTGTAGACCCCACCAGGTGGGAGCCTCGTGCACTAGGCCGCCCTTTTTTTTTTATCTATAATTGTAGATTAAGAATAGATAACACATTAATCTTGGTTCTTACATATAGCCAATTTATGGAGAAGAAAATAATAGAAATGATGTTTGGTGATTCAAGATTATGCATTATTGTACCGCCTCTCACTTCTCAAATGTATAAAAGAATTTGGACAAAGCCATACCTTTGAGTAAAATGATCCACATAGCTCTGGAGCTCTATACCACCTGGTTGCAACATAATCCTACAGTTGCACATTAAATATGCAAGAAAATATCAGCACCTACTTTCCTAAATGATAAGAGGAATTATAACTAATATTAAACTAAGGCGAAGAATGAATAAAAAGGAAAAAAATAGATAAAATGTTCGAGTGGTGTACCGTCCAAAATACAGTAGTTGGTGTATCACTGAAGGCAACTCTAGCTAATCCAAAATCACAGATTTTAAGTTTACTGTTTGCATTGGCCAGTATATTTTTTGGTTTCAGATCTCGATGATAGACATTTGCTGCAGGATGTAGCTAAGCATTAGATGAGCATTGAGCAAGACCGAGATCAATGTCAGAAATCACATTTTGTCCAACCAAAAATAAAGTACAAAAAGGGCAAACAGATTAGTGAAAAAATTTGACAAAAGCAGCATCCAATTTTAGGATGATATAGGACCAAAGTGTAAGAAAAGAAATGGCAGCAGCCAGACAAGATGATAAGTACTATCCTGGAAGATACATCTTCCATAAAGATAAATGAAATATTATGAATATTGTTTCTCTGTCAGGAATAATATATGAAACACAATATAAAGTTATAATTACGAGTAACGCGGCAACTTTTTGATCATGAAGAATACCAGTGTGAATATACTTCAATGCTCGAAGTAACTGGTAAAGAAAAAACTGATAGTGCTCCTTTGTTAAGTCATCATTGGCTTTTATGACTTGATGAAGATCGGACTCCATGAGCTCAAAAACAACATAAATATCTTTAAAGTCCTTCCTAGAAGGAGGAAGCATAATGTGTTTGATTTCAACAATGTCAGGATGTCGTAGAAGTCTGAGCAGCTTTATCTCACGAAGAATTCGTGCAGCATCAGATATGTGCTCAAAGATGTCATGTATCTTCTTTATAGCCACTTTTTCTCCAGTATGACTGTCGATTGCTGAACAAACAACGCCATAACTTCCTTTCCCAACGACTTCTTGAATTTTGTACCGGTTGGCATCCCCATATTCTGAGAAAAATTCCATCTCCATCGAACTCTGCAGCAGAGATACCAAATTCATTTCATATTGCAAAATATGTAAAGCCCAAATTTGATAGTCTGAAAACTCTCATAACTCAAGCAATATGAACAAAGGAGAACCAAGTTCTTTTTATGGAAACCTTTTAAAAAAAGAAGGTAACTTTTTCTTTTTTGTCTTACAGAGAGTAATTATTTCTAATTGGAGATTTTTCAAAACTCAACAATAAAATTAAATAATTTGCAAATATGAATGTTTGTTCAGTATTTAAATTGTGGAATTGCCACAGTTTAATGATTAATAAACTCGAGATAAAGGAGTCTGAATATATTTGCAGGAATAGATTGGAATAACGCACGCTAACTAACAAATAATAAAAGTTTAGAAAAAATATTGACGTCTATGAAACAGCCTCACTCCCCAACAGAGCATCATCAAAGAAGGAGAAATAATAGCACTTAATAATTAAAAACATTAAACATGTGATATATCACAACTCTTGTGACACACCAATCTCTACTTACTCTTCTCTCTTCCCATATTCACCGTGTCACCTAATTATGCTCATATTAAAATTTACAATTAAGGAAGCTGGCATATTCTAATTTTTTTTCTTTTTCCAACTCGGCAGCAACGTAAATAATGATTTTTGAGGTTCAAACATGTATAATACATATAAATTTTGTAATGTTACAACTTCAATATCAATTACGTCAGATGCAAATAATTTCACATAATTCGTCATGGAGAAATCCCGTTCATATTTTCGGAAAAGAACGAAGCCGAAAATGGCAAAGTAAACCTAGACAAAAAACTGAACAGGAATTGCAAGCAGAAATGGAGACAGGGGAAGCATAAGGAAGAGGATAGAAGAAAAAGAAAGACTACCCAATCTTAGCATATGATTTGTTCCTGAGATCACAAAAAAGAAATGCTCTTTTGTATTAAAGCAAAGCACGGAAAGCTAATCTCAGAGACGTAGAGAAAGGGAAGCAGGAAAAGGTCCAGAGAACAACCCCCAAGAATGCCTTCTTACTAGTTAAAAGAGAAGCATGAAAAATTCATTAATGGATGACATCCCCAACACAAGAACCGGGTTAAAAAAAGACCTCGCCAACCATGACGTTATCCGCCATGAGTAACAGAAACAGGCGTGGGAGAGAGAAATTAGGAAGCAACCAAAACCTGTAAATGTTATAGTCTCAGCTAACTTGAAACCACTGAACCAACTTAGCAGAGGCTTATTCCAACGCTTAGCTTCATAGGATTGAAGATTATCGGTAATTATAAACATGATTTTATCATAGTTTTTGACAACAGGTAGTTTAAGTATTCACGCAAAAAAGTAATGATGCTTTCTCAAGCAAATACGGAATTTTAAAGAGGGTCAAAATAATATCAATCAGGGGAACAGTCCACCTTTTTTCTGTGATCTTGCTGCATTTTCTGCCGACACCAAAACAGTCTAAAAAAAGTCCTACTGTTGAAGATCATACACAAACTCAAAAAACCCGGGGTCTCAATTTGCTGCAAAATTTAGCCACATTTGCCCCACCTACCCCTGCTCCGGATCAAAAGCCCACAATCGCAGCGTGTTTTCTTCCCCAAATACTTCACGAAACATAGACTCCAAATGAAATCCCACATGCACTTTTCCTCCAATTCCAATACCCGACGCACCAACCAGCAAAACCAGCCACCACCCACAATCATAAAGCGACCAAGCTCCGTCCCAGCAACGATAACTCTCCCATTTTCACCCAAAGATCTGAGTTCTGCAAAACCCGAAGGCTGGCTTCCACCAAAAGCACGAGACCACGACGATTAGGTGCAGCTGAAGAAATAGATGAAAAGTTTTAAAACCCAGTCGAGAGAGAAGTCCGTAGTGCGCGCAAGATCTGTACACCGACACGAAGAGATAGAGAGAAAAAAGCAAGATAAAATACGCGGAAGTTTTGAGAGCTTTTAGGCCTAAATCTAGGGGAAAAAAGAAAAGTTGGGGTGATTCTATGGGTGCTCTGTATGGTATACGGATACGATATTCTAATACGAAAGTGGCGTGCATGTGATTTTCGGAAAGAAGGGAGGGTAGCTGGGTAGTTTTGGCTTGGAGATGCGGAGCGAGAAGGAAGATTCTCTTCTGAAGGCTTTTGTTTTTCGGGATGACCTGTCCCGTAGGTTCCTTCCGGGTGTCATGTGGGACATGGCAAGTGCTGAACACGTGGCAAATCACGAAAGTTCAGACAGGTAGTGGCGAACCACGTGGCAGTAATAGATTATGAGAGCAAATTTATTTGAATTGTAAAGTCGTCACCATCATATTATTTGCTTCGTACGTGGAATAATGTGTGCCACATATGCTTGAATCTAAGTTTTTTTAATATTATGATAAATATATTCTCCCATTTTGTCTAAATAAATCCTTGTAAGGACACACTTTGTAACGTAAAAATTATTTATAAACTTCTAATTAATAATTTAAATTTTTAAATTAAAATAATTAATAACATAATATTAAAATTTATATGATTATGTGACTAGAAATTCAATTTTTGTCACCTTCATTTTCTTAGATAAAATTTATTTTGTTCACCCTTTTAAGTTTAAATAATCTTTTTGTGAGAAATTATATTAAAAATTATAATAAAATTATTTATTTAATAATTAATGACAACTTTAACTTAATATATTAAAAAATTTATTCGTCTAAACTCTCATGAAAATGTATTTTTTATTACGAAATTATGTGTAATAATTTATTACATAAGTTTTTTTTGTCATTTTTTGATCAAGATTTAAAAAAAAAAATCAAAAATTTCTATTAGTCAATTATATAGTGGCCAACTTGAGCACCTCAATTAAGATATTGGTGTAGGTAAATGTTAACTTGAGACTTTTATAAGTTCTAAAAGTTGGTTAAAAGGTCACATAGGATGTGACTAATAAATGTTGCAAGAGATTCAATGTATAATTAATAAAGAAGCCAAGTTAATCCAATTGAATTAATGGCCAATTGGACAAGATGAACGGTTGAAATACGTAGAATACAGCACACCATTTTGGATTTCATTGTCATCCCACATATACCAATTTTTTTATTATTATATAGTAAAACTATTTTTAAGTCAGTTTGTCTACCAATTAAAATTAAATTCGTCTTTGAATTATTTTAAGAATTTAACTCCAATATCAGCCCAGTAAATTGACAAATCCACTTTTGCTATTCTCTCAGATGCTATAGCCTCCCCTTACCTTTTGCTTTCCAATTACTCCCTTCCCCATACAAGGAGCGTATTGATAGACCTTTTCTTTTTAAACAAAAATTGAACTTAAAAATATTAGACTCACGATTATTAATTAATTAATAATGTGAGCTGTATAGTATACAATAAAATTTTATATTTTTAAAAAATATAATCGATAGAAATAATAATTTATAAAAATATATATTTAGTTGATCTTTCTAAAGTTATTGTGATTTTTTAAATAATATTTTTTTGAAATATTTTATTTTTATGTTTAATTATATTTAATTTTTTGAAAATTTTTGTATAATTTTTAAAAATACCATTTATTCATGTTAGAAATAAAGTAAGAGTATAAATAAAAGAAGTGGGAGAGTGATGAAAGAAATATATAAAAGAGAGAGAAATTTTTTATTATTATTATAATTATGACATTAATAAATAATATATTTATTTTTTAATATTATAAAAAAAAATTAAATTCATAAAAAATTAAGAGTGTGTTTAGTATGTGAAAATATTTTTTTTTATTTTTTAAAAACAATTTTTATTTTTTTATTTATAAAAATATATTTGATTTATATTTATATTTTTACTATTTTTTAATTATATAATTATATTTTTTTTTATAATTATATAAATAATAAAATATTATATATATAATTCAAAATAATTATAAAAATATTACCGTTATAATACGTTATAGAATTAAAAAATAATTTTTTAAACTTTTTAAAAATTTAAAAATATTTTTAAAAATAAAAAATAATAAACAAACATATTTTTATATTTATTTTTAATTTTTAATAAAATTAAAAATTAAAAATAAATAAATTAAACAGTTCTAAGATCTCATTTTTTTGGATGAAAATCATTTTGTGAATAGATTATTAAAATATTATTTTTAAAAATTATAATTTCATGAAAATAATTTATTTTAAATTTATATCAAATATGATAATTTTATTTTTTAAATTGAGAATTTTAATAAATTTAAAAAAATATCTGTATATCAAACGCCCCTAATATTAATTTACAACATCACAACTGATGGTAAATATTTTGTTTTTTTCTTAAGATTTTAGTATTGTGTCAGTTTACACAGAATAAACTTATAAAATTAATATACACTTAATTATACAAAACATACGCATCTTCGGGGATACTGTTTCAATGTTTTTATTCAATCATTTTAGTCACGGTCCCAAATGACGGCTTTCGTCCTTTATTATCATTCTTAGTTGTAACGTTGTAGTCAGAATTAAGTCGAACCAGTTCTAAACTGTTCAAACTTATTTTTTTAATATTGATTGAATTCAAATTTTAAACAAACTAATGATTACTATCGGCTTATTTATTAAACAAATTTAAGTCAATATTATAAATATATTAAATATTTTTATGCTT
Source organism: Gleditsia sinensis (assembly GCA_037074535.1). Taxonomy (NCBI): domain Eukaryota; kingdom Viridiplantae; phylum Streptophyta; class Magnoliopsida; order Fabales; family Fabaceae; genus Gleditsia; species Gleditsia sinensis. Next base: position 17,081,346 of record CM073472.1, read on the forward strand.
GTATTATATATAAATTAAACTAATTATAAATTATAATTTTTAACAATATTGATATATATATATATATATTAAAACATTTTAATAACATACAAAATATTATAGATAAACCAAAAATATACAAAATAATAATACTTTATTAATAATCAAACTATTCGTGACTCTAATAAATTGAGAATTAAATTTCAAATTCAAACTACTCTCGCATTTTGTCAACCGACATCCTCCTGCGTGCTTGGCGCACTTTCTTCTTGATGATTTCAATTTGTTGTTGCGTTGTTTTGGCCTTTGGCCCCCACTTTTCATTAAAAAAAAAAAATTATTTTACTTCTTAAAATATTTTTATAATCTATTGACACTAAGAGTGTATTTAATTCAAAGCAAAAAAAACAACATTTTTTTTGTTTTGATTTAGTTTAAAGGGAGAAAAAAAAGGAATATAATTTTTTTTATTTAATTTGTAAAAAAATAATTATTATATTTATTTAAGTTATGACAAAAATAATTAACAAATTATAGTTTATAAATTTTTAATTAATTTAAATTATTTAAATAAATTTATTTATCAAATACTTCTAATTTAATCAAATAAATTTATAAATTAATTAAAAAATTTATAAATTAATTAATTTATCTTGTCAAATACACTCTTAATTTTAAATAAATATACAATAAAATTATTTTAATAAGCATATTTTTTATCTTTTTTATATTTTATATTTTTTTTCTTCAAATTTTTTTACTTTTAAAGATGAAAAAAAATAGAGAGATAAAAGAGATTTTATCCCTTATTTTTGTTTTTTTTTCTTTTTAAATTGTTGTTTTAAACAAATTATTTTAAAAAAACTCTCTCCGCTCTCCTTTCTTCTAAATCCCTCAAACAAAACACTATCTAATTTTCTTAAACTATGCTGTAATAAAAAGATTGTATTTATTTTAAAAAATTGAATTTATATTTTTGCCGTCGAAACGCAGAGCTTGTTTTTTATTACACCAAACACTTGTCGATCGAAAAATTACATTTTAATTATTCAATATCCAAACCGGACTTACAATTATATGAACAAGTCTCTACCACACACGCTTGCCAGCGTGGGGGAATATATTCCCTACTTATTATGGGTTTATAATAAGTTCTTCTTTTGGTGGGTACGGGAAAGGCAGTGGCCAACCTCCCAGCATGGACATTTTATCTGCCTTGAGACAGATTGCTAGCGTTTTGTTCGGTTCTGAATTTCCAAGATGTTCCTTGTGTCGGTGTTATCAATAATTTATTCAAATTCAAATAAATTCGTTAACAAAAATTGCATAAGTTAAATTAGATTAGACGAATCAATTTAAATAAATTATATTTTACTAAAAATTATATTGACATAAACAAATCATATATAATTTTTAGCATAAACTCAAATTCGATCTCTTAATTTTTTTTATTTTTTCATAAAAATTTTCTATCATTAATTTTTAACATAATTTAAAATTTTAATCGATAAGAAATATTAATTTTTTAATTTAAATATTATTCAATCATAATAAGTAATTCAATTAAACCTAATCGATGTTGTCTTATAATTTGTGTACATTTATCGTATCAAGAAGTTAACACCACTTAATTAGAGAGTCGTATTTATATATACATATTTAACAAAATAATCTCTCAAATATGAAAGTAAACTCAAGTATTAAATTTCATATAATTTTAATTAAAAATAAATAAATGATAAGAATAAAATTTAATATAAAAATCTTACATTAAATTTTAAAGATTGAATGGTGCTACGTGAAGTGAATTATTAGTTCATTATTAGAGAATAAATAATGTGTATAAAAAAAATTTTGTTGGTATTGATAAAATTTATTTTGGTGGTCTCTATGTCTCGAGATTAATCTTCGACAGTCCATCGAGGGACTCTTAATTTATATTTATATATAAAAAAATTATATTTTTATAATTTTTAATATTTTTTTAAAATTGAAAAAATTTGAAATGTTTATTTTTAAAATAAATTCACAAACCAACTGGATGTACAGCTTTCTTCCATCCTTTTTTTTTGTGAGAAAAAAATTAAAATGAAAATAAGTTATTTTATTTTAAAATTAAAACATATTATAAATCTCCATAAAATTTTATAATATTATTTATAAATTATTTATTAAAAAATTGACAAGAGAAATTAAATTTAAATCTTACACTTTTGTTTGTTATAAAATTCAAAATTAAGATTTAAAAATTAAAATGAGCTTTTATTGTTCAATCAATAGTATTACTTTTAAACATCACGTGCCGAATAAAAATAAAAAGGGAATAATAAAATATGGAGTTTTATTAAGAAGTTTATTATAATTTTAGGAGCCAAGAAGGACCCAATCTTTGTCAGAAGCGGTTGGTCGACCAACAAAAGTGATTAGCTGTCAAAGCCAGGGGCCTCGGCTTTATTTCCTCACGCACGGATCCGTAACACTCCTCTCAGCTCAATTACGCCGCACATTTGTATATTTACATATTTACCCCTTCCCCTCATAATATCGTAGCCGTACGCACCGATATATGGACAGCGTATACGTAGGAGTTTCTATTAATTTAACTAATATATTTATTATACAATATTTTATTTTTAAAAATATATAAATATTTTTAAAACTTAGAATTATAAAATAATAAAATATTTACCTTTTTCAATAATATGTTTATTAAGTTACTCTCTCTTGTGTTATAAAAAATATATATCAAAATTTTTAATTCATCGTCTTATAATATTAATTATTTTTAATCAAAATAATGGTGTAATAATTTAAACTATTAAAATATTAAATTTTTCTGTTTAAAAAATTATTTAAAAATTGAAAAAAAATATTATTTATTTATTTATTTATTATAAAAAATACATAAAATATTTAAATTAAGTTATAATATTTTTTTAAAGAAAATTCATATATATTTTTATATTAAAAATATTAATTAAAGAATAAATTAATATTTTTTTCTTTTTAATATCGTGTATATTTTTTTAATAAAAGATAATATAATAAGAATAATAATGAAAGAAATATAAAATATTTTTTTATTAATTTTTTTTAAAATAGTGGCTTAATCACGTTAATCACATAATGGAGAAATAATTTATTGTTAAAAATTTTGGCCTCTTTTAATTTATATGCTGTAAAAAGATATTAAAAATATATTTAATAAAGTAAATAAGTTAATTTATAATTTATTTATTTATTTATTATAAAAAATACATAAAATATTTAAATTAAGTTATAATATTTTTTTAAAGAAAATTCATATATATTTTTATATTAAAAATATTAATTAAAGAATAAATTAATATTTTTTTCTTTTTAATATCGTGTATATTTTTTTAATAAAAGATAATATAATAAGAATAATAATGAAAGAAATATAAAATATTTTTTTATTAATTTTTTTTAAAATAGTGGCTTAATCACGTTAATCACATAATGGAGAAATAATTTATTGTTAAAAATTTTGGCCTCTTTTAATTTATATGCTGTAAAAAGATATTAAAAATATATTTAATAAAGTAAATAAGTTAAATTATAATTTATTTATTTAATTTATAAATTTATTTAATTAAATTAAAAATATTTAATAAACGAATTTATTTAAATAATTTAAATTAATTAAAAATTAATAAATTATACGTTATTTTAAATAATATATAATTTATAAATTTTTAATTAATTTATAAATTATTTTTATTAAATAGAATTTAAATAATTTTTAATGGTGAATGTTGAAAGATAATGGATATTTTTTTTTAAAATAAAAATAATGATTAATTTTTTTATGAATAATTTTAAGTATAAAAAATGAATGTTTGTGGTTGAGGAGTATTAATTATTTAATAAATAAAAATTAATGAATTGATGTCATTGTTAGTGCGCGTCCAATCACTAACACACTAAATAAGATTTTTTTAACTTATATTGTCAAATAAACTGGACTGGACTCATTTATTAAATATGTTTAAATTAGAACTCCCCATGACAATCGTATTTTGATATTACGTCCTTCCATTGACGTTGCTAAGGGTCACAAGCTCAACACTATTATAGACTCGATCACCGGTTTACAAAACTGAGAAACCCGAATAAAATCGTCTAAATCTGTTCAAAAAAATGCCACATCGAATAAAATATATCAAAATTTTGAATTATAGCCGGTTAAAATTATCGGGTGACTTCGGTCGGGTTGGGTCTCGAAAAACAAAAATATGAAACCCGACTCGATCAAAATATTTGCCGCAAAATAATAAAAAATAGCGAAGAAGTTTGAGTTGGCCACGTAGTCTGCTATTAATATTTTGAAAACAAAAACAGATTAAAACTGCGAGTACCAAGAAGTCAGTCATTTTCTCTCTGTTTGGCACACCATTTAATTTATATCTACCACCATTATTACTCTTTTCTTTTTCCACCCAACTCTCATCGTTACTATTTATCTTTTTCCTTATAATCCCATCCACTTACCATCGCGTTTACACAGCATTCCTCCTATTTCTCCTCCATTTCCCTCCTTCGTTTCTCTCCTCTCTCCTCACCTAGGCTAGAAATAAAAATAAAATAGAACGAGAATTTCATTCTTTTGTTTAATTGCTAAAAATAATAAAAAATATAAATTTTATGAAATATTAATTATTTTTTATAAATAATTTAAATTATTTTTGAAAATAAATAAAAAATAATAATATGAGAAAAAAAAGATTAAAATATTTTTTATTATTTTATTTATTTATAAAAAAATTTATAATTAAAAACATATATATTTAAACTAAAATTTTCAATATTATTTAACAAAATTTAATTCAAATTTTTATATTAATAATAATTTATTTTATTTTTATTTATAATATTTAAAATAATTTTTAAGTTAAAATAATAATATTATAATAATTTTTTTTAATAATTTTTATTCTATTCTATAGACAATTGGTTTACCACTTCTATGTAAAAAGGAAAATTAATTTGAGTATGGGTTAATAGGTTGGACTTTTGTGGTTAAGAACTTTGGTTCATTCTTTATCTTACTCTATATGCTCTCAATTACTGTGTTACTTAGTCATCCAACCTTACGATGGATTCACCTCTATTTCATATTTGCATTCTTACATTATAAAAAGACACACATAATATAGTTTTAAAGAAAGTTTAAAGAAAAAAAGATGTTATCTGTACAATTTAAATTATAAATTAAAATTTTTTTCCAAAAGAAATGCTTTAAAAATATAATAAACTAATAATTTAATATCTAAATTTATAAATTTACTCACTTTTAGTTTTTGTAATTTTTTAGTATATAAATTAATTTTTAAAAGTATTAAATTTATTGCATATTAATTTTGAATAACATAATAATTAATGTATAATGAGTTAATAATTTTAAAAATTAATTTATACAATAAAACATATAAAGATTGAAAATAAATTCACAAACCCAAGAATTGATTAATTTGATTAGTTTGGTTGAAAGTTTTATTAGTTGCATCAAACCAGTTTATATTTTTTATCTTCAATTTTAAAACATTATTCAATAATTAAATTCCTAAAAATTAACTGAGAAAAATCCTTTTTTTTTGCTGGTCAATTTATTTTAAACTAAAATTCTCTATAAATATTTGAAAAGTTAAAAATATTTGAAACCAGATGAATTTTTTTTTGGACTGGAAACCAGATGATATATATACAGTTATAGTCCAATTGTTGTGAATGGGCCTGCCCAGGCCCATAAACTAAAATATACTTTTCAGCTGTAACATAATTTTAAATATTTTTAAATTAAAATAAAAACTGTTCATCAACTACGAATAAAATTGTGTTTCTAACAATTATATAGTAAATATTTTATTAATTATTCTATTAAATAATATAATAATTACTATCATAGTAACGTTTTAGTATTTAAAGTATTTGTTGATTATTGAATAAATTTATATACAAAAATAAATTATTAATATGACTATGAATTAAATTAAAAATATTTTATTAATATATTATATTTATTTTAAAAAAATTAAGAGACAGATTAATATGATTTAAAAAAATTTATTATTATCGAGTTTGATTGTGTAAGTTAAAACAATTTAACCAATATACCAAAATGTCTTAGAATAATACTGTGATGGACAATATCTCATACCATTTTAAAATTAGAAGAATTTAAAATCATTCTATCTTCAATATGCCAACTTTAATAAAATATTAATTGTATTTTTTTTCTTATAACTTTCAATTATCATGCTAAATATGATAATTTTAAATATTATAATATTTTATGTAAAATTTTTTAAAATATCATAAGATAAAAGATTATAATATATCAAACACTTATTTGATATATTTATTAATATTTACAAAATGTAAAATAATTTTAATTAGTAAGATTGAATTACATGTGGATCTTTAAATTTGGTTTTGGCTTGATATATAAAATATTAAAAATTTCATTTTTTATATTATTTAAAATATATATATAATACATAAATTTTAAAAATTTTATATTAATTATATTCATATATTTTAAAAATAAATATTTAAAAATTAAAATTCTCGTACATCATACCATAATTTTTTTTCATAAAAAAAAAGGCTTGTATATGTCTATTTCTGACTAGATGCAGACGCTGACAGTGAAAATGACAAAAGAAAAATACTAAGAAGCGTGGCGGAAATTAATTGGTTATTGCTGATCCCGAAAGTTGCTCACGAAAAAGCAGGTGAACTTAGCCTCTTTTGCCGACGCAACACGACGTCACTGGCTGCATTATAATCTAGTTGGACGCGAACCTATATTCAGGTGCATTCAATCTCACTTAAGCAACTATTTTTTACAAATTCTATTGGTCATCCATGAACCTTGATTGATCCAGATACAATAAAAGTCATCCTACTTTGCTTCATATATGTACACGTGTCAATAAACACAGCACTGGGTCCCACTATCACTCCATCAATCATGCAGTGCCCTAAAATCCATTAAAACTACCAACTCTCAATATATATATATATATATATATATAAAAGTAATAAGTTACAGTCAATTTTCTCACCTTTTTTTTTTGTTGAATAACTGTCTATGTTTTTTTTTTTTGGATAATTTTAAAAACGGATGTAATATATTAATTTGATATATTTAAAAATATAAATTATTTTAATATTTAATTTTATATAATTAGGATAAAAAATAATTTTTTTTATCACTAAGTCTTGACTTTAAATATTTCACTTTAAACTAAGAGAAATAAAATACAAATAAGCAAAGTAAAAAGATGTGATTTGATTTATAACTTAATTTTTTTATGAAATAGTTAAAATAATAATTTTTTAAAATATTTAAATTAAAAATTTTAAATAGGCGTGCTTTAATCTTAATAATTATGTCACTAAATAATGGATTACATATATTAATTTAATTCATGAATTCATTTATTCTCATTTTACTTTTATTTAAAATTTAATTGTGGAAAAAATAGAAAAATGAAAGCTTTAACGAGTTTAAGCATGCATAATATATATTAGCAGGATATTTTTTTAGCCCATAATGCATTATTATCTTACATAATTGGTATTATTAATAATTATTTAATGAATATAAATATTCCCATTAATAATCAATATATTATCAAATTATTTTACATTAAAATATTTTTAAGAGTAAATTATAGTTTTGGTCCTAAAAAATTATAATTTTTTTATTTAACCCTTCAAAATTTAACTTTTTCATTTCAATGATTCAAAAAACTATCTTATTTTAAGAGAGCTCTCACGTTAATTTCATAAACATATTTATTTATTTAATTTAACTAACAGCTTACATCACATTTTATCTAATGTTAGGGATTTATTTTAAAAAATTTCTCGTCACTTTATTTATAAAACATAAGACTTAAAAACTAATTAAACTCTTCACATATCATATAAGTAAACAGAGTTAATATGAAAATATTTTTAAAAATATGATAATTTTTGAAAGATTAATTTTTGAGAAATTAAATTGAAAAAATATGTATTTTTCAAAGATTTAAAAAGTAATTTACTTTATTTTTTTTAAAAAAATTCTTAAAATATTCTTATAAGGTATTTAGTGTTGTAAAATTAATATTTTTAAAAATTTATTATGAGGTTCTCGTAACAAATTCTTGGTAAAAAAAAATTAAAATTTGTGTTTTCATTTTGAGAGGAGTTGCGTAGTGGTATATACGATTGTTGTTGGTGATTTTACTCTAATTTTGACTATGAAGATACTTTCTCAAATTAATAAATTAAAATAACAAACAATATTTAATAGGTACAATAAGTAACTTCTATTAATTGTGAAAAAATTAGATTTAATTATTTTTACTTATATTTTCAAATAATAAGGAAAATAAATAGTTTTAATTAAAATGATATAAATTATATTATTCTAATAAACTAATTAAATATATAAAATTACAGAAAATAAAACTAAAAATTGAATTACTCAATTAAATAAATAAATGGAGAAAAAACGGGGCGTTCGTGTCAACGGACGCCAAATAGTATTCAAATGTGGCAGAATATCAGAGTAGAGAGTGAAATTTAGAGAGAGAAAACAGATACAATTTTCTGAAAATTTATGTACTTTTCTCAATAATTTTCCCGTACGTCTTCCTTCTTCCCTCCAATCATTTCACTGTGTTTTTCTTTTCTCTCTCTGATTTTCTCGGTTCTATTTTTTGGGAAAATTTCTCTTACTCTTGCTCTGGTTTCCTGGCGACAGAGGAGGAAGTAGAAGAGTGAAAGAAAGAAATATCTCTGCTTCTACGAAACTCTCCCTCCCTACCCAGTTTCCGTGATCAACACTATTATTTACACCAGCAACTAGATATAGATAACTGTCCTCCATGGACTCCCTCTAACGCCTTCTTTTATCTTCTCTTCACAAGGTACTATGTTTCTTTTTCGCTTCCCAAGTCTTCATCAAATTTGGAAAATTTCTTTCTTAGTTTTCCTTTTGCTACATGTGATCGGTTTTTTTTAGCATGCGGGTCTTTAGAATTTTGGCAAATAAACTCGAGCTGTCGGTGAGAAAATGTATGCTTGGGTCTGGGCTTGGTGGTGGTTATTGTGGGTAATCTGATAGTAACCGTATATTTTTTTCTTCCGGGGGCTGCTCAAGTTGATTTTACTTGGAATTTTGTTTTCGAACTTAAGTTGACACTATCAGTTTCAGTTGTGAAATGCATCGCCTGCTGAGTATTCTCTAGTTGTTTTTCTTAAATCTCTGTGGTCTATTTTGTTCTTTTCTTCCTACCACATAAGATTGTGGATTTATGCGTATAATACAGATAATCTATTGATTAAATTTACTGGGTAATTTTGGTTTGGAACTAAGTTGACTCTAGAGTCTAGTCAGCTGTGAAAATCACCAGCTGATAAGTGTTCTTGAGTTGTTATTGTTTAATCCCTTTACTTTGTCCTTCCTATTGTATAAAATTGTGCATTTACGGGTACAAAGACAGATTATCAGTTTGATTTCTAGTAAACTCAAAACGTTAATTTACCTGTCCACAATTGCTGAACGGAATGGAAAGGAATGAAACATAGTACAATTAAAGAACGATCAGAATGGAAAGAGCAAAGATGATGACTCCTTTGTTTGGGATATTTTGTTATAGGGAAAGACAAGGAAATTGGAGTGCTCTTGGTTGGCTGCATAATGGATAGAAAGGAATCTGTTTGAACTTTGAAATAACTTACTATTATATCTATATTTTAACTTGGTCCCCTTGCCACATTCTTTATCTAAAATCTGTCCATTCCCTCCCCTTGCCTTCGACTTTCTGAAGCAATTAAAAATGAGAAAAAATGGGGACCCAAGAGAATGCAACATTCCTTGGCTTTCATTTTTCCTTCAATTATAATGCACCAACATGGGCAATTCAATCCTAAATTTTCCATTCGGTTTCATTCCATCCCATCCAACCAAACAAATATGAAACTCTTATTGATCAACATGCTATTATGGCCACAGTTGTTGGTTAATTCAACTTGGTTGTCTAGGTGGAGGTTGTACTAATAGTCCCATTAGGTATACAAAATTTCATCTTACTTTGTAATATTGAGATATAATAATGAGAAAATCTTTGTCTGTCTTTTGGGATGTTGAAATGTAATGCTCCTTCCTTACTTGATTGTCAAATATTTTTTTAATGATTCATGACACATTTGTCTCACTGTAGTTCTATAATGCCTTTGAGTAATTGATGCTAAGAAGTCTTACTCTGTTTTCCCTCCTTAAAATTTCATTATGTTATTAGAAATTGATTATGGAGGCAGTGGACGAGCATACTTTGGATTCTAAGTCACCCTGTGGCGCTGCTGGTGCTTCCTCTTGTTTCCTATGTAATGCATACATTCTCTTATTAACATACAAGCCATGTCTCTTAATCAGTTATTCTTGCGATTTTATAGGTCCATCTGGGATTTCTTCACTTAATGTTGCTAAAAAAGTGGGAAGCAGTGCATGGGGGACACCATATGGGGCTGATGCATATCATGCATCTAGTGATGCTAGCTTGTTTTCTAGTTCTCTGCCTCTACTTCCACATGAAAAGTGTAAGCTTAAGATGCTCTTATATATATATATATATATATTGTATTACTGAAATGATTATTGATTTTTTTTTCTTTTTATTCTCAATATGCAGTGAATTTTCCTGATTCAGAGCATTATCACCTACCTGTTAACGATAACTTGCCAATATTTAATAAAGTTCACAAAGAAGTTGAGGGATACGATCCACTTGAAGATGTTGAAACCAATGCAATTGGAAACATGCTTCCTGATGATGAAGAAGAGCTATTAGCTGGGATAACAGATGATTTTGACCTTAGTAGGTTGCCCAGCCAACTGGAGGATCTGGATGAAAATGATCTGTTTGGCAGTGGAGGGGGGCTTGAAATGGATTTTGAACCCCAAGAGAGTCTTAGTATTGGTTTGTCAAAGATAAGCATTGCTGATGGAGTGGCTTCAAATGGTATGGCCCATTATGCACTTCCAAATGGCATGGGAACAGTTGCTGGGGAGCATCCCTATGGAGAGCATCCATCAAGGACATTATTTGTTCGAAACATCAATAGTAATGTTGAGGACTCTGAATTAAGATCACTATTTGAGGTATTGTACATTAAGTCAAATGCTTCAATAGTGTTTTGTCTATCTTTTGATGCTTTTTAATATGTTTAACAATTATGGTTTTGCTTTTTTAGTTGGATTCCTTTACTCAATTTTTTTACTTGGTTGTATTATAACTAATTTGTACCTAACCTTCTAAAAATAGGTTTTTATTTTTATTTGGTCATTCTATGAAAAAGTTATCGTCAGAAAAGACTTTGTTGTTGTTGTTTGAAAAAGTTGCTTCCATGTTAACCTTTTACAATATTAGGTTCTTGAATACGAATCAATATTTTTCATTATTGTCATACATTTTTAAATATATTAAATTAGAAGGTAAATAGTTTAATTTTCTCTAAAAATTAATGCTTAGTTAGATTTAGTTAACGGTGATGGTTTGTTGGATGCTATTTTAATTTGACTCCGTGTCCCTTTTCCTCTTTTCAGGGATGGAATTATTAACTATGGTTTTATATAGATAGTTAGAAACAAGCGTAAAGGGAATCTGATTGCTACCTTGAATGAATGCTTTATTTTCCTTTGTGGTGGGTGCTTGTTGCACATCTCATTAGAAAGTAATATATTCATTTACCTGTAGTTTTATTATTATAGAATGTCTTATTGATGTTTATTCTCTGCAATAAGGAAGTTCTTGATGATGCATTGTGATATGTTTATGCTAAAACATTCATCAAAACTCATTTTATTTCTCAACTGATTAACAATGTGAATGTGTCTACTGATGTAAATTGTTGCTCAAGTTGCAATTTCTAATTAGGCATCTGAAGGATACTACTCTATGAAATTTAGCTGTAGGAGATTTGCTAGCATCTTTGCTTTGACTGATAAAAAGGAAACATATAAATCCATGATAATTAAATAATGAAACTTGAGCAGCAAAAAGAAAATGATGGTGAGAACATAGAAACCATTAAAGAAGCATGAGTTAGTTTAGAATATAGAAACCTTTATTGATGGTGATGCTTTGAATTTGGATCCTCATTGTCTCAGGTTTCTTCCCTTTCCCAGTATGTTGACATCTCAACTTTCCAATTACACTCTTTTGTTCTTGTATGATATTTCATTATTTTTCATCTCAGTTCCTCTATGTCTGTCCTTAAGATTCCTAGTTTATCTTTGATTTTCTGTTTGATATTGAGCATTTGTCAGTAAATCTTCATGTCTTTCTTATGTGAAGAATCTCTTTATGGTTATTCTGATGTATTATTGAGCTTCTTGTTTAGTGGTTGAACAATATTTTTTTTAAAGAACCACTTCAACTTAAACTTTAGTTGTTAAGTGAAGGGCCACAAATGGCTTACACAACTGCTCTCATTAAAGTCATTTTAATTGAAGCATAAACTATGGTACATAACTATTTCTTACTGTTAACATATATTATGTCTTGAAATTTTTGAAAACCATGTCATTGAACCACTTTCCATAAAAGGTGGTGACCAAGGGAAAATATGGGAAGGGAAGGGACACATGATTTATGTTGTTGTTTTTTCCCCCTCTTTTTAATTGAGGGTAAGGGAAATTGAAAAGGGGGTGAACTGTTCCTTTTATTCCCCTCCGTGATAGTAAATTTATTCCTGTACATATTGGATTGGAAGGGGGGGGGGCAAAGGAGAGTTAAATAATAATACTCTCTCATTTTCCTATATTTATCCCAAAGAAAAGAAGGGAAGGTGGATTCCTATATTTTTTCACAGTAGACACCCTATCAAAGGGAAGGTAGATAGATACTTTTCTGCCTAGCCCTTTCCCTTTAAACTTCTAAACATTTCGTAAGTTGTTAAGTCAGGGCATAAGAATAGTTTTATGACTCTAACACTCTCATTTTTATTTGTTGTTTGTTTTTTTCAACCAAAAGATGCTATATGTTAATGGACTCTTGTGCACTTGTCCCTTAATATAACAAACGTGCCTAACCCTGACAAAACTATGTCACTAGTAAATCATTTAATGGAGATAGCTATAGACTTATGGTAAGAGCTTCATTGACTCAATATAATTCAGGACAATAATCCCAACATTTTGCATAGGCAGTATTGATTAATTTCTTTTCTGTTGTGCTGCTGTGGTGAGAGAAAATTCTAATTGGAGTTTGAACAGTTTACTTTTTAATTATACATTTCTTATTTATTTACGCAAGGATTGCTTTCATTTCCTTTATTTTGTAAATCTTAATGCTGATTCTGTATTTCTTGTTTCTTACTTAATTTGTTCTTTGGATAGCAATATGGGGATATCAGAACATTGTACACTGCATGCAAGCATAGGGGTTTTGTGATGATATCGTATTATGATATTCGAGCTGCTCGCACTGCAATGCGTGCTTTACAGAACAAGCCCTTGAGACGAAGGAAACTAGACATTCATTTTTCAATTCCTAAGGTTTGCTTTATATAGTTGTACTTAAAATATAACTTATTATGATTGATGTTATCTGCGTTTCTAATTTTTTTTTTTTTTTTTTACTGCTGTTCAGGACAACCCCTCAGAGAAGGATATAAACCAGGGAACTCTTGTAGTGTTCAATTTGGATCCGTCAGTATCAAATGACGATCTTCGTCTAATATTTGGGGCTTATGGGGAGGTCAAAGAGGTAAAACTTTGCATGTGTTTTAACTTTTCATCTGATTTGATGTCCTTTTAGTTTTTACCTAGTCATGGATTAGTTATTGTTTGTGTTAAAAATTGCAGATAAGGGAAACACCACATAAAAGACACCATAAATTTATTGAATTTTATGATGTTAGAGCAGCTGAGGCTGCTCTTAAAGCATTAAATCGGAGCGATATTGCTGGGAAACGCATCAAACTTGAGCCCAGCCGTCCTGGTGGGGCTCGTCGAAAGTAAGTAGGACTCATATTGGTTAGTTACATTCTAAACATTTTGCCAGCATTTCTTATGTACAGCAGAAACTTAGTGTCATTGCTTGGAAGCATGAAATTGTGGATTTATGAATAAGGTCTTCCTATGCTAATTTTTACTAAGGTACTTTGGTTTTAGCACATGCTGCATGTGATTTTTAATAAAAATAATTATAATCTTCTATTACCTATAGAAGAAATTACCTAATGTAATGCCAATTATTATCTGAAGTGTCAGAGATAAATTGCTTGGACTGAGTTGGCTCCCCCTCATTAGGGTAACGAAGTCAATTTATTTTGTTTTAACAGTCTGTAAAACTTGCCATCCTGAGGGAATTTTCCATATGTTCTTTCCATGTTGGTAACTTTCACTTTTAATGTGTGAACTCGTTCAAACATGCTATGACTTTTACCTTCCATGTTATTACCACATCCTTTCATCTGCATGGTGAATGACACAAGTGTCTTGGAAATATATTGTACTCTTGCAGTAACAGGATATGGGTACTATTATTCTTGTTGTTAGTTTGCCTTACACCAGCCTTTTAAGTAACTACAGCTACATGTCTTTGGCTCTTTGCTTCCTCTTTTTTTGCAAAAGCGTACAATATGTATTTATTTTGTGGTTAAATAATCTCTACCTTTCAATCTTATAGACTTAAGGCTTTGTTTTTGCTTTTTTTGCTTTTTATTACTTTAACAATTCTCTATCTTTGATATGTTTTAGGCTAATATTGTTGGCCAAGTCTACATTATGACTTGTACTTGAAATGGTTTTGACACCGCTTCTCAGGTTAACCATATTCAACTTTCACTAACAAAATTTAGTTCCATGTAAACCACTTATTGTAAGTGGCTTATGTAGAATCACATAAATATATAATGGTTAACTAAATTAAATGTGGTTAAAGTTAGAAGCGCATTAATACCACTTGAAGTGCAAATGTTATGATGGAATTGGCCAATATTGTTATACTTAATTGATCCTGTAAAAATTAGCCTTGCCTTTTCTCTTTTAAGTTTGATGCAACAACTGAGTCAAGAGCTGGAACAAGATGAGGCATGGACTTTTAGACATCAAGTGGGTTCACCAATGGCCAATTCTCCTCCTGGTAACTCTCTCTTAATCCACTCTTCTTTTTCTTGCTAAGTTCTAGTTATATCATTTTAGAAAGGCATTTTTGGTTACAAGCTAAATTGGGCAGCAAATTTGCACAGGTAGCTGGGCACAGTTTGGCAGTCCGGTTGAACATAATTATCTAGGTTCTTTTAGCAATTCTCCAGCCATAGGTTGTGCCAGCCCAGTGAATAGCAACCATTTGCCTGGATTGGCCGCAATTCTTTCCCCTCATGCATCAAACTCTACAAAGATTGCACCAATTGGCAAGGACTCAGGAAGGGTTAATAATTCAAATCAGATATTTACAAACTCCGGATTAACACAAGGAGCAGCTTTTCAGCATTCTGTGTCCTTTCCTGAGCTAAAAGTAAATGTAAGTTCTGGATCCATTTCAACTTTTGGTGAATCAAACTCAAGTTCGTCAAGCATTGGAACACTGTCTGGTCCTCAATTTCTCTGGGGAAGTCCAACTACTACTTACACAGATCATTCGAACACTTCTGCCTGGTCTTCATCTTCTTCTGGGCTTCCCTTTACATCTAGTGGCGAGAAGCAGGGTTTCCCATATACTAGTCGGCACAGTTCTTTCCTTGGTTCCCGCTCCCATCATCATGTGGGATCTGCTCCATCTGGCCTTCCTCTTGATAGGCATTTTAGCCACTTCCCAGAGTCACCAGAAGCTTCTTTCATGAGTCCAGTTGCATTTGGGAGTTTAAATCATGGTGAAGGGAATTTTATGACCATGGGCGCTCGTTCATCTGTAGGGGTTGTTGGCCTTTCAGGAAATACAACTGAAATTAATTCACCTAGTTTCAGAATGATGTCGCTGTCTAGGCAAGGTTCCTTGTTTCTTGGAAATGGTTCTTATTCAGGACCAGGTGCATATAACAATGAGGTGTTTACTGAGCGAGGTCGGAGTCGGCGACCTGAAAATAATGGAACTCAAATTGATAACAAGAAGCAGTATCAACTTGATCTGGACAAAATTATCAGCGGGGAAGATACAAGGACTACTTTAATGATTAAAAACATTCCTAACAAGTAAGAATGATAATCCATGACGTGGTTACAATAGTAGCAATTTGAGTTGTGTTGTAAATGATAAATTTCTTAATGATTTTTGCCAATTGTGATTACTTTTAAGGTACACTTCAAAGATGCTTCTGTCTGCAATTGATGAGAACCACCGGGGTACTTATGACTTTCTCTACTTGCCAATTGACTTTAAGGTACATATAATTTATAAATCTTTTTAATTAATGATGAGGGATTTCTCCTGCATGATTTGTTGCTTAAGGTTCTTTTTTCTTGCAGAACAAGTGTAATGTGGGTTATGCTTTCATCAATATGGCGTCTCCTTCACACATCATTCCATTCTATAAGGTTTAAATTCCTTATCCCTGCACGTTTCAAGCCAGATTTCTGCTACTGTTATTAAATATAAGTATTGTATGCAGTTTGTTGCTTTATGCTGTATAGGATCTCCTTGATGTGACATTTTATCATGAGGACTAATTTCTCTGTGGAGTTATTATGATTTCTTTCTTTTTTTATAAATAAAAGTGCAAGGAGGAAAGTATTTCATTGGTACTGTCTGGCATTCTTCTATTTACTTAAATTTTGTACCGGTCAAGGAAGCATGTGTACCATATTACAAAGTCTTATATTTGAAATTTATGCAGGAATTCAATGGGAAGAAGTGGGAGAAGTTTAATAGTGAAAAAGTTGCATCACTGGCATATGCACGAATACAGGGAAAGGCTGCGCTTGTGACACACTTTCAGAATTCAAGCCTAATGAATGAGGATAAGCGGTGCAGGCCTATTCTCTTTCATTCAGAGGGTCAAGAGACTGTTGAACAGGTACCTTTTTTACTACAGTCCATTATGTTTACTAAGGTGCTATAAATTGTTCATCTGACTTCAATTGTCCTTCAACTCTTGAGAATGCAATTTGTATTTGGCATTTGATAAGGATCATACCTCTGTCCTGTCAACTTTTAGTTTCAGTTATTATTGTAAAACCTACATTAACCTAGGTTAACGTTGGTTATAAAGGCTCAGCTTTAAGTTGAAAAAAATCACTAGCTTAGTTTATGTTTTTAAGGAGGCTTGAGATTGGCTAGCAGAAAGCTGTGTTTCCTCCCTTGGTGAAATAGTAGAAACTGTTGTAGGCTTTATTTTGGTGTTCCAAAACCCTCTGGCAATGTGCAGTCTTTGCAGTGTTATGTATGTGTACTATGCTTTTGGTAGGGGAGGAATGCTCTCATTTTTAGGGTGTGGGGTTGTCTCTACCGTTAGTGTTGAATAGGATAGTGCTTATGGCTTCCCTTAGTTGTTCTCATTTTTCTTCTTCTTGGGGGTGTCTCTGTTGAATATACAGAATGATTGGGTAGCTTTGTTGCATTAATGATCTTTTTGATTTTCTGTTTTCTACTGTCTTTTTCATTACTTTTCTTTCTTTAGGAATATATCTTATCCTCTTTTCTCATAACCTTCCCTCTTTCTTGTAATGATTGTCTATTTCTATGCCGTATTTCTGCTACTTTGCTTTTCCCTCTTTCTTAATTTATGATTGGAGAAAGAGGGGGTAATGACACATTTATGCTTACAGCTATATAACACAACAGATAGATCAGACTCTAAAAAGATAAAATAAAATAAAGGAATTACATTATGAAAGCCTTTGACAAAAGTTGTTTCATAACTGTAATTTAAAAAGAAATAAAATTTCAAGTGGATGTAAAAATGATGGAGTACCTCAAAACAGATGAGCAGTTATGAAACTGAATTTATGGCAGTTATGTAGTGGTTTAGGGTAGGGAGATGAGGGGGCTGGAAAGAGGAAGAGACCAAAAGAGATTTGGGACTTAGGAGTTGCTGGCACCCTCAAATTACGAGTTTGGGAGTCATTCTATTCATCTTTTCCCATAGAATATATTATAAGACTGCTGGAACAGTATTTTCTATGTTTATTTAATTTGTAATTGCAAGAACTTCTAGTTGGGACATTACAACCCATCAAAATATTTAATGTCAATTATCTCCTTTCTATGTGACTGCAAGTTCTGGTAAATGTATTAGTTCAAGTGTTTGGCAGCCCTGACTCCTGCCGAACTCTCTTATTTCAAATGCATTGTAGAACTCAAATTATATACAGATTGAATAATTCTTGAGGTGGCTTTGAGGATAGTTCATAACCTTGATGTGCTAAACTATATTTGTTTTAGCTTAAAAAGCTACTTTTGTCGATCAATTCATTCTTTTATTTTATTTTTATTTTGGTTTAATTTCTCATTGTAGACTTAACTGACTATTTCTGTACACCATCCAGGAACCTTTCTTATCCAGCAATCTGAATATATGCATCCGGCAACCAGATGGGTCATACTCAGGAGATTTGTTGGAGAGCCCAAAGGGAGATTTGGATGAGAAGCTATAGTAATTAATTAATTATCCATTAGAGATATTTCATTTCTAGCCACTAGAAATGATTCTAGGAGTTCTAACCACTGCATAGGTAATATTAAGTTGTATAAAGTTGACTTATCCAAAAAAAAAAATGGAAGTGTATAAAGGCTAAGAAGGAGCAGGCCGGTTATGATCGGCAGGGTGACAAAGGAGATTCCATGTGTAAATAATTCATAATAATCATCAAAGCCAAAGATTCTGAAAGCAGTTTCTTGATGTGTGGAGAAGCAAACAAGGGGGAAAGAATAAGTTGGAGTGCATTTGCTGGATCATGAGCCTCCACAGCAGTATGCGTGCATGCCAGATTGTGCAGGATTCTGTCTAGTATTTATTTTTTTCATCCTCTGTTTTGATCCGAGAAGCTCTTATATTGACAAGGATACAAGACATAACACGACATAAACATTGCAACACAACAAAATGTAGTGTCTAAGTGCAATTTGAAGAGTTATGCCGAGCCAGACATGATATGATTTTATTTTTGAAGAATCAGTGTATCCTCATGGCGTATATAACTAATGTATCTGTATTATGGGGAACATTTGACTTACACTCAAGATGTATAGATGTTGAACAAGCAGCCATTCTGTGAGTTATTGCTGTAATCATGTAGCCAAGAAAATGTTGCATGAATGTACAGAGTATTTATTTGAGAATACTGTTACTAAGTCCAGATCCCTTTGATGGTTTTGGGGCTGTTTTAAAGTAATGAATAGTCTCTTCTATTTGAGTGTGCGCCATCCTTTTATATGATTTTGTAGACAAATATGTCATGTGTTATTCAGTGTATTGTCGTAGGTTCAAACTATAGCTTTGTCAATTTCTTGAAGTTAGGCTTCATCTCAACATTGAAAGTAAAGTAAAAGCAAGAGTTTACCGTATTGATTGTTATATGTAATGTTTTAAAAGTTAGACTGATCATTGAACTAGTGAAAAAAGTAGTTTATAGTTTATTTATTCAATTGCAATAGAACTAAAGTTGGACTATTAGTAAAATATATAATATATCTTTTAATTTTTTACCTTATAAGTGTGAAATATTAAATTTAAAAAATATATAATTAATTAAATAAGTCATTTAATATGAAAATAATCAAAATTAATTTATTCTTGGTTAAAAACAAATAAACAAATATGAAAATTTATTAATAAGTCTGTTATATATGAATGAAGTTCATATTTTTATATAATATAATATTTAATAATCAATAATAGTTATTTCAATATCATTTTCAATCACAAAAAAATAAAATTAATATATAAGTATGATTAATATAATTAATTAGTTAAAATAATATTGTTTTGAGTTAAGAAATTTTTAAAAAAGTAGTGTTGCAATTCCAATTGAATTCACCTAGAACATTCCAAATACATGCCCTAGACACTTGGGGGCAACAATTGCTTGTAAGTTGCAATTTAAGATCCAACTAATAATGAAGAATGTTCCCAAATCTAATTTTAGAAAAGGAAAATGATCAAAGTGTGAGTTTTCATTTATTCACAAAAGCATGAGCAAGAGGAAATTAAGATGTGAATATAAAAAAAAATGAGAGAAGAGGCCTTTGATTTGTGAATGTTTCCACGCAAACTATGTGCTTTTTAACACCTTTATCAAATGATTAAGGCTTCACCAACCCATTAAATGAGAACCACATGATTTAGCCCTTACCTCCACAACAATTACAAACAGATTTTTGTAGATTTTGTGCAATTTACCTACCTTGCTGCTCTTTTGAAAATTTTCCAGATCTATTCAAAATAAATAAATTAAATTAATTATAAATAAATTTAATTATTTAATTTGTTTTCTCTATTTTGAAATATATTAATATCATTCTTTAATTTTTTTTGAAACTTTATAATTAAGTCTTTTTATAAAAAAAATTATCTATTTATAAATAATTTTTGTTGATATGTTCTGATTACTGCTAATAAAAAATAATAGAGGTAGTCTTTGTTGAATTTTTAATAGCCATATGATAAAAAAAATCATTTATATATAAATAAATTTTAAAATAAAAAAAATTTAATTGTAACATTTTAAAAAATGTAAGAGATTAAATTAGTATGCTTCAAAATAGATAGACCAAATTGAATAACTTATTAAAATAGAAGATGAAAAGTGTAATTAAAAATAAATAAATATATAAGTATGTTGGTCTTTTTTAATAAAAGTCTATTTATTTTTAATAGATCAAATTTATCAAAAAATAACAAGACTTAATTATATAGTTATGGATGTTGCACCCTTCTTAAATGTCACAATTATTATCCTTATATTATTAAATTTTGATTATATAAAATAAACTTAATTGTTTGCCATTTTTCAAGTTTTATTTTACATAAAAATTAATTGAGTTTCAAGTTTAAATTTGTTTGAAATTCATAAAAGTAGAATGGCGACCCGAACCATGATAATTGATGTTTGTAAATATTATATTCACATCTTTTTAATTTTAAATTGAGGTAAAAGTTTTTTAAAATTTTTAAAATTTACATTCATAATCTTTTAAAATTTAAAGAAATATATTCATTTCTCTTATTTTAAATATTCATTAGTATTATTTAATTTTTTGATAATTTGTATTGCATTAAAATTAAAAGAATTGTGAGTGTAAATTTTAAAATTTTAAAAATAGAAATATAATTTACTCTAAATAGAATGTAAAAAGTAAAAAAAAAATTGTTTTTTTTTAACATTAGGGTTGATAAAGTGAATTATTTATGCTAAGTGCTTAGATTATTCCAGTTCAAAATTGATTCAAATGATTAATTAAATTACATTATTTCAAATTAATAATTATGATAAATTAAAGAACGTGATTGGTTATTCCAAATACAGCACATTGATTAATAAATTAAAATCAAACTCACAAACTGTCCCACTTCAAATATAATTAAATAGCCTTGGGAATACGCATAGAAATATTTACCCTTTTTAAGTTCTAAACCGACTCAAGTAGTGAATGACAGTTAATATATTGACTTCAACTAAATGGGTTTTTTAAAAAAGTCAATTGATCTGAAAGTGTGGTGGGTGATCTACCTTGCTATTGGTGCATATGCACACAAATATTGGCCAGAGAAAATGGAATGGAAGGGGTTCGGAAATCTGTTTGATGAAATGCTTCAATGGGTTTTACTTGCACGCTTCAAAGGCCATAGAAAAACTGCGAGTGCCGTTTGTGTGTGGAAGAGTGAGGCCAATTTTCAAATATAAACCGTCACTTGTTCTCGTTCACCAACATTTTAACCTACTATTGTATACTATCACCATGTCTGTGGCAGAGCGAAGACTATCTTAAAGGAGAGGGAGTGGCAATATGGGAGTTGATTACGGTGATTGTAGGTATAATATGACAATTAAAAGTTGCCAAGAAAAGAGCATGGATCTCCACAATTTTTGGGCGATATCTCATGCCACAAAAAAGTGTCATTTTATGTTTTTTTGGTATTTTAAATTATACTAGATATTTTGAATATTATTGTATTAAGATTATGTTTAACAAAAATAATTTATAAATTAAAAATTAACTAAAAGTAATGTATAATTTTAAAATTTTTAACTAAATAAATTTATATATCAAACATTTTTAATTTAATCAAATAAATTTATAAATTAAATAAACTATAAATTAATTTATTTGACTTGTTAAATACACTCTAAATATAAATTAAAATCTTCTCATATAACATAACTGTCATATAAAAAATAAATAAATAAAAAATGTTATTTTTTATTTTTTATAATTACTTATTTTGTAAGTACCTTATTAAATATAGACATCTTGGATCGTGCTGGACATTCAAGATAGAAGGCATTTGCATGGGAGAAAATTGCAGTGACAATGCCAAATGTGAATATAGTGAAATTAATGCCAGCGGTGTGGTTAACCAAATGCTGCAGTCAACCTTCTCCTTCTGCACCGTTTTAAATTACTCTATAAATATTCTCTGAACCCTTCCTCTTCCCCACAAGCACATAGCTTTAGCAATTGCATTCTCCCATTACTGCCTTTGTCCTTAACCTCTCCTTTCTCCCTCTTTCTCAAGCATCGCCTCTAGTGAAAAAGCTCGAAAGAGCTAGCATGGTCTTCCCAATGGTGCTCCTCAGGCTTGCAGACTGGGTCTTGAACCAGCTGCCAGCAAACTCAATCTATAGAGCTGCAAGAAAGATGAAAAGTTATGGGTTCCATTTGGGCAATCTCTCATACAAACCATCACAGCAGCAACATTCTCCTTTCCCTAGTATTTCCAAATGTACCTTGGAGGGTAGAGGGTCCCAGAAACTAGCTTGTGACATTCAGAGAGTCCTTTTAAGGTCCCACTCCTTCTTTCCCTTTTTCATGCTCGTTGCCTTTGAAGGTGGCAGCATTTTCAGAGCACTTCTCTTGCTTCTGTCATGTCCTATATTGTGGGTTTTAGACCCCGAGCTCAGGCTTAGGGTCATGACCTTCATCTCCTTTTGTGGGCTTAGAATAAAGGACATGGAAAGCAGTTCAAGAGCTGTTCTACCCAAGTTTTATCTGGAGAATCTGAACCTTCAGGCTTATGAGGTTTTGGCTTCAGCTGGGTCTAAAGTTGTCTTCACAAGTGTTCCTAGAGTGATGGTAGAAGGATTCCTCAAGGAATATTTGAATGTTGACGATGTTATAGGCACAGAATTGCATACAGTTGGCTGCTACTTCACTGGTTTGCTCTCTGAGTCTGGTTTGCTTGTGAAGCATAGAGCCCTCAAGGAATACTTTGGAGACGGAAAACCTGACATTGGGATGGGAAGCCCAAGTTTTCATGATCATCATTTCCTCTCCCATTGCAAGGTAAACACGTACTACTACTATAATCATAAAAAGGATGAAAACATGGAACCAAAGTTTGAAACCTGTTGTGTTTGCGTTTTTATATTTTGAAAACCTTGGACTGAGTCAATAGTTCATGAGGACCTTGTCCTCTGTGTTTCTGCACCTCACAAGTCACAAGCAGGAAGAGAAAACATGAGACCCTTCAGACAAAATCACAAACACATAGCAAGCAATTTTAGATAAAACCTGTGATCGTTCCCAGGTGTACGCTATTAACTCACATTCTTGCATGCAAACAATTGTTGGAACATAGTCAAAATCTGTTCACATTTAGACTATATTTCTATGTTAATTCTTATATGATGACACTGACATGACAGGAAGCTTATGTGGTGAACAACGAAGAAAGCAAGAACAATCCAAGCTCAGTGATAATGCCAAGGGAAAAATACCCAAAGCCTCTAATATTCCATGATGGGAGGCTAGCATTCTTGCCTACACCATCAGCAACTCTCTACATGTTTCTATGGCTTCCAATTGGAATTCTCTTAGCCATTTACAGAATCCTTCTGGGTATTCTTCTTCCTTTCAAATGGGCATTGCCATTAGGAATTTGGAGTGGTTTAGACATCAAAGTCAAGGGCAGTGACCCTGAAAGATCAGATCCAAACAAAGGGGTACTCTATGTTTGCACCCACAGAACTCTCCTAGATCCAGTTTTTCTCAGCACAGGTTTGGGTAAGCCTTTAACTGCAGTCACATACAGCTTAAGCAAGGTTTCTGAGTTCATATCCCCAATCAAAACAGTGAGATTAACAAGGGACAGAAACCTTGATGGGGAAAAGATGAAAAAACATCTAGGGGAAGGGGATTTGGTGGTGTGCCCTGAAGGGACAACTTGTAGGGAGCCCTATCTTTTAAGGTTCAGCCCTCTATTTGCAGAGTTGGCTGATGAGATTGTTCCTGTGGCTGTCAACACAAATGTGACCATGTTCTATGGGACCACAGCCTCTGGGCTAAAATGCTTGGACCCAATTTTCTTTCTGATGAACCCTAGACCTAGCTACCACATTGAAATTCTAGAAAAAGTACCTAAAGAAGCCACATGTGCTGGTGGGAAATCTAGCTGTGAAGTTGCAAATTATATACAGAAAGAGTTGGGTCATGCTTTGGGGTTTCAGTGCACAAATCTTACAAGAAGGGATAAGTATATGATGCTGGCAGGGAATGAAGGGGTTGTTAAAGAAAAAAAGGAGAAAATTTCAGTGATGATAAAAGGAAGGAAAGAAGCCCTTTAAAATTCCATCTTCATTTTTTTTTTCTTTTCTGGGTAACCAGACACTTTCCTTGTTGCCCAATATTTTGTTGTTTCTTGATCATTAGCACTTAGGAGACTGAGATTATGATGATGCAGTAGAAAGATAGTGGTTAATGGTTGATTTTTCATATATTTAAAAATAATTATTTATTCAAATATTCATAATTTTACTCTAATTAGTTATCTTAAAATTATAATGAATGTAGATAAAGTAAAAAGTGTATTGATATGCAATTAGTAAACATAGAGAATTGACGGCAACTCTTTGGGGGGTTTTTTTTTTCTGGTTATAACCATAAAAACATAATAATTTCTGTAACACAAACAATTATTAAGTTATTTTTTTTGAATAATCTAAATATTAAATATAGATAAATTAGAAAATAAATAAACATAATCGTTAATGTATATCAAGTAATATTATCAAACGAGTCAGACCAAAATAAATTTAAATTTTAAAATTTATATTTGCTTCTTAAAATTTAAAATAATTATCTATTTTTTAATTTAAAAAATAATTAATAAATACTTTACACTTATACATTGAATGTATATTATACTACTGATTTTTTTATTTTATTTTATTGTTACCAAACAAACCTTGAGGATTTATTTATAGTTATTATTATAAAATGTTGTACAAAAAAACATTGATTCAGATAAGAATGTTGATAGGTGGGCATGGCACACTAATTCATGACTTCAAGTAACTGAACAATTAAAGAGTCATGGAAAGGATTGCTTTTAACTATCTATGTCCCAAGCATTTATACCAACTCCAGTGTCATAAATAGTAAAATTTAATAACATAAAGCATAAACAAAAAATGGTATTGGAAAGTTGGTTTCTCTAACTAATTCTCTCTATCTGTTTTTGTAATTTTTTATATATTTAAAAATTTATATATATAAATTTTAAAAATAACATAAATTAAAAAACTGTTTATCTATATTAAAATTATATAAATGATGAGTTAAAAAACATATTTTACTATTTTAGTGACACTAAATTATATGAATATTTATTGATTCTTTAATATCAAACAAATCAAATCCAAAAGAAAAAATTAAACCTATTAGTCTAGTTAAAGTTGGGAGAGCTGAACTAAATTAAATTTATTGAAAATTAATTTAGTTTAATTTGATTCATTCCATTTTTATTGTTTTGATTATGATTTTAGGTGTTAATCTCCTTGGATGCCAGCTAAGAAAAAATTGTTAGTAATGTTAATGTTGTTAAGAAAAAAAAATTTAACTGAGTTTTTGAGATTAAAAGATTAGAGTGGAACAAATTAAGTTGAGTAACAAAAATAAATTTTAGTACAAAATTAAGAGACTAAAAATGCATTTGTATTTTTTTTTTGGGTGAATTAGATAACTTTTAAAGGATGCATTGCTGTATCTGAATTTATTTTTAATTGTTTCAGTAAATATAGAATTTAGAAACATAAATAGACAACAAAATTACTACCTTTCTCTTTTCCATTAACTTGCAAATCAATCAAATGGGGCATCTTTTAATAGAGATATGATTGTTCTAAGTTCTAACATTACAAAGGAAAACTCATTTAAAAAAAGAAAAAGAAAATATAAAACACTACAAAGAGGGAAATTTATATTGTTGTAAATTTCTACAAATATCCATCATATTGCTTGCTTTTCTTCTCTGACTGTGTCTGTCTGCTTCATGGTCTTGTTCTTGTATGTTTCTCAGTACCCAAAAAAAAAAAAGCACAAAAAATCAAAAATGGAGGTAAGGACAGGCAAAAATTTATTTGCTTAGAGAAGCAAAATCTAGCCCATCCATAACTGTACTAAGCTGATTATGGAGAGTGAGCTTTTGGATAAAGCACGAGTGCTCTCCTTATCTTAATACCGAATTACAACAGCAAATTATTATTTTATTTTTTTGAAAGGAATACTATTTTTTTAATTTAATCTTTTAAAGTTTAATTTTTTCATTTCAATCTTATAAAAATTATTTCTTCTTAAAAAATATTTTCATATTAATTTTGTTATTAAATGTTTAACAAATTTGTTTCACTAAACAAATCAACAGCTTCTCTCAATCAAGGGAGCTATCGATTAGTTTAAATAAATAAATTTGTTGAATATTTATTAACGAGATTAACATGATGACCTTTTTTTAAGATAGAATAATTTTTAAAAAATTAAAATTTTGAGAGATTAAATTAAAAAAATATTATTATTTTTTTGAAAATCGAAACAACCATCCACTGGGAAAAAAAAATCTAATTCATCAATTTTAAGGACATTTCGTTGCCAAAAATACTATTAGCCATGGAATGGCATAAATTTGTGCAAAGCTTTTTGATCTGACAGCAGCAGCAGAGGAGTAAGGGTTTCCTGGTACAGGTACTGAACCAAAAACATTTGCACCACTTGAGTTTGTTGTGTTTAAGATTGATGAGCTAGTACTGCAATTTAGACAGACACTAATTATGGTGAGATTTATTCCAATTGTGCAAGAAAAAACAGAGTAATAAAGCAAATATGGGTGGGGGAAGTCACCTCGTGGATGGATATAGACATGTCCCTGAACCTGCAGCAAAACAGACAAACACATCAATAAAAGGTGGAAACAAATGGAAGAAACATTTGTAGATATCTTGTAGTGACAACACTGGAAGCCTTTTGAGGTGCAGCTTCCAACAAAGTATATAAGAAAAACCAGTTTGACTTTTGCTTAGATTTGGTGAAAAACTTTGAGCTAAATTTTATTTATTAAAGATACATTACTTTGACATATTCATGTGTCCCTTCATACATTATTTAGGTACACTTTTTGTAGGTAGAAAAAACCAATAAAAATTCACAAAAGTGAATATATTAGTGAACTCTACTGTATAAAATATCTATTTTAGAGAGTTTTTATTATATCATTGCACATTTCCTAATGCACTATATGACTTCCAAGATTTTCTTGAATCTTTAACAACCCGAGTCTATCCAAAAAAATCTCACTTTTGCAGCTTCTATTCTCCTCTGCCACTGTGAAGGAAATTCAGAGATGCAGTAAAATTTTCACTTTTTCTTGTTTGTGCAGAAAGAAACCAAAGAATCCTCCATAGGGAAACCTCTAATTAATCCACAAGGGCACTCTGCCTTCCCCCTTTTTGCATTTTCTTTAAAATGCAGGTAACCTCACTGATAACATGCGACAATGAGAATTGCAGAAGGAAAAAGCCTTACTTACTTGGGTTAGTGCTTGTGATGACGGCAGTTCCACCAAAGTTGCAGCTATTAGGAACAGGATTCTTCTGATAAAAGTTATTGAAGGCATAAGAAGCATGGTCTCTAACAGAGTTTGGGTTATAGCAGCTTCCACTAGGCTGAATTGCAGAACAATCAGCACCACCAATGCCACAAGCATAGTCCAGTGCAACCTGTAAAACAGTCTGCGAGGAACTTGGGCTAGCCACACACCAACTTGAGCCTGAAGAAGTTGGGAAATTAGTAGCAGTTGGGGTGGAAGTAACTGGGATTGTGGTGGCTGGAGATACTGTGTCTGGGTTGGAATTAGGGGTCAAAATTGGACTTGTTGAAGTGATGGGAATGGTGGGAACTAAGTTTGGAACTGTAGTAATGGGAGTGGTGATATCCTTTTGGGTGGTGGAAATTGGGAGAGATTGATGATCTGGTACATTCACATGTCTATGTTCTTCCTTCTCTGGCCTACATGAACCTGTATTTGAAATTATGTTTGAAGTGAGGTTTAACTTGCTCTGTTCTCTTTCTAAAAGCATGTGAAGAGAGAGAGAGATATGGATATGAAATCAGAAAACTTTTTGTCTTTTGAGCGGGGAAAGAGACATGCTAGCTGGATTCAAAATTGTGCCCATTGCATTTAACCTGAAATCAAGCCCACAAAATTTGCATTCAAACTAATTATAAGGCATTCAACCCTCTCCATTGTTGCACAAGACAAAACCCCAAATGGAATGGCTGAGTTCAGAGATGATGACATCTCTTTATTAACTTACAATTTATTCTTTTAGAGCGTAGTGCATTAAATTGATTGGAGAGTCTATCCTTATTGTTGAAGAAAAAATTTAATTTCAAACAAAATTTGAAAATACTGTTGACTATAATATTTTTATAGGAAAAAAAAACAACCTCAGGTGAGAGAATGCATTTTAAAATTATCTAGAGAAGAATTTTAGTTTTAGACAAAACCAATGACACCCAAAAGAGAATTTAATTTCATTTCTAACCTGTGAAATTAAAAAAATTGACATCATGTGGTCACAGTGCACCAAGATGTACAACTTCAGACAAGTAGGGTATCCTATGTATAGAGAAGTTGTCTAAGAGTCAAAGCAATTGGGCCCTTTTATCTTTCCAAGAAACGGTGAAACTGGAGAAAGGTTAGTTGTTGCAAGACAGGCTGCAGATGTGAACTCCAAAAAGATGGCTAGAAAAAGGACATACAGAGAAATTTCTAGAGTTATATCTCTATAATTGCTTAAAAGAACTGAGGAAGATAATTAATTAAACCTACAGGTCAATTATTTTAACTATATTCCAAGAAAAGAAGCCAATGTAGAGGAATGAAAGTGAAAAAAAGAGAATCGCAACCAATTAGAATACCAAACTTCAGAGCAGAAAATTTCAGAAAACATATTCTGGGCTCCAAAGAATCAGTTAAATAGAGACAAAAGAAGAGAAAATATGCAAGTGAGAAAGAAAAAGGAAGGAAAATTTTGGAAAAAGAATGAGGGGAAACAATGTCTTATATCAGAAGCAACTGAGAAATCCAAATCAAAATAGAATTGCAGAAGCCAAACTAACAAAGAAAACACTGCAATTAGAATGCCAAACTTCAGAGCAGAAAATGAATTTTTTGGGTTTCAGAAAACATTTTCTGGGTTTCAAAGAATCACTTAGAAAAGAAAATTAAAATAGAACAAAAGGGCTAAGATGAACAATAAGCGAAACGAGAAAGGGAATTACCTGAGCAGAGGAATAGACCCAGAAGGAGAAAAACTACATAGTAATTCACACTCCTTCCCATCTTCAATGTTCTTCCTCTATTTCTTCTTTTCTGGTACTTCCTCCTTCTATTTCCTACTTCTTCAATGTGGGTATTCAATTATCTTTTTGGAACAATGAAAGATAAAGAAAGGAAGATATTATAAACTAGAGATATGATTTAAGAATGATCTTGAGGAAGAAAAAGAAGGGTTTTCATGGGATAATGATATGAATAAAAAATATATATAATTGTGGACTTGTGAAGGCTTGAGAGAGACAAAGAGGGAGGAGAGAGTTTGAGAGAGGAGACATGGGGTGTAGGAGGGTGCAAGCAAGAGAATAGAAGGAGGAAAAAGGAGGGAAAAGGTGGGGGAAGAAGGTTGAAACAAAGTAAAGGAAGAATTGTTTGGAATTTAGGTTGGGTGTGTGGGCTGGTTAGTGATCATTGTAATGATGGCTGCTGATGTGTACGTTTTGCCTTTCTCTTTTCTATGCTTCTCTTTAGTCTTTTTACTGTTTTATAGAATTTATTCTTCTGCTTCTACTTCTTTCTTTTTTTTTCTTTTTTTTTTCTTTTTTCATCTTTTTCTTTTATACAAAATTTTCTTTAATCTGTCATTTTATTAATAGACCACTAACATTGATATGGGTAATTCTTCTCCAAATTATTCTTGAAACAAAATTTTAAATACATTAAGCTAACATAATATAAGATAATGAAAACATTTTAATAATAATAAAAAAAATTAACAGTTCTGTCTCTAAATTTATAAATTTATTTAAATTAAGTATACAAATTAAACAGTAAAATTATTAATTTATTACATAATAGTTATTTCATTAGTATATAAACATATTAAATTTATTATATATTATTTTCTTTAAAAAATTCAAATTTTATATTTTTAAATATTATCTCGTGTATTTAAAAAAATTTAATGACAAAAAATGCGTGAATTTATAAATTTATAGAATAAATTATAGGTTTATTTTAATAAAAATGTTTAATATACAAATAATTTAAAATGATGGGTAATTCTGAATTATAATAAAATCTAAATTGTAAAGGGGTTTAGTTACAGAACAGAGAAGAGGGACAAGGGACAAATTGTATCGACTCTTTTCTCCGCATTATATATATCCATGGCTGTGGACAAAAGATCTGTACGGACTCAATTATGAATATTGTCTTTTTCCTTTTTCATTTCTCTCTTATTTTACTATTAAGCTTTTAATTTTAATTTTTTAAAAGAATATTTTGAGAGTAAAATCATAACTCACTCGTGCGAAAAATTCATCTTAAAAAAATATCCAACAATATTTAAAAACACTCTTAATTAGGAGTGAGTACAAACTCAATCACTTGATTTAATTTTATTAAAACAATTATTTTTAATGAATTTAAGTTAAGTGAGTGGATTGGTACATATTTTAATTTTTTTAAAAAATTGAATTTAAATAAAGATTGAATTTAAAAAAAAATATAAACTTGATCTTATTAAATCGACTAATTTAATTTAAAAATTTTAAATAACTTAAAATTTTGTTTGGATTTAAATTATTTTTTTCAAATTAATTTTTGTCAAATCAAGTTAATAATTCGACCAACTCAATATTTTGTTCACCCCTACCCTACCCTTGATCATAATATATATATATATATATATATATATATATATATATATATATATATATATAAAATCTTTACATCTAGTATTTTGATAAAAAGTTCTCTCACTTTAATTTTAAGACATAATAAAAGTAGAAAAAGTTATTTTCTCACAACATAATTTTGAAGATCTTCAATTAAATAACCTTGTATTTTTTATATTATAAAAAAGGGAATTAAATATTCACGCATTTATTGAGTCTTTATATAAAGAGGAGTAATTTTGTTTATTAAAAAATAATGTTATGTTGATATATATTTAAAAGAAAATAATGAATTTAATTTTTAAAATAATTGATTATTATTTGAGGGAGAAGTGCAATTAGTTATTATTGTCATGTGGTTGTACTTCAATCGATGCCTTGTTTGTCGGAAAGAAATGATGACCACAAGGGCAAGGCCACACCACAACTCATGGATTCTGGTCCCAGCGTATATAATAATAAGTCAAACTTTCTTGAACTTGACCTTATTCTGAGAAGCCATTCAGTTCCCATTGCTTACTCTTATCAACAAATTGGGAACCAATTTTCGGTTCTTCGCCGCCCAAACTTCCAACCTCGATGTCATTTCTTACAATGGCAAAATTAAAGTCCACATGTCTGCTTTAACTGAAAAGAATTTTATTATAATAATTTCTTTTAATAAATAATTTGTAAAATTCTATTTAGTGTGTTGTATTAGATCAAGTCAGATATAATAATAAGAATTATTAGATAGTATAATATAAATTATTCACCTGATAAATTTTTATGCTATGTGTTTATAGAGTTTATATATAATATTTTGTATTGTATAATATAATTTTATTTTGTATTTAGTAAGTAATTGATAAGATAAAAATAATTTTACATTAGCATTTATTAATAAAATCTTAAAAAATTATAGTTTAAATTTTAAAACTTAAAGTTTAACATTACGTAGTTTTAGAATTAAAATTTTCGAATTAAAATTTTAAAATTGTGAAATTTAGAATTAAAATTTTTGTCTCTTGAGATTTAAAATTTAAATTTTAGAATTGAAAATTAAAAATTTGAATGTTTAGAGTTTAAAATTTAAAGTTTAATACTTTAATATTTAAAATTTAAAATTGAGATTTAAAATTTTGATGTTTAAATTTTGAAATTTTTTAATTTAAGGTTGTAAGTTTGAAAAAACTTTTAAATTTGTGGACAAATATAAATTTTTGAAATAATATTTTATCATATTTTTTTATTTAATCTCTCTTCAACTTTATCTCTCACTCCTCTCATATATAAAATTATACATTAGGCAATATATAAAATTAATTTGACCGAATATTATTATACAATAATATATCACAACAAATAATGTATAAAAATATATTGTACAAATTTATATTTTCTTGCATCCTCTTATCCAACATATCAAATGGACTTTAACCTAAACTTCTCTGTAACACAAAAAAATTACAATTTACATGCTTTGTTTAAAGGATTGTAATGGCAATATAAGAGGAAAATGATAGTGGAATAAAATTTTTATGGTTTATAAAAAAGTATTAAAATATTTTTTTTTCAATTCAAAACCACGTCCTTAATTTTTTTTTAAAAAAAAAAATTAATGTTTTGTAATTTAATTAAAAAAATTTACTTAAAAATTGCATGTAAATTTTGTGTATTGTAATAAGTCCTAGAGCTCTATAATAAGGCATTATGAGTTTGTTGCGGGGGCACAAGAGGTCTCTAGAAAGGGAGAGACTGTATCCTCTGCTTGGCATTCATGACGAGAATAAAGGAGTTTATGGTATTCGCAAGCATTGGAGTCCATTTGCCGACTAGTCAGATTAGGGTATTCTTGTGGAATAAAGAGAAATTAAAGAAGTAAAGATTCTTAATTCACGTGACTTTAGTTTCAATCTTTAAAATTGAATGGGTTTAAAGTATACAGTTTAATCCCTGTTTTTATATTTTTATATTTTTTATTTTTTATTGTGAGGGAGTGTTTGATAAAAAAATTTATTTTAAATTCTTGAGAATGTTAATTTGAATAATAATTTTACACTTATATTTAACTATTATACTCATACTTTTAATTTTATTCTCATATTTTGTAAAATAAAAATATATTTTTAAAAAATATAAATATTTTAAAAAAATATTATTTAAATATTTCTAACAATCTTAAATAATAATTAAACATATTTTATACATTATTGAGAATTATTATTTTTATCACATTTTTAAAAAATATGATTTTTAAAAATAAATTTTTTTATCATATACTAAACACTCTATTTAAATTTAAAAATTTATCTTTCATCGAGTCAAGTTCAAATATATAAAAATAAATTAGATTCGAATTAAATTTTTATTTTTTTCTTAAAAAATACTCAAATAAAATCAAGTTCAACGTACCATCAAACCTACCCTTTTATAACCGAAAACAAAAAAGTAGTTAAAGCTGATGAGTAAAAGTCATGGGTGTACGTCGAAGTAGGACCCATTCAAAAATTATTTAACTTGTGCATATTTTCTTTTTAGTAGACGACGATTAAATTTAAAATCTTTTACCCATATATTTGAATATTAAAGACTTAATTTCGTGCATCAATCTTGTTCTTTTACTTCCAGGTGGAGAAATTATAATAGGGAGGGCAAGTTAAGTGCAATTATAATATCAAAGAATAAATTAATAATTTAAAATTTAATTTTATATACATACTTAATTTTAAATTTTTGAAAATTTTTAATATATAAATTAATTTTTAAAAATATACGACGAGTTTGATATGTTAGATATTATCAAAATAATTAATTTACAATTTAATAATTTTTTAAATTAATTTGTATAATAAAATAAAACTTACAAATAAAAATTAAATAAGTTTATAAATTTATTGACTAAATGGTAAGTTTATTCAATATCAAAATAATATTCTTTTTTTTTAAGTTTTTAATTCAACTGGTAACTAATTTTAAATTTCAGTGGTCTAAAAATTTTTATAATGTCAAAAGTTTGAGTCTATCAAAAAATATTTATAAAAAAAATTAAGTACTATAAATAAAATTAATTTTATATTCAAAATATAAATTTAGTTATATTTAAAAAAAAAAAAAACCCCCCTTCACAATTGAAAAGTGAGAAAACAAGAGATAATCATATGGGGAACGTAGCTAGCTAAAAGGAAACACGCCAAAGGCTCGAAACTCACAGAACCCACTCATGTTTAGCTTTTGATTGCCATTATAATTTTGGGAAATCATAGCTCCCCGTGTGGGTGGACCATGTCAGCATCGCCATATACTAAGAAATCAAATTTACAAGGTATGTGAGTTGTTTTAATTCTCAAACTCCTGAATTAAAATTCATGAATTATAATTAATAAATTTCTCATAAAAAATTACTAGCACGATTCAATTGTTAAATCAAATATTCTAAGTTCACATGTTTTGATATGCAAATTAATATTATTAAGCGAGTCAAAAAAAATTTATATTTATCTATATATATTCTCGAATTAAAATAAGTTGATTTATAAATTTGTTAATAAGTTTATTTTACTATCTTTTAGTAAAAAAAAAATTTAGAAAAAAAAATACTTTCAAGTTAGATAAATTAAAATTCTTATTAAAAAAAAAAGGATGTTTTTATGTTAAATGGGTCAGTCCATTTAAATGAGCCTAATATTATAAGGTCAAATTTATTTAATAAATAATTTAAATAAGTTTGTTTACGATCCATTTTAACAGTATTATTATCAATTGAATTAATTTTTATTAATAAAAATCTTATAAATCATATAGTATATCAATTGACTTTACAAAAAATTAATATAAATTTACTCAAATGAATATTTCATATAGTGTAGACGGCTATCACTCATTTTAAAAATTAAAATCCTCTATAATTATTAAAAAATTGACGGTGCCAATTGAGTTTTATAAATATTGTGTCTTTATCTTTTAAAAATTAACATTGTCAATTTCTTTTAAATTAAATACTATCTAATTTTTTTATTCTATTAAATTTTTATTAACTTCTTGTACTATTTGATTGTAGAAAAAGCATGCCTAAAAATTTCACAAAAAATAATGAGTTAGTGAAAGTTAAGGGTCCAAAACTCTATCCAAATGTGCACTTTTATAGACCAATTGGGTTAGAAAGATAGCTATGGGCATAATATAATGAAAGGTCCTTCTAGTTCTTCATAAAGGCACTTCTTGAAACGTTGCTCCAATTGCATTATTATAATAATATGAGTGTTAGTGAACTCAGAAAAACAACCCTGCCTTTCTATTGAAAATTAATATGCCTTAGTGGCATGTAGCAACTTGCTAACTCACTGTTTGGCTCAGCGATTTTATTTTTTTGTTCATTTAGTTTTTATTGAAATTTAAATTTAAATTTTTTATTTTAAAAATAATTTTAGTATCATTAAATCAATTGACTTATTGATTTAGTTCGATAAATTTTAATGAAATTTTTGTAACCAAAAATATTGTTAAAGGAAGAGGGAGAAGTGAAGAATCTAACCATGTATATAAGGAATTTATAGTATTTATGGTTAAGAAATCGCCACTGAAACTAAATTTTTTAAATATATTTATGAAGTTAAAAGGCTAAGTTTAGATAAATTCATTTTGAAGAGATTTTTTATTCTGGTGAATATAAAGTTTTAGGAGTTAGATATATTGTACCGCAATTAGTAAATCAAATTGAAGATTCTTTTGTTGATGCAATTTTTTATTTTTATTTTTATTTTTATTTTTTAAGCCAGAGTTCTTAAAACAAAAAAACATCTTATATTTGTAAGAATCCCAATTCCAAGAAAACATCCAATATTTTTGTCATTATAATTAAGTCCCATCATCAAAATTTATTGGGACTTATTTTATTAAGAAATTCAGGTCTCTTAACCTGTGTAATAAAAATTTAGAAAATGAATAAATTCTTTTAATTTTAAGACAAGTCAACTGTAATTAGTGAATATTTATCAATAAAAGACGATTGATAAAAAGTTAAATAAACAGTTAATTACCAACTAATGTCAAATAAAACTCTTTAATATTTTTTTTTAAATTATAGATTTCATTGATTTGTTAAAGTAATTGTTACTACATCAGCAGCATAAGCATCTCATGTTGCTTAGCAATCTGAAACTACAAAGATCCCAGCTTGTAGGCGACGTAATAGCCATACTATAGTGAACCTTGTGGACGAGAGAACTAGTGAAAAATAGAAGCCTAAGTTTCAGCATTTTGAAAAGTTCCTCCCAGGTGGTGCCCAAGAGTATATCTCAGGAGGCACTGCACCATTTGTGAGCAAGTTCTGAGGCATTCCATAGAAATCCGAGATATCAAGATGATGATGATGATGATGGGTGTGAGGACCTTGGTAGTGCTGCTGATTTGGCATTATAGCAGCAACTTCATCGTCATCCAATGGCAGACGATCGAAAGTAGCATTCATGAACGATGCAGCCATGACAACAACAGGGCCTGAAGCAATTAGAGCACCAACTACAGCACCACCCACAACTTGCCCTTGAGCACTGGCCAAGTAGATTGTGAGACCTGTAATCCCCGGCGGTGCTGGTGGAGGCAGGATTGACCCAAGCAGCGAGAGAATCTCGAACCGGCCATGAAGGGTCACGGTGGCACCGGATGAAGCTGGTTGACGAAGTGTTACATTTGTTACACAGCCAGTTCCACTGAGTATGCAGATGCCGCGCTGCTTCCTCCTTGCAAAGTTCAACAAACTTTCATTCACGTCACAGCCTGAGCTCACTTCCATGGCATGAGCCCGGAGTGCGTTAGCACTGTCCCGGGTCACAATAATTGGAGGCTTTGGCTTGTTTTTAGAGCCAACAGGCCGGCCACGAGGTCGCCGAATGGCTTCCCCCTCTGCTGCAGATGAAACTGGCGAAACTACTTTTGGGACTTTGGGAGAGATTAGAGAAATATCAATGCCATACCTATTCTGGTTCTCCCTGTCATGTTCTTGCTTTTGGTCCATCTGATCTAACACAAGGTACTCTGGAATATTGCCTCTGGCTAATGTGCAGTCACCAAGAGCAAATCATTTTCTTCTACAAGATGGAAGCTTAAGTAGAGGCTTTCAAACGATAAAATAAATAGGATCCCAAAAGAATGGTTTGATGTTTAGGATGGGATTAAGTACCACCAACCCCACCAAATCTTATTGTTTTATGCATCACTCTCACTGCCTAACTCTGACTAACTTTGCCTCATGTCAATTGCCTTCCCCAACAGATATCTCACAGCACCACTAAAATATCACATGCCTACCTACTCCGTCCTTCCTACCTTACAGGTAACATAAGGGCTTTTTCTTGTGTCGGCCAAGACATTCATGAACTATACTCACAAATGAGTAAAAATCAACGATAAAAGATTACTAACTTCAATATATTAAGACCCTGTGAATCATGTGTGACAGACACTAAAAGGTGAGCCTAAACAAAAATGCCTCTTATATTAGAGGTCCTCCTCCTCAAGTGAATTTCATATGCAACCTTATATAGCCTATATAAGTAATTTGAAAACAAGAATTATATTAAGCTAATAAATCGTACTGCTCTTGCTTCAAACAGTATATTTCCGACTAGAAAGATCTAACTAGAGAAATTTCATGCCCAGTAATACAATATGGAGGCAGAATTACAAAAGGCATGTTAAATTCTCTTTAGTGTATGTACAACTTAATGAGCAATCAAGCATCTGAATGGTGACAAAAACCTAATTCACCTTCTAAACCTGCTAAAATAATCCCTAGTGAAAAAAGCGGGACATAGTATGAGCAGAAAGTAAGCTGTTCGTGGCTGTGCTGCCAAATTGATGTGATTGCTTAGATGACAAATCTTGAGAACCACCTTGCCGCTGAAGTTCTGCCAAAATCCTTGTCTCCAAATAAAGGTCAGAATATCCAGGAGACATGTACTGAGACTGAGCCTGTAGTGGTTGCCCCAGGGAACTATGGCGTGTGTTGTCTGGAAGAGATAAAGATCTCAATTCATCCCCGTAATCCCATGCAGAAAAGCTACCACGCTGGTCAGTAGAATGCCAATAAAATTCAGTAAGAAAACTGATACAATTATAACAATAATGCTTGATAGTGTAAGTATGATAAGGATAATGGTCATCCTGCATTCGGACTAGAATTATTCCACAGTTTCATAGTATAAAGCATGACAAAGAAACGAAAAATGGGGATGACAGAACATCTATCAGGTAATTAGAGCAGTTTCATGTCATCCTTTTCCATTTCAGTAGTAGGTTCATAGAAATGAGGCATATAGAGTAACTAAGTTTGCTGGTCATTTTATCATAATATGCATTATGGTCAAAACCATTTAATCATGTGGCAACCATTGTTAAAGAACACAATCATTATCAATACATTAACGTCAACTTTCAATTAAAAGCTCATTCTTCCTCAGAAAAATAGTAAACCTTACCTGTTGAACAGAGCTTAAATTACGTCCACCATTATATTGGGAAGGCAAAATCTCATCAAAGTTACTTGAAGGCATCATGGGGCCAAGAGATGAATTAGACAGAAAATTTCCGGGATTATAGGAAGAAGAGCCAGAATTTCCATAACCAAATGCATCTCTGGCAGGAGGCAATCTACTCATAAAGAATTCATTTCTATTTTGTGGATGACTGTATCTCATGTCTGCCAAAGAATGATTATACGCAGAACTACCTGAAAATGCTTGCTGCGAATTCATGGATGCCATATATTGATGGTTCTGGGGAAGGGGTCGATAACCTCTATTGTCAGCTAATTGTTCCAAGTGTAGTGCTGCAAGATCCTGAGGAAGTGAAGATCTGTGAGGCAGAGCAGAATGGGGTTTCATGACCTGCATGGTTCAACAGCTATTAAAAAATACCAATGCTACTAATAGGTCCAAAATTTTATTATTAGAAGCACCTGACCCTTGGCTGTTTTCGGAACTCAAATAAGTGAAACCTATGTACTTTCCTTTAACCTATAACTTGAATGCATTTGGCACTAAAATTCATAACTACATCTCCAGGGCACTATAATGGAATAAGTTATATAGGGTCTTCTTGTAGGAAAAAAAAAATCAAAAGAGAGTCATTGGATTAGATGTATTCACCATCAGAAAGAACTCTAGTTACTAAGAAAAACTGTCTAACATGAGTAATTCATTTTCATAGTCATCACTCAATGTTAAATTTGACATCTACATGGATCTATAGAACTTTGCCCTTAGAAACAAGCCCATCTCCTTCAAACCACAAAGCCCAACCATGATTTGCACAGTGATCCAGACTGCTTATCACTCCATCAGAAAGACCTTACTCAGTTACACTGTTAAAAGTCATTGCTCAATCAGAAAACCTAGGATATTAATGTTTCCCACAGTCAATTTCTTCTTGATCTAGGCAAGTGAACCTCAAGACAATAACACAGTAATTTGAGAAGTTCTCCATAACTCATAAAAATTAGAACTTCAGGGAATCATCAACTTTTAATATAAAATATATAACAGTGTCAAAGATTTGAGTCATTTGTTTGTGGTTACTCTTCCATCAACAGATTTCCAGTGATTTAATCATTCATCAGTTGACTATTCTAACCAGATAGACAAGATTTTTACTAAGTGACATGGCGATGGCTGGAGTGCTTATGGATAATAGGTAGATGAACCACTATTTAAATCAGCATGCTCTGTCTCAATAAAAATAAGTTATTATCAGAGAAAACACTAATAGGTAGATGAACCACTATTTAAGACAAACAAAATTCCTCCACCTTGAAAACCAACAAAGGTACCAAAATAACAACAGGGCAAATGAAATAAACATGATAGTTTGGCTAGATTATATAGTGTAAACGAAGCTGCACCCCGACCACCAATATATGAATGCAGATCAACCATCAGAGTAACTCAATATGCAAAACAGCAATCATATTTTTTTATTATTTGCCACTGCTCACATGCAACACCTTTAACATGTACAAAGCCAAACAATATAACTAAAAAACAAGCAAAGGAACTTAAGTCAGATAAGCTGTAGTGCTACCATTTCACTTGAAAAAGTAGACATGGTTCCATTCTGCAAGTCTGGCCTCTTAAAAGGCAGTGGAGGAGCCACCCACTGGGATTTTTCAAAACTTGGATCAGGAACAGACGACATAATGGTGTATTCATGCCCAAGAGTTGCCCCAGGCAATGTACGCTTCATAAGCTCTGGCTGACAAGATGAAAGGAAGTCATAATTTCTTTCAATTGCTGTTTCTTTAAAAAAATCAAGCCCAAGCGGTTTATCAGCACAGTTTACAGAACTGCTGCAGAGAGAAAATGGTGAAGAAAATGAGTTAAATAGACAAAGCTTAGTATATCAGAAATTGGATCTGCAAAAGGAAATGCCTGGAATCCAAGTACTGAGCCAAAGAACAACCATCTACAACTGCAGCCTTCTCTTCCAAGCCACTTCTTGAAAGTTGAGATGCAAGCATTGCAGAAGATGTGGAATTACTGCCACAGTTATATCTACCAAAACTCAAATGCGAGCATTTAGCAGTCAAGTCTTGTACATGATTTGGAAGAACCACTGCACAGCTACCCCCTGTTGACAAAACTTCCAGTTTGGAGTCTCTGAAGCATAACTGCTGGAAATCTGAAGCAGCTGATGACACATCTGCAAATCCATCACTAGTCAATGGATCTAAATTAATTGAATAGGATAATTGTAAGATACTACCCACTTCTGAGTGTAGACAATGGTGAAAAGGGAACCACCAGTTAAGAACATCACTAAAGAGACTAAGAAAGCAAGAGAGATAGAGACAACATCCTAGAAATTACAAAACCACATAATATATATATATATATATATATATATATATATTAGATA
This sequence comes from Gleditsia sinensis, assembly GCA_037074535.1. NCBI lineage: Eukaryota > Viridiplantae > Streptophyta > Magnoliopsida > Fabales > Fabaceae > Gleditsia > Gleditsia sinensis. The sequence goes on from CM073472.1 coordinate 17,122,628, forward strand.
AATCAACGGATTTTTGTATCATTAAGACAACTTACTATAAGAATTAAAATCAGCATCACTCAAACTAGTAAGATTTCAAGTTTGAGGCTCAAGATATAGCTACCAGTCCAAGACATTGCTTACCACAGATTAAAGAAAAGAATAAGAAAAAAGAGGGATGAGTAAAACCCTCTTAAACAGTGTGCCAGAAAGGATGTTCTAACAGGACCACATAGAAGGCATAGAATATACATGCACAAGGCAAAAGGGAGGAGGACAGGATATCATAATAAAAAAGAACCCCATACCAAAGTAGAAAAGAATAAATAGATTACAGTATTATAACGAAACCGTATTTTATAATCTTGGAGGCAGTAATTATATTGTGCAGCATATCTATAGACCCTACAGAAAAACATCAAGCACGCATAATTCTGTTATAATGAATAATTCACACAATGTTGCAATCATTTTTTACATGTTACAGGAAAATAGACAAGTAAATCTTTATAACTCAAACTAAAGTTGAAATAGTTACCTTCGTGATGCTCACAATAACTATGAGAATCAGTGGCACTAGTCTTCTTCAAGTTACAGTTGGAACGAGATACTAGTCCAGCATTGTTCACAATAGTATGTCTACTAGATAGGATGCCAGATTCAATTTTGTCAGAATTAACGTTATCACTAGCAACATCCCCCTGTGAAACTTGGGCCCCATCTGATACAGAGTTCCTGAGCAAACTAACTGTAGTACTTTGCACGTTAAAATGGTCAGATGGCAATTTAGCATTTGATGGAGCAGACAACATTGAAGCATGTGACTCATTGCCAGCCATTGGCTCCTCAGTTAAAGGCCATTCATGATCGAAATCTTGCTGGCCAGAATGATTGTAATAGTGCAGACTTAAGCTTGACTCTGTCTTTGCAAATGCAGACACTCCTGAGGTTTTAGAATGGCAATGCAAAACGGAATCTTGAGAAGGTTTACCCATTCTTACAATGTCTGCCATTGAAAGGTGTCCTTTGCTTACTCCTAGAAAATTGGGTTTAAGTCCTGGAGAAACTCCAGCAGATGCTAAGATGGAATCACCTGTTCCCAATGACTGTCTTCTGTTATCAGTACTAAAGGAATCACTGCAAGTAACCTAAGGTGAGTATTTGAACATTTCATTAAGAAAATAACATCAAATTACAACTTCGATATGTCAGTGATACCGACATGTCTTTATAAGAAAGGAAAATGAAAAGAAGCAATATTTTCATTTTTCAATATATTGGCGAAGCAATAACTAAAATCTTGCTCCAGAAATACCAGTACTCAGAGATAACCTTTTCAGCAATCTGAACACAATTACTGCATGCATGAATGCTCAAAGAAGACAATTTGATATCAAACACATCTGATACCAGTATGATATGCATCCATAACCAGTATTTCAATTGTTAAAATAGATGGCAGCAGCAGTTAAATTTTCAAGTTCCACAAAATAGCAACACAGTACCCAAGAGAAGAATTTTTAGGCTCCAATTGCATCCAACCACCAACCATCAAGTTGATTGATGAACCTCAAATAGGAAAGAGGCTATCAAAAACACCTATATGCCTTTTTAAGACTCCAATTTTAACAAATTGGAAAAGACAATGAACAGGGATACACAGTTGGCCAAGGGTGAAATGAAGATGATACAGCATTATCAACCAAATGTTAATATAAAACCAAAAGACCAACGATAAAACATCCTTACAACTATAAATTAGGCAAGCAAAGAACAGTTAAACTGTCTCATGGAATAAACCGACATCAAGATACACTCCACCTAATGGTAACCAGAGAAATTCACTTAAGCAACCAGATTGGAAGAACTAACCTATCCATATTTTTCCCTGTAACACGAGTCATGGAAGATGTAACTGAAGTACAAGCTGACCCAACCTCTCTCTTGTCTGTGGCTTTACCAAGTTCTGGCAGAAGTTAGACATATTTAATAAAGTAAGCCAAAGCAGTAATGGAACCCACATCAATGTACTAACTGCACGCATCAGATAGTGGATGATGTTCAGGAATAAAGGAAGATACCATTATAAGTTACATATTTTGCTCCACTCAGCACAACATTACGCTCACTACAAGTTTTGCCTCCACGACTCAAACCAACATTACAACGCCTAGGCCTCGAGTCTAATGCCTCCTTTATCTGAAGTTTTGTTAAAAAAATATTATTTATCCCATAATATGTGCATCCTCATCACAATGTTAAGAAACCTCCAAAACTAAGACCAGCAATTTCATGTGAGGAATACCTCTTTTCTTCTTTCGCGTTTGCTTTTCACCTCCTGAAAGGTATCTACATTTAAAACATGACAAATTTGATTGTTATAATGTTTAAATTATTAATACATATACAAAAAATCAAGGACAGAATCATTCATAGAAAGAAAAAAAGAAGAAAAATGCAAATACAGTGATTACATAAATAAGGATGGATACGATGGCCTTGTTTTCCACTAAGTTGAAAATGCAGGGTCACAACTCACAGTTTTCTTTACATGTCTTAATGATGATATAACAGCAAAGGAACAGGGCTTGTAATTACACCAATGACAATCACACCACACCACTACAACTATTCGACTTTGAGCATTCATATTGAGGTTAGCAGTCCTCTCCATAACCAAGCAGAAAGTATCACAAAACAAAAAGGCAGATAAACTCAAATAAACAAATAGTATTTACTCCAAAGGTGGACTGTACAGGAAATAAGAGACCAAATAAAACTCAGAGGCCTATTTTTTATTCTTTGAAAAGGGTGAAAAAAAAATCCAAGCCCACAAAAACCGATTAAAAGTTGGATACAACTATTTGCACAGAAAAAAAAAACAACAAAAACTCTTCCTTTCTTATCTTCACAAGTTTTCCCGACAACCAAATACAAGATAGAAAGATGCTCCCCTCCAACAATGAACTCAACAAAAATACAGCACAGTACAGTACAAAACCTTGGGCAAGAAGCCTCTCAACTGCACGGTCGGGGTCCATATCACATTCTTCAAGTACAGCATAGATCTCCTGGTCCGTACAGCCCGAGCAGTTCACGATCTCCTTCAAGCTCTGCACCACCTTCTTAGTCGCCGCCGGCATCCCCAGCACCGCTTCTGTCCCTCGCCCTTCTCCTCTCTCACCGCTCTTATTCTCACTCCCCATTGCTCTTCTACCTCTGAAAATTTTCCCTCACTTTCTGACTCTTTCACTCTTCAGAAGGCAAAGCTCCTTCTCTTTTTTCTGCTGGCTGTGCCGAAATTTTCCGATCAACCAAACACAAACGCCACTTTTTCTCTGTCTCTTATAAGACACATAATCCCTTTCTTTATCTCACACCATATTATTATTATTATTATTATTATTATATACACGTCATTATTTAGATTTTTAAAATAAAATAAAATCAGTGTCACTTTAAAAAAGTATTCTTTTGTATACTTCCTTTATCTAAATTCACGGATTTGTACCTTTTATATATATAATTTTTTATTATATTAAAATTATACTTTTTTATTATTAATTTTTATTTATTTACGAGTAAAATTTATAAATAATGTGATAAATTGAACTTACAATGGAAAATCCTCTATAGAATTATAGTCTCCCTAAAAAACATTTGTTCACAAATTAGTAAAGAAAAAACAATTGATTAAAATATACGATTTGCTTAATAGTCAAATTTTGAAACCAATAATTAAAAAAGTTTATATGATTTGATATATAAAATAATTTGAAAATATTATTATCAAAGAATTATTAAAAATATAAACTTATTTATATTGGCCTTTTATTCATCATATTAAATTTATAACTTTATTTATTTATAAGTGGAATTTATAAATAATTTAATATATGAATCTGACAAAAAGAAACTCTCTTTAAAATTGGTGCTTTGCAAAAGTGAAAGTAGCAAAGAATGAAAAAAGGTCAATGTACAACGTTATCCGAATTGACTTTTTATAATTATGAAACATTTTTTTGTTTAGTTTGGACATTTGGTTGACTAAAAGAGAGCTTGTTCTTAGTTTAGAAAATTCGTACTAAAAAAAAAAAAAAGGGTTCAGAATCTCCCTGAGATTTAAAATGCATGTGAGATTGACGGTGCTGCATGTTCAACGATTCTTCTCTTCCTCAAGGTGTTGACAAAATAGTGGTTCTTTAGTGTTGAAGGTAGAAACCTAGTATTCATTATTATGAGACAATTTTTAAATAAGAGAAAATAATTAATTGAATGTTGACAAACCTAACAGGCTGAATTATTGGGGTGATGAAAAGAGATTATTTTTTAAATAAGAAAAAATTATTATTATTTGTAGTGCTTGGGACTACAAGCGGCACGTTCCCTTCTCCTGCCTCTTTTTTTTTTTTTGTGTAAATAAATTTATTGAAATTATCTTTTATAATATATTTAAAAAAGTTTTAATTTTTTTAAAAATTTTTAATATTTCGATATGTCTTTATCTGTATATTAAAATGGTGTTTTTTTCACTCTTAATTGGAGTTAATGTTTTTGTTTTTATCTAATCAGATTGTTAATAATTTTTTTCTTTGTTTTAGTTTAAATATCCTATAACAATATAAAAATTATTGAATTTTATTTAATAAATAAATAAAAAATTATTATTTTACTGTAATATTAATAATAATGGTGACTGTTTTTATTTTAAAATTTCAAAAAATTAATATAATTTTTATTTATCTTTTAATTCAATATAAAATTTATAAATATTTATTTATTATTAGATTTATGACTATGGTAAATATGGTGGAGTTTTATTTCGTAATAAGAAATAATTTTTAAATTAGAGAAAATAATTAATAAGATATTGACTGAAAAGTGATAATTTACCGTAGGTAGAAACTAGGAAGCTAACAGGCTTCATGTATTGGAGTGACAAGAGATAGGATATGGATCCTCTGCTGCGCCAAACTGTGCATTCAATACGCGGCTTTTGTCGCGTTTCGATTTTCTTTATCTTTTTTTATTTATTTATTTTAATAGTAATATATTTATTTTAATTTAATTAAATCACTAAAATATTTTTATTACTTAAAATATTATTTTTAAATTTATTTTAATAAATTATTTTTAAAAAATCTTATTTAAAGAATTATTTTTCTTTAAAAATATTTTTAATTTGTTTAAGAGAATTTATTTAAATTATATTTTTATTTTAATTATATAAAATTTTAATTATAATAGATGAGAAAATGTGTTAAACACAGTTGTTTGTCATTATTTTTAATTTATTTTAATAATAATAAATTTAATTTAATTTAAATAATTAATTAACATTAAATTAAACAATATTTACACTAATTAAAATAATTATTTAATTAAATTATATTTTTACATAAATTTATGTAGTTATAACAGATAAAAAAATATGTTAAATATTTATTAATAAAATAAAATTTATAATATTAAATTAAAAATGTATATGTCTTTAAGAAATCAAAAGAAGTATTTATTTTAAAACAAAAATAAAAAAAATTCATCATTATTTTAAGTAAAATATTTAAAAAATTAAAATTTAAAACAATTAAATTAAAACACATATTTTTTAAATATCAAAATAAAAATTGGCTCTTTTAATTTTAAATTTTGAAAATTTAATTAAATTAAATTAAATATACTGTTACTAAAATAAATTTAAAAAAAAAAGATAAAAAAACTAAAATACAACTAAAAAGTCGCGTTTTAACCGCACAGCAGAGGATCCATATCTCAAAAGATAGCTTTTTAAATAAGGAAAGATTACTATTAGTTGTACATAATTAAAGGCCTAGTTAATTTTTTTAATTATTCTATGAATAACTATATTATTTATGAAAAAATAATTTTAAGTTTGCATATTTTATATAAATTAATTTTTTTTTAAATCCATAATAACTATTTATGACACAATATATAGAAAATATAATTTTGTTATTAAAGTATAATTGCTCAAAAGATAAATTAAAAAATAAATAAATAATGCCTATTAGAGTCGTCGAAATCTTTTTTTTTAAAAAGTGATATATAAATATATTAATTTATATAAAAATTTGGATAAAAAGTTTGATAAAGTGATTAAATATTTTTATTATGTTATATAAATATTTTTTTTCATATTTTTTACTATTCGTTTAAATTTTAATATAAATAAATATTGCTTGAGATCCAATCATAATGGGCCGGGTTATCCCGATAACATGAAACAGTACGGTGGTTATAAACGGATTTTATATGTGAAGGTGACACTGCCAGCATTCAAGAAAACAAAGAACCTCTCCCTTTCTCTCTTTCATCCGGGATAAACTTGAATGTAAGAAATGTAAAATTTTAAAATCTTAAAAATTCTTCTGAAAAAAATTAAATATCATTTTTATAAGAAAAAAAAATTTCTTAAAAGAAAAAGAATTATAGAATAGAATAAAAGACAAAAAAATTGTTACAAATGCTGTGTACTTCACAATGCTAACTCTTTGCTCAGCTCGGTATGGAGATTTTGTTCCCCACACTACATTTACCAAAACTCTTAAATAGTATTTGGTATTAATAATTTTTTAAGACTTTTAGGAAAATAAAGTAAATTTTTTTTTACATTTGATATTATAGATAAAATTTTATTTTAAAAAATAAATAAATTAATTTTATTCTCACAAGTGAGGGTAGGAATGAGAAAATTTTGAAAGAAAAAAATGATTTTTTTTTGTGAGAATACAATAATTATTTTTAAGAGAGTGAAATGATAATTAAATATATTATTTTAATTTTTCTAAAAATTTCAATCTCGAAAATAAAATCTTAAAAGTATAATTTATAAAAATAAAACTTTTCATAAATTAAACACCAACTTACATGCAATCTCATCTTGGTGAGTGTTGGATTTATGGGCCTTCTGATCCATGGGTTCGTTAAATGGCGGGAATAGCAGCCCTGCCTTCACACCCCCACCACCCCGGGGGCCTTTTTCATCAAAACGATGCGGCAACCCCTCAATGTGTTTCTTCTCTCACTCACTTTTTTTTTTTAAAAAAAATTGTATTTTCTTTTTAAAATTTTTGTTTCCTTTTCAGAAGAGTTTTTTTTTTTGAAAAAATATTTTTTTTCTTCATAATATTTTGAAACTTTAAAATTTTGTATATTTTTTTATATAAATTTACAGTATTAAATTATATTTACAACTTTAGACTTAGATCTAAATAGAAAAGACTCAATTTATAATACTGTAAATGAATTAAAAAAAATTAAGAGGTGTTTTGTTTTTTCAAACATACTTATATTTTTTTCTCTTATGATATTGTATTTATTGTATATTTAAAATATTACAATATAATATTTAATATATTAAAATTTTAAAAATGTATTTTCTACATTTTTTAATTATAGTATTTTTTTGTATATTTTATCTTTAAAAATTATAAAAAAATTATCCTATTTTTTTCTTCTATTTATTAATCTTAATACTTCTCATGATATATAAATAGTGATATTCTATTTACCATAAAAAAAAAAACTAGGTCTTTTCTCTCACAATGTTGTCTATGGATAAACTGAACTCCCATCGCCCTCGCTCTTAAGTTTGGACAAGGCTGAAATTTTATTTTTCAAAAAACTGTATATTTTATTTTTTGTCATTTTTCAATTAAATTATTATATAACATTTAATATCAATTTTAATTTGTTATTAAAATTATTTTTTATTAATTTTATTTTATTTAATATATAAATTAACATTCATTTAACATTGAATTAAAATTGTAGTGGCATTTATAAACAAATATTTTAATTTTATAATTAAATAATCCTTATTTAAGAATTTTGTTTATAAATATTAAGTAAAAGTCAAGCAAACATCAATTTATATGTAAAAATAGATAATTATAGTAAAATTTTATAATTTTAATAATAAATTAAATTTGAGATCAAATTTTATATAATAATTTAATTGGTATATGAGATTATAATTATTTTTATCTGAAAAAAATAATCTATAATGTAAACCAAAATATTATATTTCTTTTTTGACAAGATTTTGACCAAAATAATCAATATTTTTATAGGAGTCGCTATCAGCCCAGTATTATAGGCCATAAGTATTTCAACCTAATTGACTAATAATCCTTCAAAACCAATCATTTTGGCCTTTTGGGGGATCCAGTGTGACTTGTATAGATCGACAAGTCACGCGACAACTGTAAAAAGTCTTCGGTACCGACACTTTTGAGCTATTTTATTTATTTATTACTTGAATCTCCATTTTTTTTTTATAAAAAAAAAGTGATTTTAAAGATAGACCCTCACATCTCAAGTATTAGGCTAACTTTTGAGATACAATATATATTTGAATTTTAATTATTTTAAGGTTGATATAATTTGTTTTTTATTTATTTGTATTTTTCATTAAAAACAAAAAATATAATTGAAAATATGTTTTTAGGTGAAAATGATTTTTGGAAACATTTTCTAAAATAAAATAAAAAATAAAATACTTAAAATATATTTTCAGTATTTAAAAAAAAAGTGACATTTTTATCATTTTAAAAGTGAATCTATTATAATTATTAAACAAAATAAAATAATATTACAATTATTAAAAATAAAATTTAAAAAAAGTATAATAGCTAGTCTATTTCAATTAAATTTAAAAATAAATATAAATAGATTTTTAATTTTACAGGAAATTTTTTCTATAAATCTCTTTGTGATGTTGATGGCCACATGAATTTATTTGAAATGACGGAAGCTGATCTAAACACCACTAATAACAATAAAATAAAAACACTGCTCAATTACCTCGAACTCAGGAAGTGTGAAATTAGAAAGCAGAAGCATGAAGAAAGCCAAAGCTCCCTTTCCCATAATTATTGTAACCGTCAATGTCTTAGCTGAAATTTCTTCCTCAAATTAAGCTAAAACTTTTTATTTATTTAAACATCCATTTTCTGGTCCTTATTTTCTCTCTCCCTCCTCTTCTCTTCTTCCATGGAGAATGACAAAGGCCTTCACCATTTTGATCCTTTCCATTACAACCACCATGAACTCACCCAAAACCTTGAAGGGTTTGATCCCTCAAACGTAAGCTTCATTGATTTCTTACATGGTTCTTCCATGGATATTCATCACTACAAGGCTCTCTCAAGAGCCTTTGACCTATCTTGTTCACCGTCTGAGGTGGTCTCCTCCATTGATGACAACCCAAAGAAGAACCCATCTTCGCCCAAGTCATCGCTTTCTTCATCGTCTAATGGGGCTGCTCCAGATGTAGTAACAGAAGAAGACTCGGCTAAGAGCAAGAAAGATGAACAACCAAAAGGGTGTGATGAAGATGGAGGTGATGATCAAAAGTCTAAGAAAATGTAGGTTAATTTCCTAGTTCTTCTCTCTTTTTATTTAAACAACATTACGACTTTCTCAAAATTAAATTTCTTCTTCGGACCGTCGATGCACTTTCTTACATTGAAATACTATATTTAAGATCTTATTCTTAAAGCAATCTTAAAACCCGACTTGGCCAATTCCTTTGGGTTTGTCTTCTTTTTTTGTAAGCCAACGAAGAATGCAAGAATTTTTCCAGAAGATTTTCTTGAGTAGGATCTCAAATCAATATTTTATATAAGATTTTTGAAATTTACACTTATATTCAAACTAAAGTTTCAATTTATACAAAAAAAAACTATTTTTATGTATAAAATTGTTAATTAAATTTACACTTAATTTATGTATTTTTCTCTTAAAAATCATAAATAATATGATTCAATACAATATCAATTATTAAAAGTCAAGTTAATACTTATAAAAATTTAAAATAAGGGATGTTAGTGTAATTTTTTAAAATTTGAGAAGGTGTGAGTTTTAAATTTTATAAATTTTAGAAAAGATTTTTATTTCAATTTGAAATAAAAGAAAATGTGTATGTACTTTTTACAAATTTGAGAATAAGTAAATGTAATTTATTTATTTTTTGTAAAAAGCATATATATATATATATATATATATATATATATATATATATATGAGATACAAGAAGATACTAATACAATAACATGACAAAAAAAATATAATATTTACATACAATTTAAAATATTGTATAATGTCAAATATAAATATTTCAGACAATAAACTTTTATCTTTAAAGGATAAGTGTTTAATAACTTTTTTTTTATCATTTTCTTTTAGCAGATTTTGAATATGTTTGAATAACTAATGCAAATGGGCCTGTCATTTCGTGTCTTATACTATGTCTGACTTTGAGTACCTCTTATGAAACAAATTAGATTCTCCTTGTCTAATATCTTATCTAAACAGTGCAATGGAAGCTATTCTGGTCTTGGGAAGGATCAAAATAACAGAACTTACATAAACAGATCATTAATATATTTATTAAATACTTTTTTTAAAATATGTGAAAATTATATTTACAATATTTTTACTTTTAAATTAAGATAAGAATCTCTTTTGAAATTTATAATATCTACAGTAATATATATATATATAGAACGTGTACTTGATTAATAATTTTGTGAACGAAAAAGAGATTTTTATATAAATTGAAATTAAAAAGGATGTGACTATAAATTTAAAATTTTTTAAGATAAATAAATTTAATTTACACTATTTATTATCAAGATTTTTTCAAGCTTAATTTAAAGATAACTATGTTACCTTAAGAACTTTGCATATATATATCAAAAATTAAAAGATCAAGTAATGACAAATTAGTCAATTGAATTAATAGTACTAAAATTCTCTGACATTGGTGACCTCAAGGTCGAGTCTCAATCCAAACCAAATGAATAAAAAACAAGGTGATCGATGTCAAGAACTTCTTATCATGGTAAGTCATATATAGTGTCAATATCTGACTTGATTCGTAAATGTTACATAAAATTACCCTAATTGTCATTTGGATGAACTTTATATATGCCTCGGTAGTTTTTTTTTTTTTTTTTTGCTGTGAATTTTGCTGATGCTGGGAAGCTTTAATCAGGAGCAAGTCAAAGAAGAAAGAGAAAAAGGCAAGAGAGCCACGTTGTGCCTTCTTGACTAAAAGTGAGATCGATATCCTTGAAGATGGGTACAAATGGAGAAAATATGGACAGAAAGCAGTCAAGAATAGTCCTTTCCCAAGGTTAATTAACTTCCTTCCAATTCTTTTGAAATTTTTTATATAGTTTAGAAACACACCAATATTTTAAAAATATATTCTTATTGTATTTATTTTATATATATATATATATATATATATATATATATATATATATATATATATATATATATATAACTTTTATATTAGACATGGTATTTTAAATTATACTTAAATATGATATATTTTATCTATGTTATAGCATTATGTCATCATAATTATGCTTTTTAATTTGATATGGTCAACCCTCATAAGTAAAATAATGTGACAAAATTATCAATGTGTCACTAAAACAAAGTCTCTTATTTTAGACAAATTCTTGTGTACTCTACTTGTATGTATATGTAATGACTAATATTTAATTTGTACATGTGGGATCCTTATATATGTCAAATTACATAAATAAAACCTTGGTGATCATTCGATCGTGAATACTAACATAAATAAAAAATACAAAATAATATAATAAAATATGTAATATTTAATTAAATATCATTAAAAAAATTGTGTCATGTTTAATACGAATTCGAATCTTTATAAATATATCTATTTTATCGAATCACTCTGAAATAGCTTCTAGATTTATATCAAACATAAAATGATTCTATTTTTAAGTTTCTGTTCCTCCTAGATACATAAAGATATGTACTTATTCTTCTAGGATCTTTGATGCAATGATTTGTTCTTGTGTCACGTTAACTAGTTTTTTTTTTTTTTTAGTTGGCGTTTGAGTCACTTAACTTTGTGTTATAATCATGGTTCTTGCTATAATATTAATAATAATGCAGGAATTATTACAAATGCACGAGTCAGAAGTGCATAGTGAAGAAGAGGGTGGAGAGGTCATTCCAAAACCCATCAATTGTGATCACAACATACGAAGGGCAGCACAACCATCACTGCCCAGCAACACTTAGAGGCAATCTTGCTGCTTCTGCCATGTTCTCCTCTTCCTCTTTTTTAGGCTCAAGAAGCTTACCCCAAGATCGCAGCCTGCCTCAGTTTCTTCCAAGCCCTCAGTACCAGCAGCAGCACCAGCTCCAGCTCCAACTCTCGCGGGACAATGGCTTGTTGCAAGACCTACTACTGCCCTCATTTCCTGGCAAACAATAGCCATATATAAACCCATGGCACAAGACTTATTTATAATATTGTTACTTTATGCAGTGTATCTTATCAAGAATAGATATTTTTAAAAATAAAGTCGGATTTTATCTTATATATATATTTAACGTTCGTATTAAATATAATATAGTATTTTAAATTGTACTTAAATATTATATATTTAAATAATAAGATATAATAATTTTAGTGTAAATTAGAATTAGCAATTAACTAAAAAATCTATTCGACTAAAGAATTAGATTTAGAGCTATATAAAAAGACCACGACAACAATAAATATAAGGTGTAGTGATGAACGAATTAATGAGAACACAAGTTTAATATTTAGAGTATGAAAGAATCTCTTCGTCATAATAAAATTTGAAGATGATTAATTTTACAATGATAATAACTATATTCAAAACATTTAAAGTGAACACATGTATTTATATCGATACTTTACAACAATATCAGATTTAGACTTTGTTGTTGGTCCAATCATCCATAGTTCATGTGAATTGTTTTACTAAGACAAAGATTTAAGCTAGCGTCAAAGCTCGGCAAATTAGTTCTACGAAAATATCTTAGACTTTCTTTTTTCAAAAAAAGAAGGAAGAAAATGCAATTTTATAACTTTATTTTTGGGTAATTAATTTTTAAACACTTTCTCTAAACCCTGTTAGTGAGCAATTATATCTATTAATTTTCACTAACTAACATTTGACATTTCTCAATCTTATCAATTTTTCATTAACAAAACTAATAAAGATATCACATATATATACTTGCACCACTTTGCATTCCACTATTGGAGTTATAAATAAAGGTGGGAGTATAAGTCACTGTATATTTTAGAGCAAGTAAAAATGAACAAGAAGCGTTAAATAAGAAAGTTGAAAAATGTAATTTTTTATTTTTAAAGTTGGAGAGAATTTTGAATAATTTAAAGTTAAATGGGTATTTTATTTTTCTTTAAAAAGAAGCACATAGTAAGTCTTTCCTTTAAATCACAATCTACGACGAGAGAAATGAATATCTGGATCAATAATTATTTTATTTCAAAACTAAAAAAATTAAATTATTATATAAAGATTTATGCATAGTTTTATTATAATTTTTAATACATTTTTTAGCATAAAACAGTTTCGAACTTGAAGTGTAGAAAAAATATAAGTTTGCTTTGTGTAGAAAGATTTTTTTTTTTTAAATTAAGAGAATATAAATGCATGAAAATTAAACTCTTAACTATTATTTTAATTTAAAATTTTAAACCGTTAATTATCGGGGACGTTGCTTTGTATTCTATTTTGATTCAAAATACAATGGCGTGTTTGATAAAATCTTAATTCACGAGTTATGCTACTATTCCCCTGACTTCTGGGGACAAGCCAGAGATTTAGGGTTGAGCCATGGAAACGTATGTGTAGGGACATATTGGAATAAAAAAATATTAATTAAATCTAAAAGACTCTAGAATTAATTTAATTTAAACTAAAAAGAGGCATGAAGTCTTATTTTAATACTTAAACTTATAATAAAATTTGATTTAATTATTAAAATTTTATTTTATTCGAATATATTTTAAACGTTTCAAAACGTCTCTTTTATAAACATTTTATTTATTACAACAGAATTAAAAATAATAGTTTTACAGTATTAATAATTTAGAAAAAGATTTAAAAAGGATAAATGTATATATTTATATCGATGCTTCACATATAATGACAATATTTGATCCTAAAGATGTAAAGATTTTGTTGGTCTAATTAATCATCTATAATCCAAGTCGATTTCTTTATTCGGACAAAGTAAAAAAGCTATTATTGTATCTGTGGATTAATTTGACGAAAAAATCACAGACTTTGATTTCAACGATCTTATCTTTTGAAAAATGCGAGAAATTTAAACTTTGTAAGTAAGAAATTATCTTCTTCTTTTTTTTAACTTTTATTAGTTAATATTTAATAATTTTTTATCTTATTTATTATTTACTAATAAAATTAACGAAAATGTCACATATGGTAAGATTATAAGTCCATGAATATTTTAAAACGCGTAATGTGACATTTCCTTTACTTCTATTAACAGAAAGTGAATAAAAATTATTGAATACTCACGTACAAAAGTTACAAAATATAAGACTTGTTTGATTTTTTTTTTATTTTTTTATTTTTAAAAATTGTGTTTAAAAATTATTTTGTAGAACAAAAATGATAAATTATTTTGAAAACATGTTTTTTTTTTTTTTTTGTATTCTAAAAACAAAAATAATTTTTTCTTATTTTTGTTTTTCTATTTTAAAAATAATTTATTTTTAAAATTTATTTTCAAATCAATAACAAAAAATAATTATTAAACGAGTTTTTTTATTTTAAAAATAAAAAATAATTTTGAAAAATAGGAAACAAATAGATCTATAATTTTTTTTAACAAAAATTGAAAATAATTTTGAATAATTTAAAGATTAAGGGGAATTTTTTTTTTTCTTAAAAAGTGGCAGTTAGCTGATCTTCTTCCCATAATCTCAAGTGACAACATTAGAAAGAAGTTTTTGTGACAACGATCATTTTAATTCAAAATTCTAAACTATTAAATAAAAATCTATAAATATTCATATTATAATATCTATTAGGCTGCTTGCATAATCACAAGGATCAAATTTTTAAGTATTTAACTTGAGTTCCTAATACTGTGTCAGTGACTATCTTAATTCAGACGTTTAAATTATGTACTATTTTGGTTCAAAATTCAACAATAATATGATTGAAAATGGAGTGTACGACAAATCGTAATTCACAAGTTATACTACTATTCCCCTGACTTCTGAGGACGAGCCAGAGATTTAGGATTAAGCCATTGAAAAAGTGTGCGATAAAAGATATACTAAAATCTAAAATACCTTAAATTTGAAACTCATTTTTTTTTAGGTTGAATTTGATTGGGTTGGGATTAGATTATCCACCTAACTTTCATGATTAATTTTTTATTATTATATTTTTAATTGCTTGACCAACAAACTTAATGCAAGTTGAAATTTAATTAGCAGTTAGTTAAAAAGTCTTTTCAATTAAATAGTTAGACTTAGAGCCATATAAAAAGAGCATAATACCAACTAATAATGTAGTAATAAAAGAATTATATTTTAAAGTAAAAATATAAATTCATTTTTAAAAATAAATACTTATTATAAATATATTTTTATCATAACAGAAACTAAAAATAATTAATCTTACAATATTACTAGTCTATCGGAATATTTAAAATGGACAATTTTATTTATATTGATACTTTACAACAATATTTGATCTATTTGATTTATAGACTTTGAATGTATTTAATAAATTAAATTAAATAATTTATAATTTATTTAATTAATTTATAAATTTATTTTATTAAATTAAAGATATTGATAAATAAATTTATTTAAATAATATAAATTAATTAAAAATTTATAAATTATATCATAAGTTTATATGTAAAATATATTAAAAAAAATTATAAAATTTTAACTAAATTTTGAATTTTAAATTAATTTATAATCTATTTTTATCATCATAGCTAGTCTATAACTTATTTATTGGTCTAATCATCCATACCCCATCGATTTCTTTACTTGGACAAAGGGTAAAGCTAGTCGGTGGAGGATTACTTCAACGAGAAAAACTTAGACTTTGATTTCAATGAATATATCTATAAAGAAAAAGAACAAAATGTATATATATAACTTTAGCTTTGAGTAATTTTTAAACATTCTTTACATTTTTTTAATAAGAAATTATAGATATATTTATTTTTAATTATTTTCAAAATTAAAAAGTTTGTTAAAAATTTATTTTTTATCGTTATTTTGAAAATAAATTGTTTTAAAAAAATAATATAGAGTTATTTTTATTTTTTATTTTTGTTTTGAGACCACTCAAAAATAAAAAATAATATATTTTTAAAATAGTTTATTAAATTTTTTTATATTTTATAAAACAGTTTTTAAAAATAAAAACATAATTAAACAAATCTAATCTCTTTCAAGTTTCTTTTCTCAACATTTAACATCTCTAAATCTGTCTATTTTTATTAATAAAATTAATGAAAATGCCACATATTTGCACCATAAAGCATTCCACTATTAGAATTATATATAAAGGTGCCATCATAAATCCATGTATATTTTAGAACGAGTTATGCTACTATTCACCTGACTTCTGAGGACAAGCAAGAGATTTGGATTGAACCATTATAAAATTTTATTTTAATATTCTAAATTTATAATTTTTTATTTGATTATATATCTAATGTTTTATGAATTTATTTTTTAATTTTTAAAATTAATTTTATTAAAAAAATAATAAAAATATTAATCAAAATCAAATAACATTCAATCGTTAACTCAGGTAAAATTTTTGTTGCCAATTTATTACCTACTTGTTATAGTAAGGAATAACTATTTCTTCTGTTTTTTAGCTTAAACTTTTATATACTAATTTTAGAAAGTATAATTTAAATAAAATAAAAAATAATTTAACCATTCGTTTTATAAATCAATTTAACTATAATCTTTAAGTTCTTTTGAAACTATGAACTAATTTTTAAAAATATTAAATTTGTTGTTTATTAAAATTTTAAAAATAAAATATGTAATACATCATATTTATAGATACTGATAAAATAATTAACATATAATAAATAGATAATTTTATAAAATAATTTATATATAAAAAATTAAAACTAAATAAAGTTTATAAATTGATAGATTAAATTATTAATTTATTTACAAAAATAACATTTAGTACAAAAACTAAAAGTGAATTCTTTACGAAAGTAATTGAAGATCAGTTTGATAAATATTTTTTAAAAACATAAAAAAAGTAGGTCTTGAACATATCTCTTACCACTATTTTTTCAAATTTTTAATAGAAAATTGAGAATTTAGTCTTTAAATTTATAAATAAATTTAAATTTAAATTTTAAATTTTATTAATGTTTAAAATATATCAAACTTGTTAAATTTAATATTTAAAATTCTAATAAAACAATTAAGATATAATGAGTTGGTAATTTTATAAATTAATTTTTATACTAAAAAAATTTAAAAAATTAAATAAATTTAAAATTTTAAATATTAAATTATTATTTACTTAATTTTTAATGTTAACATCATCAAACCTAATCTGAGATTAACTTAAAATTCTGACATTAAACAAACCAATCGTGTGGGAGAATAATATTTAAAGTAGATTACTAAAACCTGTCAATCTCCTTTGAAATTTGAAACGTTTTAACAATTGAAAATTAGACATACTTATCTCTGTTTCTTGTAGAATGAACCATTTCAACTACCAAGTTGAAAAACATGGTGAGAAATTTTTGTATTAATGTAATATCTTTTTTTTAATAAATTAATAATTTAATTTTAAATTTATAAACTCACTTATTTTAAATTTTTAAATTTTTAATTTATTTTTTTGTAATATTAAACTTGTTATATGTTACTATATGATAATCATTTTAAATATTAAAATACAAAGAATTTAATTTTTAAAAAATTAAAAGAAAATTAAGATATAAATAATTTAATAATTTAAATTTTAACTTGTGTATTCAAAGACTTTTAAGACATTACTTGATTCACTCTAGTTGAGAGGTTTTATAGAAAGATGCCTTAGTTAGGTCGCTTTGAATGCAATTAAGATTATATTTGATAAAAATAATTAAAAAATTAATTTTTAATTAAAAGCTGTTAACTAAAAGTTAAAAACTACTAAGTTAATTTATTAAATTAAAAGTACTTGATAAAATTAACTATTGAATTAGTTGATAAATATAAAATAACATAAAAAAATATATTTATATAAAATTTATTATTTTTTGTTAATAATTATATTTTATTATATAATCTCAAAAAATATAAAACAAATATATCATCTAGAATCACACAATAAATTAGTAATATTATTGCGAATTTTTTTCATCTTAGTAAATATCTTTAAATTTTTATTTTTTATGTCACTATCAATAATATCTAAAAATTTATCATATGATATATAATTTAGATGTTATTTGAACATAGTAAAAATAATGTCATCTTGTGAATAGGATAGTGTTAAAATTTAAATAAAATAATAAAGATAAAAAAAAAATATATAAAAATTATAAGTTAAAAGCTATACGCTACTTTAAGTAACGTATAATAAAAAGTTATAAAATATTTAAATAAATTTATTTATTAATTATCTTTAATTTGATCAAATAAATTTATAAATTAGTCAAATAAATTATAAGTTAACTTATTTTATTTGTCAAACATACTCTAAAATTTACATAAGAGTTTGAAAGTTTTCGTCAAAAGTGTTAACAGTGTAAAATTAAAGAATTTGATATTCTTAAACATAAAAAAATTAGTATAAAGAGTTTGAAAATTTAAAAATTAACTTATATATTCAAAAATTAATGAACTAAGATATACAAAGGGGTGTATGGTAGAGAATTTTTTTAATTTTTTTTTAAAAATTGAGTTTAAAAAATTAAATTTTTATGTTTTGCTTTTAAATTTTAAAATAAAATTATTAAAAAATATAGATTACTGAAAATAAAATTTTAAAATAATTTCTACTAAAAACATTTTATGCGAAGAGATGAAAATTTAAATTTTTTATGACATGAATTTTTTTTAAATGTAAAAAATTTATTTATTTTATTTTATTCTTTCATTTATTTATTTCGTATTTTTTTTTCTTATTTTTTTTTATAAATTTTTCTCTTATTTTTATACTTATTTTTTTTACCTTAACATAGTAAAAATATTTTTGAAAAAAACACTATAATACTTAAAAAACTTATATTACAACTAAGATAATAATAAATATTCTCAAATAAATATTTATAGAAAATTAAATTTATTTTATATATTTTTAATAATTATTATTTTTAAAATAAAAAATCTTATCGAACACCCAACTTCTCGTACATACATGAGGGTTGTAGAAATTTTTGCCGAAAGAGTTAGCGGCGTCAGGTGACGTTGAATTATTATTTTTTAAGATGGAATTAAAAAAGAAGATATTTAATTAAGAATTTCTTTCAGTTCCCGAGCCACTAATATGAGTAGTGGGGAGCAAGAAACAGACTGCTGGCTACTAAATTACAAAAAGTGGTTAGGGAGAAAGAGCAAAAGGTTACCGTTATCTGAGGAGGAAGCTAAGGAAGGAAGCAGCACAAGTCAAAGGCTGCAGCAACAACAGCTTTGGATTCAAACAATTTTGGCCAAACTTTCCCCCAATTCCCCATGAAGTTTCTTCAATGGCATGCCAGTCCGTGAATAAAGGACTGCTTTTGCTTTTCTCAGAATATTTTAATTATTATGTATTCCACCCACCCACCAGATGCTTCTTCCAGATAATTTATGCTTTTCCCATTTGGATGAATATAAGATTAAAAAAATTGCTGAAAGATACAATTTCTTTTTTGTTTAGTCTCTTAAATTTATTTTGATCTTTCAAAAATTATTTTATTTTAAAAAATATCAACTTATTAACTTTAACTAAGAGTCATTTGGTACAACAATTTTTTTTTCAGTGAAAATTTTAATATAAAAAATAAAATTATAATGTTTACTCTAAGTTTTAAAAAATTTATTTATAGAAAACTATAATTTTTAAGAATAATTTTTTAACAAATTTTTTATAAGAAAAGAGGTGAAAATTTTAATTAATCATAACTTGCAAAATTAATATTAAAAAATAAATATACTCTTTATTAATAATAATAATTTTTTTTATTCTCTCATTCTTTCTCTTATTTAATTTCTTTATTTTCACTTTCTCTTCCGTAAAATTAAAAAATAATTTTTAAAAATATAAAAAAAAAATCAAAAATCATAATAAAATATAATAATAACAATTTCTCATAAAATATTATTTTAATTATTTTAATAAATTTAAAAATCAATCAAATATATTTTATATATTTTTAAAAATTATTATTTTCGTTAATTATATTTTTTAATAAACATACTTTTTAAGATAAACAAATTTTACTTTTCATCAAATGCTTGCTAAGAATTTACTTAACTTAATTTAATATGCCACATTTTCATTAATTTTAAGAATTTATTCAAAAAATTTCTTTATCTCTTTACTTTCTTAAACAAACAATCTTTAATTTTGACTAAAATACAATATATAAAGTTAGGCCACCTAAACACTTAATTACGTATTAAACTCTTCATCAAGTTAAATAAATATATCTATTTTCAGAGTGTGATGACATTTTGGAAAACATGACAGTTTTTTGATAAAAAAAAATATTAAATTGAAAAAATATATATATTTCATACTAATTTAAAAAAAAATTGCTAAAAACAAAAGATATGATTCAATTTATTTGTTGAAAGATAAGATTCGTTGATGACATAACTAATGTAAATAAAGTCAGTCAAATGAATCTTCATCATTGTTAGACTCTACAAAAAAGAAAAGTCAGATGCATCTTTAGTTAATGGCTTAAATTTTTCCGTTGAGAAAGCTTTAATATATTATTAGAGTTGTGTGTTTGGATTGGTTTTTTTCCCAACGCAAACGTGATTTTGGAGCAATTTACAGAAGCAACATTTTGTTGCTTTTGACAAAATCCCAGTGAAAACGGACTTTTGGAGCTTTCCACCGCCAATCCAAACACACCCTATGTAATCAAAGAGTTACAAGTTTGTCCGTCTTAACCCCCCCCCCCCCATCTCTAATTAAAAATTAAATCTAAGAACATTATAAAACCCAACTTTTTAGACACTTCAAGTTGACAACAATTTATGCTAAGAAATGTATTAAAAGTTACAAACAAAATTATTTACAAAATAAACTTTAAATATCCATCTTTATCATGTTTATATATTTATTCATAATTAGTTTAACTTAATCTTTATTTTATTTTGAGTCTGTATAAATTTTTTGACTAAACTAATAATTTAATCATTAAATTTATAAATCCGTTAAGATTTAATTTCTAATTTCTAAATTTTCTTAAATATAGAATTTAATATTTAAAAATATCAAAAGTAGAGAACACAAGTCAGAACTCCTGAATAAATTAAAAGATAAGACAAGGAATCTTAAACACAATGATAAAAAGCAAAAAGAAAGCAAGTACGAGTCTTGGTAATCTCCACTCTCCGGCAGTCCCTCAATGTATGGCCAAAATGGAAAAAAAATCAACAATCATGTGACCAACAGGCATCTGTACAACATAAACACTCTCACTCGCTCTGACTCTACCCTCTTTGTGGATTTGGTGTATAATGGGCTATCTCTGATCTGATTCTTCTCTCAGATTCAGAAAAAAAAAAATTCAAAAGGACAAACTTGGAGATATATGGTATTTGATCAATTACTAAAACGGGTGCAGAGGTAATTGTTCACCCAGGCCATGTCATTTGTGGTTGTTCAGTCCTACCCTTGAGTTGTTTCCCGCACCTGGCTTTCGGAATCCCCCGTCACCTTTTCTGCATCAGTTGAACCAGAAATATCCTTCATGGAGTCCATTTCCATGCTGGCCGTGCGGCTCTTTCTATTCCTTCGATCCTGAAAGTGATTATATCAAATACTTATTGTCAAATATCACTTCGACTTAAAAGTTTAAATTGTTAAAGTGAAAGCTCATGAATAGCTTTGTTATAATCTCTAACATATTTCCTCAAATGAAAGTCCTTTGAGCTTAAAGTGTGGACAATGCACAAGATCACCTACTTTGAGGGCGGCAAAGATCACACTCCTCACCGCTTAGTCATTGAAGCTCAGATACCATATTACTATGTCATTACCACTTTAACTTAAAATTTTAAGTTGTTAAGAAATCTAAAATTCATGTTCTGAAAAATACTATGGCTATTCCAGAGTCATCAATATAGCCTTGAGACAGCTACATATACGGGAAACATCCGGTCAACAGAGACATACTCAATAGTGAACAAAGATACCGCTAGCTCTTCATATTACCCACTTGAATGCTATGCCTCGTAAAGCTACAAATGAAGAAATTATATTCCCCACAATATAGTATGAAAGAAGAACAAGACAATTTTTCCTTCCCATCTCTTTGAGCTATAATGAAGGGTTCACACAAAGCATTTCTGAGTAAAAGTTCAATATGTAAGCAAAATAAATGAAGCAAGTCAGCAGAATATTTTCTTTCCCCAAAAGTTTCCATCCAATGATTCAATCATTCTAGTTGATGGTAAGTCAGCCAGCATACACATACAGGAAAATAATGACGAAAAATGTACATAACGTTCAAAAGTTGCAGACCTCTAGCATTGTCAAGTAAAGAATAGAAGTTATGTACAAGAGAATGAGATATTAGTGGGAACCTCTCGGAATGGATATTCGTCAGCTTCGAGCATCCTCACAACCTGACTCATTTTGGGTCTCTTCTCTGAATCAGGATCAACACACCTAAGTGCAACCAGAAGGGCACGTTTTAAAGCTCGCGTTGATGGTTTAACTTCAAGGCTTGCATCCACAACTTCATCGGCTCTTCTTGTTCCCACCATCATCTTGAGCCATTCAACAAGATTAACCTGTCATGTCGAAAACCAAATGCTCATCAGCCACATGAAGGGCGTAAATCACTTCAAATGGAAGACATAGTTTTTTTGAACTGGCTAGCTAGGAGCTAGATTTCATAAGGATTCAGTACCTCATTAGCAGGACGTGCATAGTCCACAGGGTCCCTTCCAGTAACTGCTTCCAACAGGAGAACACCAAAGCTATAAATGTCACTCTTCTCATTTAACAAACCGGTATTAGCATACTCTGGTGCCACGTAACTGCAATTCAGAATAAAAGTAACAAGTTTGGAAGTGTGCAACTTTATTTATTAAGCATATTGAAAGAAAGCATAAAATATTGTAAATACCCAAATGTTCCCATTACTCTAGTCGTAATGTGGCTTTCTCCAGCATCCAAAAGTTTGGCCAATCCAAAATCCGAAACCTTTGCGTTGAACTCATCATCAATTAATATGTTGCTAGACTTTATATCCCGGTGAACAACTTTTGGTTCTATTGCTTCATGCAAGTAAGCAAGCCTGCAACCAAACATAGTAAAATATATTTGCTTCCACTGTAAATGAAGTTCATCGTGGAATTGTTCATGATCATCACGACTCAGAGCTGAGGGAATTAAGACAATCACGCTGATTAATCTGGCACTAGAGAATAATTTTTTTTTTACCACAGTTAATTTATTTGAGATGTAAATCAAACTTACGCTTTGGCAGTGCCAAGTACAACTTTCATACGGGCCTCCCAGGTAAGTGTCCCATGTTGGCGCATAGCCCCATGTAACCATTGTTCTAAGTTACCATTATTGACATATTCGTATACCAGAAGCCTGCACATCAATTAGAAAGAACATTGTTAATGAAACAAATGAAAACATAAGTTAAAGAAACAACTCAAATTATTATTGGGTATGGAAGAGATAGTATGATTGTCATAAACCCAAAGCTTGAACTATTATTGAGTATAGAAGAGATAGTATGCACTTGTAATAGCATAATTTCAAAACATGAAATGGATAGTTTTGTGAAGAGATAAAGATGAACGATTGTACCTGTTAACTCCTTCTATGCAATACCCAAGGAGGCGCACAAGATTTTTATGTCGAACATGGCCTATAGCTTCCACTTCAACCTGGAATTCTTTCTCTGCTTGTCCCCTGTAAACTCAATTTAGAATACAATTACAGAGAAAGATTAAATAATGTCATTGTTTAAGTAAGAGAAAATGTCAACCAGCACTGCAGGAAAAGAAGGGGTATTGATGATATTTTACTATTTTAGAGTTAGCTTACAAGTTATTAAGAATTTTCTTCACTGCCACCTCGGTTCCATTGATAAGTCTGCCCTTGTAAACAACCCCATATCCACCCTCACCTAGCACATTGTCTGCTGAGAAGCGATTTGTTGCAATTTCCAGATCCCTAAGTGTAAACCAGTGGCCCCACCCAAGATGAGAAACTTCCGGCAAGCCAACTAGAGGAGAGGCAGTCACAAGCCCTCCATATGACAATGTAGACTGCTTCTTAACAGTCCCGGAGCTTCCTTCTTCCCCTGACAATGAGCTAAATCCTCTCTCGTGATGATAAATGGAGCTGCACTGACTGATATTGTCAGGATCACTAGATTTACTCATACCCAAGTGAGTTAACAGCTTATCTGAATTCTTGTCACTTGCCTTGTCATGAACAGGAATAAAAACACTTTCTGGGTTATCACGAGAACTCTGCACCCCAACTTTGTCAACTTTGATATCTTTTGAGACATTTGGTATTTGGGATAGAGAGAACATGTCCACAGATCTCCTTAACTTTCTCCGAAACATCACCCATATAGATAATATACAAAGAATCAACACTATAAACACACCAACACCGATCCCAATTAAAACCCATAGTTTCAAACCCAAAAAAGATATCTTCTTCGACAATTCCACATTCAAAGAACTGTTGGATGACATAATTGGATGCTACAAGTCAATCAACTCTGTCCTCCAAGTTCTTCTGCTAATAGAATTAAGGCATTCCCACCTGAGTAGAAGAACCAAGTTTAAGTATTCCCTTTACACAAGGCTTGGAAATACACATCAGAACATTCTAATTTACAGCCGACTTTTCAGTTGCTGCAATAAAACCACATAAACAAAAACCAATATCAGCAAGTCAACTAATCACCAATTACAGCTTTATCATGATTTCAGAAAATTTCAATCAGTTAATTTGACGACAACCCTGAAATCTCAGCATAATTGGTATATTTTTTTTTTTTTAAAAAAACTTTATTGTAAAGGGAAGCGTATGCTAGACAATTAAGGAAAATTGTAGGAATCCAGTTGTTCCCAGACAAAAGGGAACGTAATAAAATAAACACTTAACAAATCAGAAACCATTTGCGTCTATGTCACCCTAATCAGAAAAGGCACATTAAATTCAAAATTTCCAGGGAAAGCAAGGACCTGTCCATGAACCCAACATTTCTAATCACAAATACAAACCTGTAAGAAAAAGAAACTCAGACAGCATCACTTATAATTCAAGCAAACGAAAGATAAAGGGAAATATTAATTGTCCAACAAAGTGGTTCAGAAAGACAAAACATTTACCTTTGTATTGATCTAAGCTATCCTCCTTGATCTACTACCTTTAGCACCCAAAGAAGCAAGAGACGACCTTCTTTTTGAACCGAAAGAGACTCAATGTGCATAGATAGGAAACGGGATAACTGAGGAAACACGAACCCTACAAAACCCAGATGCTACAAAAGATTCAATTGCAGAGTAGTTCACAGGTGGGGATTGAAATCTCAAGTGGGTCAAAAGGAACTCTGGGTATGATATTAAAACATGGAGGGGAATGCCAGACAAAAATCTTATTTTGAAGGAAAAATTGCAGAGACGAAGGGATGGAGGGAGGGAGAGTGAGTGAGTGAGTGAATCCGGCTAGATTTTGGAGAAGAGAAAAAGCCAAGGCGGGTAAAATATTTGGTGCTCGAGGAAGAGAGAGGGGCCTGAACAAGCTGGAAAGGAAGAAGCTTGGTTTGTAATGGAGGAAAGCAGAGAGATAGAGAGAGAAACAGTAAAGGGAAAGCAAAATGAAATGAACAGGGGAGGCAGGCATTTATAGCTGGTAGCCAAAAAATTGTATTGAATAAGCTACAAAGGTAAAGTGAATAGAGAGAGAGAGAGAGAGTGTGTATGAGCCGAGATGGGAAAAAGGGGTAGGGTCAACCTCAATCCAACAGGAGAGAGCTCCAAATCTAGCTTGCTGATGTTTACTTACCATATTGTCCTTATGTGTTGAAAGGAAAATTTTATGAAAATCTAAAAAACATGACATCGTCTTCTGTCACTCTAATTTATTTATTCATTATAATTTACAGATAGATTTGGATGATTGGATATTCATAAACTTGAAAGAGTTGCAGAAACAATTAGTATTTTTTATTTTTTTATTTATTTATAGATTATGGACACAGCTATTTTAAAGGATTAATGCATTATTAAAATTTTATTTGCACCACTTGCTCATAATTTGAGAAAGAAAGAATTTAATATATGCTAGTCTAAAATAGGAAAATATAATCGTTATTAGTTCTTTATAAATCAAATTTGATGATCTATATTGTGATATAGATTTGATATATTAAACTCATGAAAACCCTTACGAAAAAATAAAATATATTAATATCAACGGGAATCGATTCAATTGGTTGAAATATTTATCTTTTAAAGTTAAAATTTAATTTTCGTTATCAAAAGTTTTTTTAATAAATAATATATAACTATCATTATAAAGTTTTATTAAGACTTATAATACATCATAATTTTAAAATTGAATATTTTTTTCTCACTTTAAACTTTATTTATAACAATATATATATATATATATATATATATATATATATATATATATATATATATATATATATATTAACATATTGACAAAATGATATCTGAAATTAAGTTTATTTTATGACATAATATAAATTGAAATTGAAAAACTCTTATAAAATTATCTAAAATATTAAGACAATTAGTTGCAAAGTATAAATTTAACTCAACATTCTCTTAAAAACATATACTTAATTATAATTGATATTATAATCAACATAAAACTTTTTTTATTATATAGACTTTTAGTAGTGACTTCCATATGAATTGAGAGAATAGGATTTTCTTACTTAAGAGAGAGAAACTTATTGGAAAAAATTTAATCTTAAAATTGTGTATGAAATAAATGGAGAAATTTAGCCTTTCATTTTCATATAAGACTTTTTTCCCCAGCCATAATTAAGTTTCCTTTTTATTGATTAAATGATGTCATAGTCTAAAGTTTTTGGTTGCCAACTTTTTAACAAATATATATATGTGTGTATATATATATATAATAAGCAAAAATTGAACTTGCTAGCTGTTAAGCTTAATTAACTTCCCGTTGTTATATAATGTAGAAAAAAATTTAATTAGGTTTATAAAGAAAAGGAAATTAAATTAATCATAAAAAATATATTAAAAAATATATAAAATAATTATATATTTATTTATAATTAATTTTTATTTATTTATTTGAGTAAATTATATTTTTATCTCCTAGATTTTTTTAAACTTACTCTCACACTTTATTTAGTTTCAATTTATTTACAAATTTATTAATAAAACTTACTAATTTGATGCAATATAAATTACAAAAAAATTTGAAAAAAGGCTTTTTTTTTATCTCAGAAAGTATAAATTAAAAAAATAATTTAAAATTAAAAAATGGATGTTAAAAATAATAATTTATAATTACAATATTTTAATTTTTATAAATTTAGAAAAATAAATGTAATTTATTTTTATAAACGGATGTTTAATATAATAATAGGCGAACGATGTTTGACTCAGCATTTACAATTTAAAATTCCAACGTTCCATGGGGGTAATTTTGTCAATAAATTTTGACTAAACCTAATCTTCCAGAACTTTTGTGAGAGAAAATTGTAATTTAGAGTAAACAACTGTGCCTTTTCTGAGTATAATCATGGCCATTGAGGGGCCAGAAAAAGCCACCAATGGAGGAAGAAACTTAGACTTTGATTTGAAGCATAACTTTTGATTAAAGTCTGACCCCCGGATAATTCCTTTGCATCTTCCTTTCTTTAAATTATTTTCTTAATTATCTATAAACATACACAAATTTAAGATTAAATTTATTCTATGCCTAAAATGTTTACATTTGTGAAATATAATTTATGCTAAAATAATAAAAAAACATTTGGAAAAAAAATGTGTCCTAAAAATAATTTGAAATTGAAAATTTTAATTTTGAATAAATTTTTAAACACTTTAATTGTAGTATAAAAATAAATAGTTGATAATTGGATGAACAAATCAACTTTTAAATTAATAATTTATAGATAGTTGGAGTTTTTTAAATTTTATTTTGTGAATTATTGCATTAAACTTTTTGTAATTGAAATGGAGTTCAGCATAATTAAATGTTAACTGTAGAAGTACCAACTTTAAATCTCACTATGAAATTTAAAGATAAAAAAAATTGGAAGTGATCAATTCTTGCTTCAAAATCCTTCCATAATCATACGTATAAATTTATTAATATATAAATATTTTATTTATATTTCTTTCTCCTTTTGTATTTTTTGAGTCGTAAATGCTTTATATTAACAAAAAGAGTTAGACAAATTTTTCCTAATCATCTATGCTATGTGAATTTAAATTCTTCTTATATTAAAACATTATGTTACCATTCAACTCTCTTTTTTAAAAAATCTTTTAATATTTAGTCTTTTGAATGAAACATTTCTATTTATCTCCGAATAAATTATTTTTTATGTTAATTTATATATTAAAATATTAAAAATAAATGCAATTGACTTAATAGAGATAAATGTGAGATTGAAAAGAAATTTTAAACATATTATTATGGTCTTGACTGATAATATTGAAATAATTTATTTTTATTATCAAATTTTTAATTTTTAAAAAATCTTAATTATTCAATATGTAATAAAATTTTGATAGACAAAAATATTACTATTTAATTAGACATATTATTATATATTTTAATTTTCATTATATCAATTTTTTTAATAAAGATGTCATTATTTTAACATAAATAACTTATTCTGGATTGAATTGAAAAATAATTAATTAAAATATACATAAATTAGTCGTAAACGACAATTTTAAAAAAGAGGTAGTAGATATGGTGCAAAACTCAACTGATATTTGACCTAAAAAATGTAACGAATAAGACGAGAATGATCACCCCCCACTGCAATCTACCATAAGATCATGGCCTTCACGTGCATCTCACGTGATTAAAAAACTTTTTACCTCTTCACTACCTATTTATTGTTGAATTTAATCCCAAGAGGATGTGCAGTAGAACCGCATCCTAAACTTTTTCCTCGCTTCCATAAAAAAGAAAATATATTATAAAATTCTAAATCTTTTTTAATCAGTTAAAAAAATAATTAACACATATATATGAATATTTAATATAAATATTTAAAATTGAAATAAATTTATGATACCTGGATTCGATTTAAGTTTTAGTTGAAATTGCAGGTCCTTTATAGAAAGTTTTAAAAAATCCACATGCGCCGCCTTATGTGCCTCCTTATTCTTTTTTTTTTTTATTATCAAGAAATGGTTAACTACTCGCACGTCATGCTCATTCATATTCTTAACGGCTATTTTTGTATAAAGTATTATTATTAAAATGATTTTAAGTCAACAATAATAAAATATTAATATTTCTTTCTAAATTTAAAATTGTAACAAAATCATTACTCCAATTGACCCTCTCTCATAATTATACTTTTTTTTAAATTTACAAAAAAAATAAAAAATGCTCGTCCTGTGTTTAATTAGGACTAGAATATACTTCAGCATATATATTATTGGGGCATGATTGGGGGATCAGAATAAGGTTTAGGGTTTATTTTTAAAAATTATTTTATAAAATAAAAAAATTCGTTTAATAATTTTTTTTAAAATATTTTTTATATATTCTGAACAATAAAATTAACTTTCATTTATTTTTATTTAAAAAAAATAGGCTCTTCAGCTTCTAACACCATTTGGTTTCTATTTGAGAATGAGGTGCTTTTTATTTTAATATTTTTATATTAAAAATTACAATTTAATATTTGATAAAGAAAATTTAACCACATGTTGTAATAATATAAAATATTTTAAAAAATTTCACATACATTAAATGCTAACACGATTCTATTCAATTTAAACATATTCATTTAGCTTTGTAAATTTTTTAGATTATTGCACGTGGATTAAAATTAGTTTGCGTGCGTAAGGAGCCACGGTTCAGTGATTTCGAAATCAATTTTAAAATTAAAAATAAAAAAAAAATTAAATTTAATTCAAGGTCAAATATAAAATTCAATTTAATATATTTTTTAGTCTAAGATTTAGTTAAAAATTCATCACAGCCTTATTTAGAAATTTTGACAATAATATCAAGTTACTTACTTTAATTTGAAATTAAAAAATAATAATAATTTTCATAAGTTTTAAAAAAAGGGTAAATTTAACTCTTAATTTTTTTTACAACACTCAGTTAATAAAATAAAAAAGGTGGTTTCCACCCAAAAAAAAAAGGTTGGTGGAGTAGAGTCAATAAATTTTGATGACGTGGATGAAGTTGCAAAGTAGAGGAAAAGAAAGTAGTTTAAAAGATAAAAGCGGTTGGTTGTATTTTGTCTTTTGGCCAACATATATAAATAAAATTAGTTGTAGGCACCTGACACTACTTTTTTTTTTTTTTTTTCTGGTAAAAAAGAATTACAAGTTAGATAATTGGTTTGAGTTTGGAGAGATAAGGTGACCCCTAACTAATGGATTTTTATATTAAAATATTAGAGTTTATTTGATTTTGTTTTTATTTTTTAAAAAAAATTATTTTTAAAAATTATGTTTAAAAATTATTCTGTAAAACAAATATAAAAAAATTTGTTTGATAAATTATTTTAAAAATATATTGTTTTTTTATTTTTTTATATTCTAAAAATAAAAAATAAAAAATAAAAAATAATTCTTTTTAATTTTTATTTTTTATTTATTTTAAAAACAATTTGTTTTCAGAATTTATTTTTGAAATAAATTTTTTTATTTTGAAAATAATTGAAAACAAAAAACAATTTTTAAAAATTAAAAATAAACAAGTTTTTATATTTTAGGGTATGATAAATAAGATGATTTTTAATTTAATTTAATTGTCAATTTTATTAAAAATTAGATAAAAATCGTATAATATATTGAGTTAATTACACATGACAGATAATTATAAAGTTAATAATTATTTTAATTAATAAATAACATTTATTTTTTAGAACTATATATTGGCTAATAATTGATACTACCTTTACCTTTACTTGTATGTAAAGGGAGAAGTTTGCGAATAGCCTCCGAATCTGCTTTGAGTATTAACTAAGAAGTCTTAAAAAGCCGCTACTTTGAATTGAAATCCATCTAATTTGTACTCTCGTTGCATTATCTCTTGTCTCGTCACCAAACTTCTAATTAAGAGATTTTGACTCTAATGCCTGAATTAATCGGAGTGTCACGTGCCATCATCTCCAAACATCAATCTCGTTCCCTGCAAACTACCAGCAATAATAAAATCATTTAGATAAATAAATAAATATTGTTTATCTTGATTTTTATATGGGATTGTAGTTTTTTTTTTTAATTTATCTATACTATCACTCTTTGATTCTTAATGTCTAATTTAAACGTTAATTACAATAGTAATAACGTAAAATTATTAAAATATTTTTTTATTTATAAAAGAGAGTAAAAAATAGAATATCAAACAAACGAAGAGATATTTAACTAATTTAGAAGCAATAAAATTTTAGTATTTAAAAGTAACAAAGCTCTGCTTGTCAATTTTTTTTTGGATAGATTCAATTTATTAAAATAAATAAACTAAATTAATGAAAGACATGTCAAATAATTTTTCGGAGATCTTTTATTAACTATTTTTTTAAGTATAGTAATTAGGAGAAATTTCAGTTAATTTGTATGCACTTTGATATGTGATATTCCCTTCCTCTTTAGAAAATTATTCCTCTCCATCACAAGAGTTTTGATTCCCTTCCTCTTTAGAAAAAACAAAAAAGCATCATTTGACTCCTTTAAATAAAACTCTTCCATGTCATAATTTAATGAAAAATCTTAATAGCAAACGCTTAAAAAATTGTAATTACATTTTCTCCCAAATCTCACAAAGTTTAAGATAAGTGTAGAGTAGTGTATCAAATTCATGTATATTGATCTAAAGTTCAGAATATAAAGTGCATTTTACCGCATTTATATCGTATATATGAACATATTGGCTATAAATATTCATTTGTCAATTCTGTTCTGTCCATACATTATGAAGAGAAAAGAGAAGACTCGAGACTACACAAAATGTTCTGAACTGCAAGAGGTGGTTCCTAATTAAGTTTAGAAAGACAAGAAAATAATGAATGGAAAGGGGAAAAGTATAGATTTGTTTAAATCAGAAGACAAAATTCAAGTTGATGTATACAATTATATAATAATAATCAAAGACTAACTAATCAAAGCTAACAATGTCATTCTGACTTGTCAGTCTCTTTCTTTCCAGCAAGAATCATTGAAATCTGCAGCCCTCTACTAAATGCTTGATTGAAGAGTAGGCGAGTTTGGAACTCTGAAACAAATGGGAACCATGACAAGATGGCTGTTGGCATGAAGATTATTAATCCCATTACATATTCATATGCTCTGGCTAGCTCTTTCACTGAATACCAGAGTTTAGCTCCCTTCAAGAATCCCTTGCATGCTTGCGCAATCTTCACAGTAAAAGAAAAAGGGAGTCTCAGTGGGTTTGTGCAAATAATGTACTTACCTTTTAGGGAAGCCTTTAGAACACCACCATCTTGATCCTAGTATCTTATATGTCAAGCACATCCAAAATACTAGTGTTTGGTACACAGATATCCCAGATGTCTGTTGTATACCAAGAGATATAGGATGGCACCAATTCAGGTGCTATCTCATATTATCTAAAACATTCAAGTATTTCACATCCCTGCACTTTTAGTTCTCTTGACATTTATAAAATAATAACATATCTTTTCTGTGATAACTTTCAATTGTTAAATCAAATATAAGAATATTAAAAACCATGATATCTTATCCGTATCAAAAGATACCAAGAAATGTGAAATAATAGTGTATCAAACAACTCTTAAGTGATGCCAATTATATTTCCAGCATACTTTTTAGATGTCATATATGGTCTAATAGCATTTGATCCTACAATTTGCGAGAGAATTGAAAAGTGGCATTCTTTGAAATAATTTAAATGAGAGAAATGAATGAAATTTGAAGATGAAGATAATTTTTGTAATAGTTCAGAACTCAAGAATTAATAGCCAACTGTTGGTAGTTTTTAGTAAATGAAAACTGCTAATATCTGAATATTATTCCCCTGTAGGAGGGGCAGAACAGCTCCTACTATAATCTTGGCTTCTTCGGAATCAACTCAAAAGCAGAAAATGAAATTTATGGCAGTTTTCCCAAGAGATATGCCAGATAATAACAAATTGACATAAAAAACAAAAGCTTATGCAAAAATTTTAACTTACCAGAATAAGTGCCCATCCAGAGGGCATGAAGGCAAGAATGGCAGCAAACAAATCTGATATGGTGAGCCCACACACCACAAATAATACGGTCATGACTGACATGAAGCCAAGAAAGAGAAGTGCCTTGAGAATACGAAACATGAGTTGAAAGTCGGTGCCAAATCTTCGTCGGCCCATGGATACCAACTGATGGCCACATGGAATTCATAAAACAATGGTAGACAAATGCATGTATTAGAAAAGGAAAATAATTTAACTTGTAAGATGGCTGAATAATAGTATAAATGGTACATTAATTTCATTGGGAAGAACTATTTTGCATCTATAATTCAAACTGAAGAAAAACAATGAATATAAAATAACAATATTTTATTACCAGATAAATCATTAGCCTTAAATTAAGCAAATAAGTACAAATTTCAGTGCAGTCAGTTATGAATTAAGTAGCATTTCCGTACCTTCAGCACAATAAGAATAGCTACCAAAACTGCCCAAGAAAGTCCGAACACCTAAAAGGAAAACCAAAGGTAGTAAGCTGGTGCCATAAGATAAATTATCATTAATAGGATAGGAGAACACATAAATGAGTTATGGTACCAGCAAACTCTTGTTATGATGAGCTATATCCAAGTGATAGACAATTCCATACTGGTACATAAAGAAACGAAATGCAAGTATTATCTCCAGTACTTTTCCCCTGATATTTGAGTATTTGAGGTGTTCATTTTCTTCCTCCCACCAAGATTCCCAACTTTTTTCTGGTGGAATACCAATACCACCACGATTTCCCATCCATCTTTTCCAATCTGTCCAGTCATCCACTGTTTTTTGCCAATCAAAACCTGAGGGATTAAACAAGAAGGGAGCAAACAGCCAGGAAACAGCCAAGAACCACATTGAGATTGTGATGAACAGAAAAAGATGTGAGCTACGGTATGACTTCCCATAGACTTCATAAATAATTAAGAGTATAAGGATCTCCAAGCCCTTCACAAAGTGACTTCGGGAGTACATCCTGTAGTTATCAGCAAACTTTGCATGAAATACAACAAACCCGCGACCTGTTGGTCTATATTTAGAGCCTCCATGTAAGAGGGTTCTTCCATAATAATGTGCTTTTGTTCCAAGCTGGAAGGTAAAGAACACAGAGGCCAGTTGTAGCTGCATGATGATAAAATCACCCAAGGCAGTGCGAAAACCCTTCTCCAAGCCAATTTCCATAACCATGGGCAGTACCATCAGAAAGCCCAACTGAACACAAGACTGGGTTGCTAGGGCCTCTTCAAGGGCTTTGCTCTGTTGTATGTTTGGACTTTGAAGAATTTCTCTCTCCACTCCACTCAAAACCATGTATAAACGTCCATATAAGAACACATATACAGTCAGCACAGTTACCTGAAAAAGAAAATCCACATACAGCCATAAGCTCTACCCCATTTTAGACCACAAAAGCAGTATTCTCTCCTGACATTGTCCAGAGGTCCCTCCCATATACCGTCTCATTCAGATCATATTAAACAGTTGACCTTCTTAAAAAAAAATTGGATTAAACATCATAGTTTAATCAGTTCACAGAAGAATCCACCGACAATTCATATTTTGACTTATTTCTACTACTCTTTTTGAACTCTTTCATTTTCTTTTGTACTGACAAAATAGAGTCTACATAAAAAAGCTGCCTTGTATCACGTGCGGAATAAAAAACAATGTAGTGTAAAATAGGTGAAGTTCTTTCTATATACTTGTGGCTTGTCGATTCATTTTTATTAGATTACTTTTTTTAAAAGATAAAAATTAATTGATTAATTTTAAAATTATAAATAGTCATTATAAATTAACAATTTATAAAAAATAAGTATTGATAGCAATATATTTTTTATTTTAAAATAAAAATTATATATATATATATATATATATATATATATATATATATATATATGATTAATAACAAACATCAACTGTCAAGACAATATCTCAGAAAATAGAAATTAGATTGATTACCATGCTACTGAAATAGAAACCAACTGTTGTGAAGTAGAAGGACAACATCCTGTAGAAGTCAAACCGTCGTCCAAGTCTATAAACATCACGGCTAAGTGTTTGTTCTCCATTACCATTAGCAACCTTAGCCTCAAAGAGTGATATCTGATTCATGCCCACGTCACGCCCTTTACCTACTTGGATGTACTCATGATGTGTGATAAATCCTCCTCGTAGAGTTGAATTGAACCCTATGCAAATTAGCAGAGTTAGTCGACAAGTTCCATTATCAGTCAGTTATTTTCTACTAAACTTTGAAGTACCTGCAAATATATCCTCGCTTAGGTTTATTACTTTTGAAGCTTTGCTTATGCCACCTCTTGTTATGTGGAAGATTCTGTCAAATATATCAGGATGTCCATAATGGAATCGCACCCTGTACCAGTAAGGAATAATTCATTTAACTGAAGTTGGCAAAGAAAATTTCACTCAACAAAGGAGAAAATTTCAACTATTTCCAAATATATTATCAGTTATTTATTTAATATTATTTTTCTTATGACTCAAAACTCAATCCATTGCAGGGCTTTACTTCAACATCTCTTTTCATTTTTGGTGAAAAAAGAAATTTTTCAGAAGAGAAGAAAGGAAAGAGTGCAAAATGGAAAATTAATGTCACATCAATAATGCCCTCCAATCATTGATTCCCAGACTACAATAATAATATGGCACTAGACACTCTTTCAGACCTGAAACGTGGAATGAGCTACGTTGCCTTTTCTTAAAGCAATGAGGCCAAAACTGACTGTTAAAGCTAGTGACATTCCACTTTTAAAAAAACACATTACTACAAACAAAGCATTCTTGTGCAGGCCTAATAGATGACATGAGCTCAACATGTGCTCCGCCCAAACCAAAAGAAAATATAGAACACTGACAGAAAAAGCTAGATTCTAGCAGCAGCATAAAGATAAATGGGCTATATGTGGAGTCACCCAAAAAATATCTAGGCAAAGGATAGGTCACTAACAATTCCTTTGGCGTCTACCTACAGGCATAAATTATAGGACCTACTATTCCCACAAAAAGTGGGAAAAAAGGTGTTAAGAGATATAAATAATTCTCTTGACAGCTTCAACTATAAGGATGAAGGGTATCACGAAACGCCTTTATGATCTAGTGATCATGGACTCAATCCTTGCCACTGCAATTTGGACTATGTCAATTGGTATCCAGCACAAAGCAGTGGTGGGTCTGTGCTTTATCCATGATCCAAGCCCAACACGCTTTTGCATGAAGGGGTGTGTTAGAGATATAAATAGAAGCTAGCGTCCCTGGTGGCACAATGGCACCTCCTCTTGCCTTAAGTGCCAGAGGCACAGCTAGGTCCCGGGTTCAAGTCCTTGGAGTGTATCCCCCAACCATTTCCCCCCGGACCTCCTTGTACTTCCAAAAAAAAAAGAGATACAAATAGAAACAAGGCATTCTTCAAACGACTAAAGCTTTTAGGATTACAAGTTTCTTGGCAAGAGAAATTAAGGCTGAAGAGAAAAAAGGGAACTGAAAGAAAAAAAAAGTTGGAAAAATGCAAAACACATGCTAGCTCCCTTAATAATATTAACAGGCTGACGAAATGGAAGAAACAAGGAAGAAAAGAGGGCCAAAAAGAACTGAGAGAGAGAGAGAATAGAATGGAAAAATCCAAAGAGCCTGTAATAATGAAATACAAATATTTTCATATTAGAGGTCAGTAAGGGTAAAACACATTGAGACTAACCTTAGAGGATTTGCTAAAATTCGTTGGCCAATGGTCACAAAGCTGGTCTCCTGGTTTGACATGAACCAAGCAAGTGATGAAACACTGCAAAACAAAATTAATAAGCTTGGACTGCAGATTTGATTGCCATGTGTGATGTTAAAACAAATGGTCATAGTATAATCTATTTAAATCAATTTCAATGCTTTGATACTGTCCCAAGGCTGACCTTCCAGTAAAAATATGCTCCCTCAAACCCAATATGGAGGGTGTTCGCTTCCCACTAATTTTTCGGAATTCCTCCAATACATTTCTCATTTTGAAAGCTTCTTCATAGTAATTATCCTTCACAAGAAAAGGTACAAGTAAGCAACTAAAGCATGCAGTAAGTATAATTTAATGCATCCTAAATGAATAATGCTTCTTACAAAACCGTTGTAGTCACAAATTTGCACAAGCTGCACACATGGCTCCATCCGAGTTTAAGTGAAACAAGTAAATTTTTACACAGTTGTGACAGAACAGTTGAGTAGCATTATTCATCCTAAACTGAAGTCTGGGAAGAAAAAAACTACCTGATTCATGTCTATGGTCTGCAGGGCTTCTCCACGAGTAAACACAATGGCATGGTTTTGATTTTCAGGCTTCCCTTCACCAATTTCTGTTGGAGAACCAGGAAGCTTGATGCGATATATTTCCTAGTAATGCAGCACAGAAGAATTTGCATTAGAAAGTCATGCTTACATCAACATTGCCTGTTGGTCATCAACCACCAGTGTATTTTGACTGATTGATGCAGGTCCCACATCCAATAAAATGTGTTGGACAAACTGTTGTATAGCTTATGAATGTCAAATCTAGAAATCTTATTGGAAAGTCAAGAAGCGTTATGATTATTTTTTATAAAAAGACATCTTTAATAAGTAACTGAGGAAAGCTTTATGTAAGAAATACTAAACACTAGTACACATTGCTTCTAAAAGCTAAAAAGAAAATATAGAAAATGTAAGCACTATAAAAATTATAAGAGATCTCTCATTGAGGAAAGGATCTATGAATATAAGGATGCCATTAATACAGTTAAGAGATTATATTAAAACTATTCATTGGGCCTTCACTTAACACCTTAAACTTTTGAGTAGGAGTGGTTGTTGACATGCTATCATAGCCTATATGACCAAGTGGTTAGGCTCGAGTTCAATTCTTACTATTCCCATTCTACATAAAAAAAAAGGGCGGCCCAGTGCACGAACCTCCCACTTAGTGGGGTCTGGAGAGAGTAGATGTATGCAATTTTACCCCCGCAAACAGAGAGGCTGTTTCCAAGATTTGAATTCGTGACCTCTAGGTCACAAGACAGTAACCTTACTATTGCACCAAAACTCAACCTCTTTATCCCCATTCTATATAATTAAATGAAATTTCAACACAAGGTGGGTGCGCATGTGTTTAGTCCACACTTCAAGCCCAAATGGTTTTCATGTGAAGGGGCATGTAAGAGATTATATTAAAACTATTCATTGAGCCTTCACTTAATAAATGGTCCTAGACAAATATTAAAGCTGGAAATCTCAACTACAGCGCATTGATACAAAAGAACATAGAAAATTGCTCACAATCCTAAAGATCAAGCTTTAAACTCCCTAAAATAAGTTGGAATAAACTTCATCTAACAACTGAAGTTATTAGGATGGCTGGTTCTAGACAATGGTATCAGAGATCTATTTACCAAGTAATTGAGAGTAACTATTGTCGTCCCTATATTTTAAATTAAATTATAGTCTAAGCAGGAGGCAGTGATAGAATTGTGCTTTGTCCAATCTTGAACATGCAAAGCCATTGGTGTAAAGGGGTCTTTTTTTTCAATAGAAAAATAAATTTTTTTAAGAAAGAAGAGAAGTACAGAAGTGGAGGATAACATATCCTCCTTAAGAAATTACAGAAAAGGATGAAAACAACAAAACGGAGTAGAGAAAAAACTAAAGGCTGAACATGTGCAACAGTAGCCCAATCTCTTTGTAAACCTAAAATGGCAACCCCTTTAAAAAACCATTAGCAGAGAACCAAAGTGAAGCCATGAACCTTATCCTTTCCCACATCATTTTTGAGGACATATAGACAGATTGAAAAATTTGAGCATTTCTCTCCAACCAAACACACCACAAAATTGTAAGAAACAGCACAATTTCACAAAGGCTTAGCCTCTTTTTTCTTACCAAACCTTTTAAACCTTATTGACAAAAAAAACTCCAAAGGTTGAGGTCACACCCAATTTTCTCCACCAGCGACACAACAGTGTAAGAAAAGATGTGCAACTAATTCTGAATTATCCATACACATAACACAAATTTGAGGTGAAATGGCTGTCCTAGGCCTATGAATCATGTGTAAAGGGGTCTGTTACAAGTAAAAATCATTCTTAAGCTTGCACATGGCAACATAAGATTTTAGGATGGTTAGTTCCTTATCAAAGTGTGAAGGAATCAATTCATCTAAAAGTTTAAGCTGTCAAGAGAAGGGATGGATATCATTTTAATTTTTATCTCCAACACACCCCTAACAAATGCGCTTGGGCCTTGAAGTGTGGATAAAGAACAAGTCCACTCACTGTGTTGAAATTTAATTTAACTAGCATAAGCATAGTGGCAAGGATTGAACTCTATACCTCTAGGTCCAAGAGGCTTTTGATACTGGATTAAGAAATCAGTTGTCCTAAAAGCGAAAGATGTGAGGTGCAGACCCAGGAATGGCTTTTATAACAAAACACTCATCCTATTTCCTTACAACAGAGTGTCCATAACAAGAGCTCAGGAGGCCCTTCAGAGATCTACTCTCTTTTTTTTTTCATAAAAGAAGAAACTCTATTAGAAAGAGAGAGATACAGAAGAAAATGAATGAATGTATATCAGATCTCTTTACATTTAAATAAATACCATGTAAACTTCACGATAAAAGCATAAATATGGTGAATGGGGAGTTTTGTACTCACACACGTTGAGGCAGCCCCTCTCCTTTATATTTATAATATTTGAAAATGGAGATTAATTTCGAGATAAACTCCTAAAGATATGGATAACTAAAACTCAAGATAATGGTAAACTTCATGAGTACTAGATAATGATAAACTCCTAACCCTTTAGGAGTTCCACTTTAATACAGTTTTTTTATGCTAGCCATGACCAGGATACAGTGGAAAACATTGATGACACAATCTTTTGTACCTCGTAATCATGCACCTGCAGGAATGGAATGCCAAGTGCAGCATTCTGTGTAAAGCTGGGAAAGAAATTTTAAGTGAAATGTGCAGTGTTACTGTGTTCATACAGAAGTTCTATTTATTGGCCAATAGATCAGGAAGGGTGTGATTTAAATGGATCAAAAGATTATCAGTGCAGACTGGGAGATGCTGGTTATTAAACCAGCCAATGCATTGAAAAAAGCCACAAAACCACACATGCCTATGCCAAAAAGTTGAGATCCTAGGGGTACTTTTTAGTCAGCTTCATTTCCAATCCTGCAATGACTTAGCACATTTTTATTAGATTTTGCGGCAAACTTTTCTGTAAGGTAAGTGGTTTGTGAAAGGTTTGAAAGAGTTCCAAACATAGACCTACACAACAAAATGAGTTAATTTGGATCTTCTTTTGGCAAATATGCATGAAGCAGGAATGAAAAATAAAACATCATACTGGAATTTTGTTTATACCTCATCATACTTGTCCCCTCCCTTGACAAGAACGGAGTAATAAACTTTCTTAGATTTTCCACCAACTGTTTCTTCTTTTTCATCTATGTAAGCAACACGAAGAGCCGGATGCCTGCATGGTATTTTTTCATTTTTATTATAGATGCCTTAGATTTCCATGTATAAAAGTAACTATTTTCTGTTCAGAAAAATGGTTAATTGACTCACGTTAACATCAAATTCAGAATATTAGTATAGCAGCCTTTGTCTCGAGCATTCTGAGATTTTTTCTGAGAACCATAGATCTGACAAGAAACAACATAAGTGAACTTTAAATCAGCCAGAGCTTGTGCACGTTCAAAAAGGTTCTTCCTATCTTCACTGGAATCCAAGGTCCGATAGCCATCAAAGATAGCTGCAAAGGGAACAATGCGAAATTCATTAATGAATTAATGGCTTCTGCCATATCTAGGGATTTGGTTTTGAAACACAGCATATAAAACAGAAAACTAACCTTCATCTCCTGCATATTCTAGGAAGCATTGAAGGTCCAGAGCGTGTCTATAGTACATCATTCCTCTCACTAGCAAAAAGAGATAGAGAGACAATGTTTAAATTGAACTTTATATATGAATCTATTGAAGAAAATAATCTGCACCACAATCTAGACCTGTTCGATAGAGAGTCTGTCCTCTGTAAGATGCCCATTGCCGAGTAAGCTCGTCCTCATCAATCTCTTCATCTTCATTTCTCATTTCTTTAATGCGACCCTGGAAGTTGGTCCATTCATCTGCAGTGCATTTATATTAGGTAGTATAATGAGTGTAGTTTTTAATAGGCAGAAAAAGCATATGGAAGCAAATAAAATAAAAATTTACCAGGATATATTTTCTTTAGGTAGAACAAAATTGATATTCCATCTTCATTTTCCTCGTTCAGTTCCTCAGTAGAATAAAGAACATCTTCTTTGTAGTACGGAGTCAGAACACTATGGCAAAACACAGATTAGTTCACCGTCATATTTTTTGATCAAAGAAGAATTTATAAAGAGAGAAAAGGAATACAATGCAGGAACCAGAAGGATCAGGAATCCTCCCAAAACAGGGAAGAAAACAACAACAAAAACCAGAAAAAAATACATTGGCTCAAAAGAGCAAACCAGTCCCTTTCAATATCAGACAAGGCAGATAATCTGACGTCATATTAGCAAGAATTAAATTGAACAAGCATTCATATTCTGGGGGCACTCAATAATTTCTGTATTAGTGTTTGCAACCATTGAAATGTTATAGAAATAGGGATAGAAAAATACAAGAGCCATTGCAATCAAAAACTAAACATGTAAGTACAAAATTTATCCTTTCTTTAGAAAGAGTATTATAAAAAAAGAACAACATGGCTCTTGAAACTGAACTGTCAAAAATCAATACATTTTATATACAGTGTAGATTTCTTCCTTCTTTTTGACAATGTAATTCATTCTTTACTTTTCCTTTTGTAGAAGTCCACTTCAACCCAAAAACTTAAGCTGCCCATTACTAGTTTATTACTATCTCTAACATGCCCTCTCAAACAAAAGCCAATTGGGCTTCAAGTGCACACAAAGTAAAAGCTCATCATATTTCGTGTTGAAACTTAATTTTAAAGGACAAAAGTGGTAGCAAAGATCAAAGTCCTAACCACTTAGTCATAGAAACTCTGATACCATATCAAAGATTACTTCAACCCAAAAGCTCAAGTTGTTAAGTAAAGGCTCATGAATAGTTTTTATTAATATCTCTAACAACTTTCAATAAATTAGTCCATCACAATGCCTAACCTGAAGGATAGCATGTCTTGCACTTTGGGAGCCTTCGGCATATTCATAAATAAGGAATTTGCAAAGAATGTAATACGTCGGCGAGCATCCAGATTTTGGGGTACATTTATGGCAGACTCCTTAACTGTTAAAAGCAAATGAAGCCTAATAACCTACAGAGAAGTGAAAAAGAGACTAATAAATATATAAAAAAAGCAAAAAGAATTGTTCATGTAATGTGTTAGCTGGGGTCTGGTTCTCAAGACTACCTTCTCCTTCCATGACTTGTGCGTCGTAATAGAAGTATTAATGTTAACAAACCTCTGTCTATTCTTGTCATCATCTTCAATATACTGAGGAGGAGATGCTTCCATGATTCTATAAAGAGAAGAACAAAACCATATCATAAAGCTGTAAGAAAAATTGTTAGTGTTAGGAGGAAATCAGATCTTTATCCAATTAAATGTCCTCAAACTTACAAATGCCCATCAATCATAACATCCTGTATAATGATTTCTACTATATCCTGTAGGACATTGACTATCTGTGGCTTCGATGACTCGATATCGATTTTGTCATCATCAGATCGCTGTCAATGGAACAAACACCAACATTTGTAAGCTCTGCATGGGTCTAATGAGATGCCCACAAAAAGATCAGCAAGAAAAAAAAATTGAGATGTTAAAAGACAGACAAAGGAAAGGATACATCAAGCAAAAAGTTACCAATAGAGTTAAAAATTTCTCCAACTTCTCACTGAGTGAAGGCAAGCCACTCATCTTGAAATCCTTGACAAATGTCTCCTGCTGTATGCTCTTTTCTACTTCAAAACATATACGCTTTACTACCCTGTTTCATACATGGAAGAAAAATGAACGGCCAAGCAGAGGGAAAGGATGAAGTGTCTGTTTTCTGACAAATACAGACTTCAACAGGTAAGGTTAAACATGTAATGTACTTTGTTTTGGGTAGGGGGAGGTGGGTTATATAAAAGCTTCTTCCTTACATCTTGTCCTCCTCATCTAACAGAAGGAAATATATGATATTCCTGAGCGTCTCGTAGCATTCCAAGACTGCTGAATACATGTAATCATCACTCTTAATTTTTTTATACAAATCAGCATCATCCTTCCCCTTAAAATCTTTCGCCATGTCTAGAGCTATAGGAATCTGTCATATAAGAAAGGAAGTTAAGAAAGAAGTATAAGACAGAGGAGTTTAATCAATTTTAATTTTAAGAGCCATTCAAAATTTCAAACCACATACCTTACTAGCAAGCAAGAATGGAGGCCACTGAATGACAGAAACATCACTTGAACGGTAGGGTACAAGCAGAAGATCTCTATCCCTGGATAATTGGAAGTCAAAAGAAATTTTCAGAAGCATGAAATCCATGTATTCTATGCAAGATATATTATTAAGCAAGCAGTATTTTGGACCTATTGCTGATCAGGTCTTCCTCTCTCATAGAATTTATGAACTCATTCCAAACCTGGGAAAAGAATGCAATATTCCTCCGCTCAAATGAATCACGCTGAAAAAAAATTGTTTGCTTTAGCCAGAAACATGGTAATAAGGCATTTTAGACTCTCAATTAAAAGCAGCATCAATATACTTTAATAATTGCATAAGAACAAAA
This sequence comes from Gleditsia sinensis, assembly GCA_037074535.1. Lineage (NCBI taxonomy): Eukaryota > Viridiplantae > Streptophyta > Magnoliopsida > Fabales > Fabaceae > Gleditsia > Gleditsia sinensis. The sequence goes on from CM073472.1 coordinate 17,166,927, forward strand.
ACTTATGAAATGTCAAACATAAAATGTGGTACCAAGGGGTCTGTTTTAGCATCTGTGGTTTTTTCAGGCAAAAAGCAAGCACTGAAAGCTGATGGCACAAATGCAAATCTGGAACGCAGCATCCCAAGTGTTCTTATCTAAAGACACAAAATGTGACAAGGAGATAACAACAAAAATCCAATGTATCACCAGCAAATATAACTTCACTACAGAATTCAAATATCAATTTTTTATTAGAAAATTCATGTAATGATGATTTTCATGGCCTAACTTGTTCTCAAATAATGCAAGAACTTTTATTTCTTGATGAAAGAAAAATTTTACAAGGTCAAACACTATCATAAATTTGCCACTTACCTCCCCCAAATGACTGAAGGCTCCAACAATCCCACCAAATAGAGTAGCAAAAATGGCATACCATATTTGAGTGTCCATAAAATAAACCTATATATCAACAAAACATATAAAAATGGAAAAAATTATAGCAAATAAATGTGAAAGCCCAAGCAATTAAATGAGATAAAATTTGTCAATCCAGAAAATCTTCATAACTCACCAGGATAATGGGTGCCCATATTGCAATGACAATAATAATATTGTGAGTTTCTGTATCACTTGCAGAATGTTAGTTGATGTTAACCATATCCACAGAACATATAGTACAGATAAATATTGGAGAAAAAATTGTTACCATTTTCTGGAAAGAATTCGTGCCACTGGTAGTTATCTATAGGCATCCCCATGATTAACTTTGTTGGTCCAACAAGGGGATATATCTGGAGAAGTTAGTTCACTAGATCTCAGAAAAAAAAAATCTACAGAAAATTTTATTTGCACAACCAGGCAATTAGTAAACTACAATTGAAAACTACAGAAAATTTTATATACACAACAATTGCGTACAATGGGAGATACTTTTCCAATCTATACATTTGCCACACAAATTTAATATTGATGATTTACGTTGTTAACATTAAATACGTAAAACTGAATAAGTGTTAGTAATTCTGCAACAACATAATTAGAAATTTTCAAATTTTTAATTTACGTGTTGATAAAGTACCTTCATATATAATTAAAAAATAGGATTTTGGATTATATTAGATGTTTGAAAGGGCATTTAGAGCTCTTCCACTCAATAGAAAGTCATTAGAAGAATCATGAGTTTTATCATGTCAAGATTCCAGGAATAAGCTCACAGAACTAAGTAACTAATAAAGCAGTGTCTTCATTCATTCATTCATTCTAAAGTTTAATAATTTCGATTATGCTATTTTTGCTTCTAATTATAATATAACAAGTTAAGTGAAATTGCATTGTAAATATACAAAGACAAATTAATCAGACATAGGGAGACATTCATTTGCAGCATGTTGTTGGTTATCTGTCTAAGGTCAGCAAATTAATATAGCAACTTCATCTTTAAACATTTTGAGTGGATATCTGGACACAGGATATGAGGTTATCATTCGAGAAATTATTCTTTATTTATTTATTTTTATCTATCTTGCCTTTTTCTTTGGCGTTCAAGACATCATTTTTGCGTCATTAATGTCATGAATCATTTCAACTAAAAAATTTAAGCTATTAAGTGACACTCCATCAATAGTTTTGTTATAGATTTGTAATCTCTAACTCTCACATGAAAGCCTTTTAGGCTAGAAGTGTGAACAAAGTATAAGCCCACGATACCTTGTGTAAGAACCTAATTCTAATCTAGAGAATGGAGGTGGCATGAATCGAAATCCTAACCACTTAGTTATATAGGCTTTAATAGCATATTTAAAATTATTTCAACTCAAAAGTTTAAACAGCTAAGTAAATGACCACGAATAGTTTTATTATAATCTATAACAATTAACAAGGATGGAAATTTAGATCAATTAAATAAAATCAAGAGGCCTCTGTCTCATTTTGATTGGTTTAGGTAAATAGGAAGGATCAAAGCTCCTCAATTGACATGCACTTGAGAAGATTGGAAAAAGAAAATTTGTTGGTTGACTTAACTGGGACAAGGACACTTCCAGAAATATTTATTTCTCACATTTTTATCTATGTGCATGGGTATATTAAAGAAGCGACAGGTTACATGTAATTGAATATCCTTCTCCCAGCAGAGAATGGTGATTTTGACTTTGAATTCAACAGCATCAACTTAAACAGTGACTACAGATATACATGTACATTATCACACTATTACTTGCACCGGTGTGCATGTCTGTGCAATCTTCTGAGCTAAGATAGGCAACATAATGACAAATTAAATAATAGAATTATTACCTCCACATAGTAGCTGAATGCTAGCTTACTAATCAGCAGCATGATCCAAAACAGGGTATACCTGCCATATTAAAGGTCTTTTAATGCATAAAACAGAGGAGAAATCAGATAACAGAAGCTGCATATATGTGCCAAAGATCCAAAAACCCAAGCTAGTGTTTGGTTCATTAGAAATTTTCCAGGATTGCTTTTGCCACAACAAAAGAAAAGTGAATATGGGAATGAAATAACTAAAGATATGAAGTAAAGTTGTCTTAAATGTCATTAATATGTATAGGCCAAGCTAGTGTTTGGTTCATTAGAAATTTTCCAGGATTGCTTTTGCCACAACAAAAGAAAAGTGAATATGGGAATGACATACCTAAAGATATGAAGTAAAGTTCTCTTAAATGTCATTAATATGTATAGGCCAAGAAGTTTCAAAAATAAATTGCATTCAAATGATATACATTCTTTAACATGTCGTTAACCATGAAAATGAAAAATTTACAATGAAGTTTGATCATAATATATGTCTGATATATTTAAAATTGGAATTCTACATGCTGTGCTCATAATTAACATTCTTTGGAAAATAATCTTTTTTCCTCAGCATAATTGGTGCCCAACTAAAAATTAAACATGGTTAGCAGGAAACAGAATGTTTCCACCTTGTCACCTCCCCCAACCTCCCAAATACCATCAATAAAACTGGGTGATATAAAAAAAAAATTAACTAGAACTTCTCCCTTACTTCAGCAGTGATAACACGGTCTCGTGCATGCCCCTGCCTATATACAATTTTGGCTGCAGTATGGTCAATATAAGACAGAACATTCAAATTAAATTTCAATAAAAAAAAGATATACAAAAATTAGCAATTAAGTGTCTAGATATGGGCATTTTGTGTAGTAAATGCTTGTCATGTTCACCTGAGCCCACCACATAAAAAGAGTGACAATTCGCATATTTGAGCGCTCCATCTTTCTTCTCAAAGGTGGAAGGAAAAATAGTATTGCAGCCACTATATTTGGCAATAAATATAATGCAACAACATAACTGTAAAGTGACTGGTTCACCCAATTCCCAGCCCAACTGGTGAAGAATTTTATGAGCCACGGTGGATTCTGAACAGAACTGGAATAACAGACTGGCAAAACTACAACCCACACGGCTGCTACCACAAATTTCAGAAAATACCGGAGCAATTGGGTAAATTTCATATTCTTCCAGGCATTCCAAGTAAGAATAATATCCAGAGAGACTGCAAATAGAATTAAAAAAGAAGAAGAAATGATGACAGTATTTGTAACTGATAGTCCAACCAACAAAGGAACTGCAATTTAAAAATAAAAAATAAAGAAAACTAATCTCCTCTCCCTTGACTGCCATTATTACACAACCCTCCCCTTTATTATGAAAATATACATAAACTTTTCTCAAAACTTAAAAGTATAAAGTAATATAGGGCTTGTTTGATTCTACTTTTGTTTTTATGTTTTTAAAAATTGTTTCTGAAAACTGTTTAAAAATTCTTTTGCAAAACAAAAGTAAAAAAAAAAAAATATTTGATAAACTGTTTTAAAAATGTTATTTTTTGTTTTTTGGGTGTTTAGGAAACAAAAACAACTCTCTTGTTTTTGTTTTTTTTTACTTTAAAAACAACTTGTTTTCAAAACAAAAATATAAAACAATTTTCAAATGAGTTTTTTAAATTTGGAAAACAAAAAATTGTTTTAAAAAATAGTTATCAAATAGGCCCATATTTTTTTCTTCCTCGATTAATGCTCTTATTACACGATCCTTTCCTCTATTATATGAAAATATACTCGAGCAACAACAACAACTAAATATTTTTGGAGTTGGCTACATAGATCAAACGATATTACAATAACCTATTATAAATGAGGTAAATAGAGAGATTATTAATTATTAAATATTTCTTAATAGTTTTATCTATTATTTTCTTTGACCCCTCTATCTTTAACTACTGGACTGCTCACCATCTGATCTACTCTTTGCAGAAGAGCTTTTACAGATCTTCTCCACATATGGTCGAACCACCTTAAGTGAGATTCTACCATGTTCTCCACAATAGATGCTACCCCAATTTTATCTCTAATGCACTCATTCTTAATTATATCTCTTCTAATGTGTCAACACATCTAACACAACGTTTTCATCTCTGCGACATTGAGTTTATCTCCATGTAGTCTTTTAAAGTCCACTATTTAGTACCATACAATATTGCCGGTCTTATAGTTGTATGGTAGAATTTCTTTTTAATTTTAAGCATCACTTTTCTATTCAAATGATATTCAAAACCTTTCTCCATTTCATTTATCCCGCTTAAATCTTATGGTTTACATTCTCCTTCTCCATAATTTTATATAATGGACTCAAGATATTTAAAACTTGTGACTTATTTTATACGATGATCTCTAAGTTTTACTTCTAAATTCGTATTTGTTCGTCTTTTATTAAAATTACATTCCATATTTCTACTTATACATGTTTTCAAAACTTGTCTCTATGACTCTTAACTTCATATTTATTTCATCTTTCAATTCACCAGGTGATACTATATAATCTGCAAAAATCATAAATCGAGGTGTCAATTTAGATATGTTTAGTAACTGCATTCAAAATTAAGTTAAAAAGATATGAACTCAGATATGAACCTTGATATAGTCCTATAGTTCTGGAAAAATTCTCTGTCCTTATTCTGTGTTCTTACGAAAGTCGTAATCTTATCATACATATCTTTGATTGTTCAAATATAAGCAACACGTATTATTTTCTTCTCTAAAACCTTTCATAAAATATCTCGTAGCACTCCATTATACACCTTTTCCAAATCAATGAAAACTATATGTAAATATTTTTTATTTTTTTGATATCTCTCCATCAATCTCCACAATTCCTAACATGAAATCAAATTAATTCTCTGTAACTTGAATATCTTGTCTTAATTTCTGCTCAATGACCTTCCTTAAAATTAAAAAATATGCTACAACATAACCAAAATATCTCAAATATCCTTTATAAAAGATAGAACCAAAAAAAAAAGAGCACTCCCTCAAATTTTCCTACTTCTCTAGCGTACTGTAATATCTATTATTCCTTCCCAACTATTTTGTCTTCCCCTCCCCTTCATGGTAAATATTTTTTTTAACATACAATAAAAAAATTATATAATGATAATAGAGTATTGTACATCTATTTATGTACTTAACCTAAAAGATATTCATGTAATCAAGCTTAATCCATTATTAAGTGTGATAAAAATTTCTTTGTCACAAAGGCAGATCAAGGGAAGACATAAAAGAATAGAGAGATTCATATTTGGGAAATAATACTTGAATTTGGTAAGATAAAGAGAGTAAGAGATAGGAGATAAATGCTATGGGGTATTGTTTGGAACCCCAACAATTATTAGAACCATAAAGATCTAACCTATTCAAGGGCTAGAAGTTATCTTTCTTATATTTCTTTCATATCTTTTAGTATAATTCCAATATTTTCCTAAAAATTCTTGATGGAGATCTAGGTCTCCATCAATTGGTCTCAATGTGGTGACGATTTCAAGTGTTGGTCAACAAGGATGGAAAGAAGTATTGCAAAAATGGAGAAAGATGCCATCAAAATAAAGAAGGTAAGTGAAATGAAGGAGATTCTGATTGAGATGAAGAAAAAGACGTTGAAAGCAAAGCACACAAGGGATGACTTTAGGTGAACTCTAGGGAAGAAATGAGGCATCGACAAAGTGGGTTGGATCTTTCTCATGAATTTAGCTTAGTGGAGTCAGCTCAGAGCAACATTTTCGAACCAAAAGAAGCAACCAACATCGCATCTTCAACCACCAAAATGATGGACAGTACCATTGACAATTGGAGGTTGAGGTGGCGTGTAATCTAGAACTTGGGTTATGCTCTCAAAGTGACGAGAAGATTTGCCCCATCCGTCAATACAATGAAAGAGCAATGACAAGGATTGTTAATGGCCAAAGAAACAAAAGAAAAATAGAGGAAAAGGGAGAAAGGGACGCAGATCTAGATACAGAGGGTTAGGGAGATGGCGAATGGGAAGGAAACACTGAGAAATAGGCAAAGGTGGCTACTGGAATAGGCCTGAGAGAGAACTCAAATGCGTTGCAGCACTATAAGCTTCATTTAACACCATTCAACAAAGAAGAAGTTGTGCTAACAAAGAGGCAAGAGTGGATAGGTTACTAGGGACCTTTTTTGGTTGAAATTGGTGTAATTAGGCCCCAAAAATTAGTCCATTCGGCTTATGAGAAAAAGGAAAAAAATTGAGTTGACAAGTGAGCTGAAAAGGGCTAGTCTGGATTTTGTTTTAATCCTATTCAGCCTAATGCGAGTTATGGACTAGTTGAAAAATTCACTAAAGGCTTATGGAATTTGGAATTGGGATAAACTAATGTAAGTAACAGTGAAATTGAAGTTCGAGAGGCTGAAAAAGAAGAAAAGAATAAAAAACAAAGGAAGTAAAGGGAAAACAAATGCAAACCTGAAAGAAGGCACCAGTTTCTACTTCCACCACTTACCTTTTGGGCAATGTGAATCTTTGAGTGATTTTGAAACCCAATGGTTATTAGAACCATAAAGATATATTTAAAGGGCATGGGCAGTAAGGGACATGTGGCAACCCAGGATAGGGACAATTTTAGGTTGAGAATAGGCTATAAATAAAGGGTGAAGGAAAGGATGAAAAGGTAGACAAAATCTTATGAGAATTGGGTCATGGAAGGAATCTAGCCCATTCAAGTGCTAGAGGTTATCTTTCTTGTATTTCTTTTATATTTTCTAGTATAATTCCAATATTTTCCTACTATTATTTTAGTAAATTCCTAATCGAGATCTAGGTCTCCATCAAGTACATATCTCTATTATTGTGAAGGGGTTTAAGCTATCAAAATGCTAATTTTATTGGCTAAAAAAATTGGTTAGAATATTTCTCTTTTACTGTATTCTACCAATATAAGAACCTATTTGCAAAGGAAAAATTAGGAGATTAGTATTGCAAGACACATGAAAGGGAGAGGCAAACAAAATAGATGTGAAGAAAAAATTGGTAGTAAAGAATAATAGAGAAGGAAAATTTGACAAAGTACTCTTCTTTTTTCTTGTTTCTCTTTCATAAAGGGTATTTGAGACATTTGGGTTAAGTTGTAGCTTATTTTGTATTTTTTGAGGAAAATTTGTGTATATTTTTTTAATAAAGGGGAGAGTCGTATAATAAGGGCATTAATCAAAAGAGAAAGAGTATTTTACTTTTATTTTTAAGAGAAATTTATGTATATTTTTATAATAGAGGAGAAATTTGTGCAATAAAAACATTAATCAAGGAAAAATAGAGTATTTTACTTAAGAAAAATAATGCACTTTTCGTTTGCCAAGAAACTCAAGAACCTCTAGCAAAAAATACAAGTAGCATTTTTCAAAATTGATATAGATAGATTATAAGAGTTAAATGTGTATTAATGTTTGATTAGGAGTAGCTGTCATATACCTTAATTAGGGCTATAACTATGGGTCATTTATATATGTAGTTATTGTCTTATCTGTAATCTTCCTATAAATATCAAATACTAGTGTAGGCTTCTCTCAAGAAACTAAATTTCATTTTCTGGTTTTTCTCCTATTCTCTATGATTTCATATGGTATAAAAGCCAAGAGAAAAACTCTGGTAGTCCTTTAGCTGTCCTCTATCTAGCTGCTTCAAAAAAAAAATGAAAAATATCAAACCACCATATACTGGTGTGTTGGGCTAACCTCCGGCCACCATTTCCAACTGGTTAAGACAAGTTTTCAGCATTGCGTTGTTCATCTTTTTCTGACCAAAAACCACCACCCATCACCTAGGGACATGCCCAGCTGCTATCTGTGGTGGCCTCTTCCAGGTTGACCACTATTCTTTGATTCCCAGCTTCTCAGTCATCATTTTCTGTAAGTTGACCACTGTTTGAGGTGCCTAAACAATGTTTGAGTCAGATTGACTCAGGTTTGTAGTGTTTCTTTATGAACTAATCCCTTATTGAGTTGTGTTGTTCACCCAAACACAATGGCTGCACTCTATATTGTTCCCAGAGACTAAAAGTTGGGTATTCTCTCTCTTGTTATTACCACTGAAAATGGTACTAGTTCTATTGTTTCTATTGCTCAAACAAGTAATGTCTCCTATCTTACACAATCTTCCTCTCTCGGACTTTGGATTTTAGACTCTGATGCTTCTAATCATATCTCTTGTAATCCTTATCTTTTTTCATAACTTGATATTTCATCTTCTCTTTCTATTGTTACCTTTGCTAATGGTTCTAAAGCTATTACGAAAGGTATTAGTCAAGCTCAACCCCTTCTTTGCCACTTGATTCTATTCTTTACATTTTCGATTGTCCTTTTAATCTCATTCCTATTAGTAAACTCATGCAACCACTTCCTTTTAATCTCATTCCTGTAGTACACTCTACCATAAAATCTATGGACAAAGATATATTATCTCTATATCACCAATTGTCTGCACTATCTCTGAATTTTCAACTATGCTTAACCATCATTTAGGACATCCCAACCTTGCTAAACTTCAAAAAATGGTGCTAACTCTTTTTTCTTTACAATTTTTAGATTGTGAGTCATGTTAGTTGGATGAGCATTCCCGTATGCCTATTCCTAAATGGAGTCAACATAAAGTTGAGTCTCCCTTTTCTTTGATTCATACTAGTGTTTGGGGCCTAGTCGCACTTGTTCTACTCTTAGTTTTAAGTATTTTTTCCCTTTATTGGTGATTACTCTCATTACACTTGGTTGTTTCTAACAAAGGATCGATTTGAATTATTTTCTATTTTCAAAAAATTTTGCACTGAGATTCGTACTCAAATTGATATGTCAATAAAAATTTTGCTAAGTGATAAATGCACATGAATATTTTTTGCCTTTTTTTTCAAAATCTTATGACTACACAAGAAATACTTCACCAGTCTTCTTACATTCACACACCGCAACAAAATATCGTAGCTGAAAGTAAAACTCACTACTTAACTGAGATAAGCCATACTTTGTTACTCCACCAAATGTTCCTCTTGCTTTCCAAAGTGATGTTGTTATAGCATGTCGCTTAATCAATCACATGCCTTCCTTAGTGCTCAAGAATCAAGTTCCTCATTCCCTCATATTTTCAAGTCAAATAGTGTATCATCTCCCTCCCATATCTTTGAATGTATCTGTTTTGTTCATAATCTTACCTCAAGTCGTGATAAGCTTTTAGTTAAATCTTTTAAATGCATTTTTTTCTTAAGATATTCTAGACTCCAAAATTGGTACAGTGTTACTCTCCCACGACTCATTAGTTCTTCACATCAGCAAATGTTACTTTTTTCAAGCAATCTCCTTATCACTCACCATCTACTTTTGTTGATTAGTCTATTGTCATTAATCCTCTTCCTATTCCCTATCTCGATCCTTCCATTATTCCATTGCCTAATACACCAATTGAATCCACTTCACACTTAGTGGCCACCTCTTCAAGTCAATCATTGTCGCCCCTCCACCACTTTTACTACAAACTCTGGATATTCATGCTAATTCACACCCAGCTCTAACATTAAATCCTTCCCCGAACCTGTCTTCTGTTTTTTCCATTACTGTTCAAAAAAGTATTCGTTCTTCTCGTAATCTTCATCCTATCTATAATTGTGAGTTATCATCGTTTATCATCTCTCTTTTATGCATTTGTTTTGTCTTTGTCTTCTGTTTCTATTCCTCACACAACTCAAGAGGCTCTTTCTCACCTTAGGTGGAGGTAAGCAATGGTTGATGAAATGCTTGTATTACAAGTGGCGCTTTGGAATTAATACATTTGTCGCAAGTCTATTGTTGGATGTTTTTGGGTTTATACAGAGAAAGTTAGACACGATAATACTATTGATTATCTTAAAGTTCATCTAATTGCCAAGAGTTACACACAAATTTTTAGGTTGGATTATAGTGATACCTTCTCTCCAGTTGCCAAAATTGCTTCACAAACTTTTGGGTTGGACTATAGTGATACCGTCTCTCCAGTTGCCAAAGTTGCTTCCATTTGGCTTATGTTATCCATTGCCGCTATGCAACATTGGCCTCTCTATCAACTTAATATAAAGAAGTGTATATGAGGCAACCGCTTGGCTTTGTTACTCATGAGGAATTTGGATAAGTATACAAGTTGCAACAGCCTATCTATGGTTTAAAACAATCCACCCAAGCTTGGTTTAGCACTATGGTTCAACAATTTGGAATGATTTATAGTGAGATCAACTACTCAATTTTTTATGTACACCGATCCTCCAACCACTGCATTTATCTAATTATTTATGTGAATGACATTGTTATCACAAGGAACCATCAAGAAGGAATTTCCCCAGCTGAAGCAACATCTCCTCAAGCATTTCCAAACTTAAGACTTGAGAAAATTGAAGTATTTATTAATAATTGAGGTAACATAGTCCACTATTGTTATTGCAATCTCTCACAGAAAATGTCTTAGATATTTTTGAAAAGACAAGTATGTTAGACTATAAATTAGTCAAAAGTCTCATAGATCTAAATGTTAAACTTTTACCTGTACCTGGTCTTGGTAGATACCAAAGCCTTGGAGGGAAATTGAACTATTTCAAGATCACCAGACTAGATATTGCCTTTGATGTAATTGTAGTAAGTTGATTCTTACAATTTCCACACACAAATCATTAGGATGTAGTGATTTGCATTCTAAAATATATCAAATGTGCTATCAGAAAAAGACTATTGTATGAAAATTATCAACATACATAAGTAATTAGGTATGCCAACATCGATAAGGTAGGATCCCTCTTTCTTCGATCAATGATTCACCACAAATTATCGTGTATTTGTTGGAAGAAACATTGTTTTTTGAAAAAGCAAAAAACAAGAAGTGGTGGCCAGATTCAATGCAGAGAGTGAATAGTATGGCCCTAACTACATTGAGTTGGTATGGATCAAGCAATTGCTTCAAGAATTGTGGTTTGGAAAACTTAACAAGATAACACTCATTTGTGATAATTAGACTGTCCATATTGCCTCCAATCTTGTATTCCATGATCGAGTCAAGCACACATAAGTTGATTGCCATTTCATTAGAAGAATTTGTCAGAGAACCTTATTACAAGCTTTGTCAACTCTAATGATTAGTTAACTAACATCTTCACTAAGTCCCTAAGAAGTCCACACATACATTATATTTGTAACAAACTTGTGCTTATGATCTATATGCTTTAACTTGAGGGAGAGTGCCAGAGTTAATATAAATAGATTATATGAATTATTGTGTATTAATGTGTGATTAGAAGTACTATCATATCCCTTGATTAGGGCTATAATTATGGATTCTTTATATCTGTAATTAGTGTCTTGTCTATAATCATTCCTATAAATATCAATTTACTAGTGTAGACCTCTCTTAAGAGACTGCATTTTATTTTCTATTTTTTCTCCAATTCTCTCCGATCTCGTAGCATTTATTTCAAGTCTTTCTTACAGCATTTAATTTGCAACTCCTCAAGTAAAAACATGGTTTCTGATGGAAACTACTGGCCTCCTATTTCTAAGTTTTACTGAAGGAGGGGGCAGAATGCAGATAAGGGAGAAGAGCCCAAGATAAAAATGCAGAATGCAGATAAAGGGGAAGCGCCCAAGATAAAAGGGCCCAAACCTCTACTGGTGTATGGAAGCAGGGGAAAGACACGAGAGGGGAATCAGTTAGTTACAGAATGAGAAGTTGGGTGATGTTGGGGGGGGGGGGGGTGAGGTGCTGGATTCTGTTATGGAAGAGGAGGTATTAATATTGTGGGAAGGCAGAGGAATGGCAAGGAAAAATTGGAATAGCCTTTGGGCAGAGGCTGACTGCTATAGTGTCAGGATCCTTGCAACTGCTGAGTATTTTCTTTCCTACTGATTTTATTTCTGCATTTTCTGGATATAGTTTGGCCGCTCTGGTTGAGAACTGCTATTTGTATTTTTCCTCTGTTTTGAACATAATATCAGAAAATCATCTCATCCTCACAGTTCAGTAAGGGAGATATTCACCAAAATATCTGAGTGTGTGTCTAGTGGGTCAGATTCTATCAGTTTCATAAACTCCTTTTGGAAGGTGAAGGAAGACAAATGATCTGTTACACATAGCCTACATATAAGTCTTAATCTCCTGGCATTTCTGTGACTCTTTCATTATCACATTCGTATCCACCATAAGGTAGGAGGATATCTTCTAATACGAAGTTGTATTTCTTTTAAAAAATCTTCTATAAAAATAGTAATACAAAGAAAAGTTCATCTATATATAAATTAAGTACCTTGCAGAAAATTGAGAAAAGCATATGTGATGAAAATGCTCATAACATTTCTTAAGACATTGTCATCCAAAAACACAGCAAGAGGTCCCCCAGAACTCCATGCAACAATAATCATAACCTGCAATTCAGTACTTCAATGAATGACACAAAATTCATGTGGCGAAGTTGTAAGACTATAACATAAGCGCAGGCATTAAGATTACCTGTAAGGCCAATATAAGAAATATCCACATTCGATCAAAACTTCTATACAGGTGCAAGAATGTACGGACTTCCACAAAATTTGTTTTGGGCTTCTTCCTCCCAGCACCCGTGCCAGATTGGTTAGGACCCTACCATAGGAAGTTCCACTTCATCAGATACCTTAAAAGTGATCTGAATGCATATGGTCATGTGAGCATATACATATCAGGACGCTTATGTTCAATGAAAAACAGTGTTACAAAAAGCTGTGAAGAGGTAAGCACAGCTGCACAACACAGTTGACTACTAGAATCATTATGGAATGAACAACACAGATGACTACTAGAATATTCTCTCCTAACCAATCATTAATTTTTCCATTTACAATAAATACCTGTAGTAGTAGCTAACCAATTAATAAATTGGTCAACAAAATACTTCAACTACATATTTTCCATTTTCCATTTTACAATTTCACTAAGCTCATCAGGATACTGCTATTGAGCAATGCATGCTAAAAAAGCTCAACAAACAGAAATAAACAGTACATAATTACAATTTATTTGCCTGCATATTGGCGCATAGACACAGAAATGTAGCATTCCATACATAGGAAGAGTAAATGTTTAAAGAAGTTGAAGAAAACAGTAGAAAAATATGACCATGTAGGAGGTCATCACATTTATTTTGATATACATGTTATACAAATGTTCATAGTGCATATTTTTTATAATAGCATTTTTCAGATTTAAAAGCACACATACAGAAAGAAGGAAAAGAGAAAGAGACCTCATGTGATTGTTGCCTCTCCTCTGAATGCCTAAAAAAATCTGCATCAGGATTCATTGGCCATCCTAGCTTAAAACATCTGTCAGACCTAGAAAAGGAGCATATAGTTAGCTTCTTGTTATCCAAAAAAGCACCAAAAAAAATAAAGTTTTAATATTGTTTCCTTTATTTTAATAATTAAAAGTTCATTAATTCAAACATAGAAAATGTTTACCAAAAGTATTCATTCAAATCATCGTAATTTCTCCAATTAGAATGGCTCGCCTTGCCTTTGTTATTTCTCTTTGCTTCCTATTCACCAAATACAGAGAAGTGTTTCAGGCGAACATATTTATAAACATTTAGCAAAATTAATAGAGTTATTGACATATGAGAATTACCTTGGCTAGAACTTCATAAATTGGAGTTATAACTTCTCTCAGAAATGATTCTTCTTCACGTGCAGTTGTTTGGTACGTATCTCCACTCACAGGATGGACGTTGCCATACAAAATCCCATAGACATCATTGCACATCTTTGGAAAAGAAAGTGAGAAAGGGTTATTGCCAGTAATGAAGTTCTAAACCGTACACAGTCTCCAATTGTGGAAATTAACCGGTTGTCTCAGATAAAGATGACTTATATGATTCTAGTAAACTTTTTACTAGTTTCCTTTTCATTTTTTATTTGGATAGAAGAAGAAAATTTATTGGAGGAAAGAATGGGCACAAAAATGGGGAGGACAAGAAGTCCTCCTGAATAAGACACAAAATTAAAACAGAAGAAAAAACAGGCTCAATAGTTAAGACTGCAATATAGTTTACCAATCTCTCGAGACATATAACAAGGAAACTCCATTAAAGAAACGATGAGAGGAGTAGCAAATAGATACCATGAATAATTCTATCCCATAAAAGTTCTAAAGTTAAAGAAGCTTTCCCTTGGAAATACACCATACTTTTAATATGCTTCGTCAAATGTTCCACAAGTGGGGGAAAATGGGGTACCGCAGGATATACAAACCATAAGGACTTGATATAGCATTGAGGGAGGTCTTATCTTTTCATACTAAATGGCAAAACTTTGTCTACAAAGCAAGTTTCTACCTACCCAGAAAATAGCCCCAAATCCATAATTAGCCTTGACCCCCTAATTTTCCTATTGATGTATATGGGTGGTTTTTTGGCATCAACTTTGGAATTTGACATATCCATCATTATTTTTTTTATAGAGAAATCATGTTTTATTGAAGAAGAAATTTGTTTTATTAGAATGAAAGAAAAAATATAAAAAACAAGGAGGATAAAACAAAGAACTCTCAAAATACTAAAACTAAACAAAACAAAAAAGGCAAAAGAACCTCCAATCCCTTTGCATGTCTATTGTTATAATAAACATATTTTATTCTATCTATATACCTATGTAAAACCCTGTGAATACTACAGGGGTTGGCTTCACAAAATCGCTCTTATCTTTTCTCCTTTACATGGTATCAAAGTAACAAGGACAAGACGTAGGCCCAGTTTTTAAAGTGTTTGCAATCAGGTTCCACGATAACAAAATGACATGGGAGTATTTTTTACAGCTCAATATTATATGATTAACCCTTCAAAAATTCCTCCACTTGTCATGGATGTATGTATGTACACACGCGCATGTGTGTGTATATATCTATATCCACGTGTGTGTGTGTGTGTGTGTGTATCCACATACACACGCACACACACATGAGCCTTACCCAATTAGTAGCTTCTCTAAATCTCTCTTTCATCCATTTTCTTCTCTACATCTACCTAGGAGACTCCGTGAAAGAACCCATGCACTGAACACTATAGAGACGCCATAAAAACAATATTATTACACAGAAAATCTATGAACAAATATTTACCCTTAAAAATCATAGGACTCCACTACAGATAAAGACACCAAAGAACAGCACAGCCATCAAATTTTACCCTCCTTACTCCTGCCAAAACTTCTACTACTAATTGAGAGAAATTGCCCCAAACTCCAAGGGCACAACAAAGATTCATTAAACATGCCAAAAAGCCTACTCCAAAAGTACTGATTGCCAGAAAACTTTACTAAGTTTAATGTGTTATTTATAGTGTAGATATAGAAAATAATGATGTATAAGTACATAGGAAAGGGTTGTCTTAAGGACTTCCTCATGGGTTTTAACCCATGCACTTTTAAGGATTTCTATGATAAACTTGCAAAGAGATTGGAAAGCTCTTTTGAGATGATATATCTAGCTTTAGATTTAAATGATTTTTTCCTTGTTTCATAACTTTTAAAGGAGGATGTCTTGCCTCCAAGTCTGTATTTCCCTTTTCTCTTAAAAAACTATTTTATAAATAAAATAAATATATATAAATGGACTAGATTTTCTCATGGGCATGTGTGTGGAGCTATGTTTGAGGTTTGGAATGCATATGTACCGGTTTCAAGACCACTCCTTAGAGCGAGCTCCTGCCTCCCTTTTCTCTCGTATAGATCCGGTGTCTTTCTCTAACTATTTTTCAGCCACCAATACACTTTTCAGTAACCGCAAAAAGGCCAACCATCCTTCCTAGCATGTTTTCCAACCTCTTTCTGGAGTGGGTTGTAAGATTACATGGAGTTTCAGATTTTCCTTATTGATTTTGGAGTGAGTCTAGTGTTGAGACAACCAGTACTATGTGACGTGAATATTTGTAGAGTTTTGGTTCTGTTTATGCTTGCTATAGAGTTTACTATTGAGATTTTCGTTAGTTTTTGTTTGTGGTGTGTGATTGAAGTTTCTGTAGTATTTTGGTTTCGTTTCTTATTGAAGTCTTAGCATATTAAAGGTTTCAGCACACTAAAGTTATGTGCCTGGTGAGCAACCCAAGTTGTGGATTCTAACAAATTTTATGCTGTATTTCTTACCTAAAAATGTACAAGGACAACCTATATATATATACAGAGATATGTAACAGCCTAATCCCATAAATTATGGAGGATTAAAACAGATAAGCCTAATCCTAGGAAGAAAATAAAAACAACTTAAATCTAGGAAAAACAAATCAACTTAATTCCAAGAGAATCAGAATATTTACATCCCTAAAAGACTGCCATTATTTATTGAGAAGATATTTTCCACATTCCCCCTTAAGCTTAAGTAGGTGAATAGGTATTTTCCATTCTCAGCTTAGAAGTGATACTCTGAAAGGTTGAACTGTTTAATCCCTTTGTAAGTACATCTGCAAGTTGGCCGTGTACACACATGCGGTGTACAAATCAACCCGTTCTCCAGCTTTTTTTTAATAAAATATCTGTCTGTTTCAATGTGTTTTATTTGATCATACTATATTGAGTTATGTGCTATACTGATTGCTGACTTGTTGTCACAACAGAGTCGCATCGGTCCATCCTACTTAATCTTCAAATCTTCTAAGATGATCTTTAGCCAAAGCAACTTACACACACCTTGAGCCATTGCTCAGAACTCTGTTTCTGCATTAGACCGTGCTACTACACCTTATTTTTTAATCTGTCATATCACCAAATTTTGACCAAGAAAAGTACAATATCCTGTAATTGACCTTCTATCAATAATATAACTAGCATAATCTGCATCCGTATATGCCTCGACTAATAGCCCTTCATTTGTTTTAACAACATGCCTTTCCCTAGTGTTCCTTTGAGATATTATAAGACTCAATAAACTACTTGTAGATGAATCTCTTTAGGGTTGTGCATAAACTAACTAATCACGCTTACAGCATATGCTATATCTAGTCATGTATGAAACCAATATGTCTTCCCACTAAATGTTGATACATCTCTTTGTTCACTACAGTGTCCCTCTCTACTTTTCCTAGTTTATAATTAGGATCTATTGTTGTACTTGTAAGCTTACATATTGTTTTGACCTTTTGCTAGAAAATGTCTATGATATATTTTTGTTGAGAGATTAGTATACCTTGCCTAGAATGAGCCACTTCAATTCCAAAGAAATATTTTAGCCTTCCTAAAGATGAATGTTTAATGAACAATGTGTGATCTCCTTGGCTTTGATTATACCCCATGGCTATCATAATTCTCACAAATCTTCCAAATCATGCTCGTGGAGACTATTGAAGCCCATATAAGGCTTTCTTCAACTTACAAACTATATGGACAGCTAAGTTATTCTTATAGCCAAGTAGAATTTCCATGTCAATTTTATTCTCTAACTCTCCATGCAAAAATGCATTTATGATATCAAACTGTTGCAAGTCCCAATTAAAATTAGCTGCTAATAACAATAAGATCCTAACGGTATTCATTTTGGCTACTGGGCCAAACGTCCCAAAATAAGCAATCTTGTAGGTTTGCGTATAACCTTAGCCACCAATCTCACCTTATATCTTTCCATAGATCCATCTGCTCTATATTTTATTGTATAAACCAATTTACAACCCACTAACTTCTTTCCTTCAAATAATTTTATCAACTACACGGTCTTGTTTTTCTCTAGTATATCCATCTCTACATTCATGGCTTGTTTCCATTTTGCATCAGACAATGCCTCGGGTAGAGTGGTAGGAATAGAGGTGATGTTTAGGCTAACAAGAAAGGCCTTATGAGATGGTGAAAAACTTTTGAAAGACATAAAATTTAAAAGAGGATATAAAAGGTCATTTTGTGCATTCTCTAGTTCCTTTCCTAATTATAATAGGAAGATTTTGGTCACTATTATCCAAATAAGTTTCGGTCTCAGTTTGCAATATAGATTCAGAAATTGTCACCTTATTCTGAAGATTTGGATTGGATTCTTGAATTTGTACATATTTCATAACAGCATTCTTCCTCCTTGGGAACACTTTACCATATCTTACATTCTCAATAGCAGAGCTTGCCTTTTCTTGATCGATTTTTGGGCATAAAAGAACACAGATTTTCTAAATTTGAGTCTGAACCTGAGGAAAGGAAGATGATGGCAAATCAAATGAGGGAAAATCAAGATCCTTCTTATCTTCTATACAAGAATTCTCTCCCTGAAGATAAGGGGAGACAAAATAAAACTCTTGTTCATTAAAAGTGACATCAGCCGATACATAGAACTTTTTGAACGGGAAATGGTAACACTTATATACCTTTAGGGTTAAAGAATAGCCCACAAAGGTACATTTTAGATATCTTGAATCAAGTTTTCCTCTATGCGGACTGTGAACATGGACAAATGATGCACACTCAAATATCCTAAGAACAAGGTTATTTATGATTGTTAAATCATAATAGAAAGTGGAGAGTATTTCCATTGGACTCTTAAATCTCAAGAGTCTAAAAGACAAACAATTTATAAAATGAGCAACAGTTTGAACAATTTTCCCCCAAAAAGATTTTGGCACATTCTTTTGAATAAGGTACGGGTTGACTAAGAAGATGACCATTTTTCCTCTCTACTCCCCATTTTGTTGAGAGATGTTGACACAGGATGACTCGTGTGTTATCCCTTCTTTTTGAAAATATGAAGTTAAGATTTGGTTAAAATAGTCTCTAACATTGTCTGATCGAAACTTTTGTATGTTGACTCCAAATTGATTTTTGACCATGGAGTGAAAATTTGGAAGAACACTACTAATATCATATTTGTTTTAAAAAAAAATCCCAGTAACACGAGTACAATCATTAATTAATGAAACAAACCATTGTGTTCCAAAAATATTATAAATAGTAGAAGGACCTCAAATATCACTGTGAATGAGATAAAACGGAGAAAAAATTTTTTGGTTATTGACTAAAAAAAGTACACGCTTGTATTTAGCCAGTTCACACACCTCACAATGAAAACTTTCAAGATTCAGACCCTTAAACAAAAAAGGGAATAAAATAACTATGGCCCCAAAAGATGGATGTCTAAGACGATGGTGATAAAACTAAATTTTTTCTTTGTTAGATAAAAGACATTCAAAAATAAATGAGTGAGATAACTTGCTCTTAGTGATGCTTGAATTGCTTAGTGTTTCAAGGTAGCAGAAGCCATCTTGTTCTCTAGTATGGCCAATTTTTCTCCCTAAATTCTTGTCTTAAAAAACACAATAATCATAGTGAAACAACACATTGTAACATAAGTCCCGAGTGAGTTTTTGAACAAATAAAATATTAGTGGCTAATTGAGGAACATAAAGAACATTTTTAAAAATAAGTGATTGGCTTATCTTGACATCTCCTACACCTGCTATAGTAGTTAAGGATCTATTGGCTATAGCTATTTTCTTATTGTTTGGAAAAGGAGAATATGTACAAAAAGCATTAGGTGAATGTGTCATATGGTTAGTAGCTAATGAGTCCATGACCCAAGGGTTAGCAAGGCTCTATTCGAGACATATAATCCAACAAAAATAGGAAACTCACATGAATATACCAATGAACAAGTACCTAAAGATTTATCAAAGTTGTTGAGGCCAACTAGGTGGTACCACAACAACACACTCCTCTGCTTCCACTACTCCTGACATAATGGGAAATTTTTTTTTCTTGGAAAAAAGGAAAAACGGTAATGTCGGCAAAACCAGAGGACAAGCTATTGCGAAGGAAACTAAAAACAAAGGCTTACGATTGGTACTAGTCAGAAAAAAATGGGTTCAGGGTAGATTTGAGTGAGAGGTTATGGGAAAAGTTGTACAAAACTAGCGATGGGTATAGATAAAATTTGAGCGACAAAAAACAGAAGACAATGAGATTGGGCAAAAGGCAATTAAGGTCAGAACAGAAAGATTAAGGCACTGACAAAAATTAATGATGAATACTAGAAGAGTGTGATGAAGGCTAGGAAGCAAGAAAACAACAGAGGAACACAGGAATAGACACGAAAAGTTGAACCAAGGTGCAAAAACATTGAAACAGAAATTCACGATAGAGAACAAGGTCTCCTACAATCAAGGCAGAACGAGGGTGCGATGAAGCTTGTAGAACTAGCAATGAAAGTTGGGTTGGACAATAAAGGCCCAGAAATGACCAGTGACGAAGGCTGAAAAAAAAAATAGGTTTACCTGCTGTTAGGGCAGGGAGGATTACAACCAAGAAAAAAAAATGCAACAATGAAGGCTAGGAAACTAAAATCCTTGGTAGGCCCAAAAAATGAGTTACAAACTAGGACCTTGCTCTGATACCATGACAAATTTTATGCTGTATTTCTTATTTGAAAATATACAGCCTATATATATACAAAGATATGTAATAGCCTAAGAAAATCAAAACAACTTAAATCTAGGAAGAACATATCAACTTAATGCTAGAATATTTACATCCCTGCAACTATTTATTGAGAAGATATTTTACACAGACACCAAGTAGGACAAGGTCACGAGGATTGCTCAAAAAAAGTATATCAAAGACTCGTGGGAGCTATGTCATGTGTCAGGTCAGGTGATGTGGCTAACGAGAGCAGTTGAGAAAATGTCAAAGGGGTCGCTCATGAGAAGAAAGTCAAAGAATTCTAGAAATTGTTGTCAACTGAGGACATTACAAAAGGAAGTGCTAGTGATTGAAGTTATTGATTCATAATGGTGTCTAGGTTCTAGTGTGGTGTCCAAGTTTTTTGCTTTTAATTGGGTTTTACTTGTAATAAGCTAAAGTTTGTATAGTCTTCAACTTGAGGGAGAGTGTTAGAAGTACTAGAGTAAGGTTGACGGCTAGGTTAACATAAGTGTGTCGGTATCTAATGGGCGACGCTTGTACTGTAGTTGTAGTACACATTTATTTGACCTAATTTTTAATTACAAATAAATGCACGGGGGTCTGCTAAGTAAGTCCGTGATCCCAATTAGCCTTTCTACAATGTACTCCATAGTTGGATATGGAGAGAATTATCAATTTTTGGCATGATATGCAATATTCTCAAATTCTGTTGACAGAAATGTTTCCTTACACACAAAAAAGAAAGGTTCAATGGAAGGTATGTCGTGGGAGTTTAGATTTTTTTTAAAGCACTTTATGACAGAGAAGTGAATGCTGCAGTAAAGGCTTTCAACAGCTATATACAGCTGACAGTTAAATAAATATACAAAAAGAAAATGGTATTTATCGGGGTTTACAAAGGGCAGCTATCTTTTACTGAATTTGAAAACAAAATCTAGTCTCATCTAGTAACGAAATGTCAGGCTTCATATGCCCCGAGGAGTAATTTGAGACTAAAGATAATGATGAGAGAACAATGAAAGTGGAGTAAATAACACAAATAAATGATGATGGTGGAAGCAATGATGATGACATGATGATAAAGTAAATTGAAATAACTTTACTAAAATTATTAGAGCATATGCTTAAGATGCTAGATTCACAATCTAAGAATGAATTATTATATGTAATAATGCACGATGGACAGACAAAAACTTACATTATGAAAAATGTAGCATATACATTCAGGCATGAAACGAATATTTGAAGCTTCGCCCCATATAAGAAGATAAAGTGCTATGTAAATCATCTCTAGCTGTTGGTTGTGAGGATCTTCTGGAAACCTGTAAAGTGTTTTATTTATAATAAAAAAATTGCACACACCATCCTTGGCCCGAAGTTATGATCTCACAGTAATAAATACACTTACCTAATATTAGATTTACAACGCACATAATTACACCATGAATTATAATTCTTGAAAATTTTAAGCATCAACTTTGGTACAGTGCCTTCATGGAGCTGCAATAAGCTTCATATAATTTATCAATGTGATCACGCAGAAGTGTAATAAAAGGTTACTAAAACAGAAGCTGCTTGCAGAAAATAATAGTTCACCTCTTGAGATTCATAATCTTTATTCCTTATCTCAATGTTGGCAAGTAATAGTATAAGGTGTTCCCTCTGATTTGCCACGTTTCCTTTCTTTGTATCCCAAATGAGGCAAGGAGATTCAGTCAGATGATTCATAAGAAATTTGTATGACAAAAATAGATATTAGTATTTGCAGTTGACAAAAAATAAAAAATAAAAAGGTTAAAAGAAGTATAACTTTAAACTCACACCTTTGGAGCATACAACAAATAAAAATAAAAATAAAATGATGCTGCAATTTATGATCCAGAACATCCAGAAACTTAGAGAAAAACTCTTGTAAAGAGAAGAGGTTGTGATTTAATAGTAGGTGAAGTGATATTATTAGTAATTATTGTATTGATTATTAATGTATTTGTAATTTATTATTAAGGATACTTGTCTGAATAGAACTACGGTTCTTCAGGTCACCTATACAAGGCTTATTATCTTTTTATAGATTTCAGTATTGTTATTGGAATTTGAGTAATAATATTTCTAGTGTTTTCAGTTTTGTTCCTTGATTCCTTCTTGCCCTGCATCGAAATTTGAAATCTAAGAAAAACTATTTTCAGGAAACTTCTATTCATCCTTTTTCCTTTCAAAAAAATTGTCCTTTTCCACAAGAACAAATAAATAGCATTGCAATAACTCAATTTTTGAACTTTTAGGTAACCTGGACTTTAACCAATTCTAGCTATTTGGTGTCAGCAAGCATATCCCATACAAGGTACTCAGCTTGTAATAGCCCAAGATTTGAATCCCAGTATAAGTTTTGGAAGGAAAAAGGAGGCTAAAGCACTGTGGCACTGTGCAGTATTCAGTGTTATGAAGTATTTGGTCACAGTGGAACTCTCAGTCTTTTTAAGGGTGGTTTTATACCTCTAAAGCTGTTATGGGAAAGGATAGTATTCATGTCCTCTGTTTGGTGTTCTTCTCTTGGTTATTTTAAGAGGGTGGCCATCTCAGAATTTGCAAAGAGATTGCTTTGCTTTGCTGCATTGTTTTTTCTTTTTTCTTTTTATTATTGTGCTTCTCTGTTTTCGATTTTCCATTCAGAGATGTCTTATTCTACTATTTTGTTTCTCTGCTCTTCCTATATAAAATTTTCTCTTCTATTTTTTTATAAAAAAGTTCTCAGTCACTTGAGAGTTTAGGCGCTTACTGTTTATGAAGGGTTGATGACTTAGCACCTGCTTAGAGAATTGAGAAGCCACTAATGTCTTTAGACAAGTTGGTGACAAGCCACCACCAACTTAGAAAAAGGCTTACATCATCTTTCATATAAATGAAAGCAGCAAGTCTGCATCACTGTAGCACCCAGTTTACACTACTAGAGTGCCAGGGGAAATACAAAGAAAAGGGATAGAGAGACCAGTTCTTTTAGAAAAGGGTCAATGTTTATTGAAACTGAAGTACTGGAGTTTGAAAACAGCCTCAGCCTGTACTAGAAGGAAGCAATCTAATATAGTTCATTCATGTCTATTTCCCAGAAAAATCCCAGAAAAAAAAATATTTTGAAACTAAACTACTTGTTTTCAAAAAAGAGAGTTCTCAGATTGATTAGCCTGCTTCTGATAAAAAAAATTTCCAAAAATATAGAATTAATAACCCATTCCTCTCTTGATCTTTCTTATCCTTTTTAGCCATCTTTCGGGTGCCTAAATTGAAAGATCCAAGTCAAATCAAATCATTTCACCTTGTGGCCACAGAGATATTTTATGAGAAGGTGTAGTTTTCACTAGGAATCCAAGGGTTTCCGATCAGGTGAATTAGTAGTTTCTGGGCACAATAGATTCACTCGCGATTATAGGCCCGCAAAAGGGAAAGCGCACAGGTCTTCAAAAGGGACAAGACACGGTCTTTCATTGTCTGAGCAATGGCTCAAGCATTCAATGTCAGATTGTTGCTCATCGAAAGGGGGAGACCCATTCGAAGCTCAGTGGTAGCACTAGACTTCGGTACTAGGCCTGACTAGATGTTCGGAATCTGATGACCAGATGCTCGGAAGTGAAAGAGGGAGCACAGTATACACATTCACCTAAAAGGGGGTGGAAAGGCCAACAGAGGCCTACAGTCCTTGTTAAATTCTTCGAACTTCAAGTTAGTTAGTCCCTTGGGTATGGAAATTAACTGTAGAGGCATCTCCTAAAATTATTTTATGAATAATCGGAAAGTGAGGAATTTCAAACACTGAATACTCATACTGTTGTGAATTGTAAGGACCCAAGGGAAGGGGACGTACACCTAATTAGTGATCTGCATAAGAGTTTTAAGCTGGAAACTCTAATGAGCTTGGTGACCCCATGAAGGATATCAGATTTAAGGAAGTCAATTGGAAGGCTTTTCTCTATATTGTAACCTCTTGAAGCTCCAAGTTGTAAGCAATTTTTAAAAGAATAAAACCAAGTGTTTTTTTATAAAAGAAGAAATCATATTAGAAAGAGAAGAAAGTACAAATTGTTGGAGGATATAAACCAGAAAGTACAAGGAATACCCCAAAACAGAGCAAAAAAAAAGGCCCTAAAAACCTATTAAGTATAAGAGAGCTGTCTAATCTCCCTGCATATCAGAAATAGCAGTGCCCTTAAAACAACCCAAGTGCAGAGTACCAAAGAGAAGCTATATATACAATTCTATCCCATAACATATTCAAAAGCAAGGAAATGCCCTTGAAGATGCAGGGAAAAAAAGGATAGATGCAATTAATGGTATACTCATTAGCATCAACTTAAATCTAAGGTTTAAGAATTGGTGTACCTATTAGGATACCGGGTGGTTGTGAAGGTGGACAGTTAGCATGATTCGGATTGAGATTATGTTCTTTTAGAGTCCCAAGCTTGGTGTCCTGTTGTTGCTTCAATGACTTGTACACTATGCTATTTGTCCTCGTATTTTCCAATTTTTTGTCTCTTAAATTCAATTTTAAGCATTGTACCACAAGTATTAAAATAATTTGTTCTTTCAAAATTTTAAAAAATCTTAATTTCTTGGGACTATGTAAGTAGTTTTTTTATAAAATAAGAAATTTAATTAGAGAGAAAAGAGGAAAGATAAAAAGAGGGAGGAGGATAATGTATCCTCTGAAACTGTTCTACTATATAATTTTGACTACAGGACTCAATTATGTGTTCATCCTGAATCATCTTTCTTACCCACCACCACTGATTAACAAAGAACAAATCCAAATTCTCTACATAACTAACCAACACAACCTCCAATCTTAATGAAACTTGGAAAGAGGAACAAATTAAAAGAAGTATATATTACCTGAAACCCAAAAACACAGGAGAGCCAATCAAGTATGTCATTTACTTTTTTAACCCTCTCCATAGGCATTGTAGAACCATCACCAGAGGCAGCAGGTCTTGGACGAAATATAGGCATGGGAAGATTATCCACCTTACGTAGAGCATTAAGCGCTGCTTTGATCTATATTTACAGAAGAGAATAGAGAAGAAAAAAAAAGTGAAATATAAGGAAGACTGTCTAACTGACATAAACAAAACTGCCATTGCATGCATTTCCAGAATCCAGACATACAAACCTCAGAAACTTCCATGATTGCTGGTTTAACACCAACGGCATACAATGGAAGGATGTTATAATGTTCATATTGTTCCCTTTTCTTCTCAACATCCATTGCGTACATTTTTGTCTGGTAATAAAAGAACATCCTCATTTCCAGTCTTGACTATATCTACGAAATATTCTACGAATTTGAGTTAAGGTAACCTAATCAAGCAAATCAAACCTTGTCCTCAATATTTTGTGAAGGTACCATTTCATTCAGCACATCATACAGTACAGACGCAATCTGAACAGTCTTAGCCATCTCCTCTCTTCAAGAGCAACATCAAAGAGTGAGACATGGAAAATGATGTAATGCACAAACCTAGCAAGTGTAGAAGTTTAAAATCAAGCCTCACGGTTTTTTGTTAAATTCCCCTTCCTGGACATGTTCCTCATAAAATTTTTGGTAGTATGACTGAAGCTCCCTAATATCACTTCTTTTTGTCATTTTATCAGTATATTCCCCTTCCTGCAACCAAGAAAAAGATCAGATTTTCAAGATGTAAACTAAAAGATTATTTTTGGGCAGCAACTATAGTTTCTATCTTGATCAACCAAAAGGCCCAACATAATTGTTCTCTGATGCTAACATTTTTTTTCGCTGACAAAATAAAGATGTATAAAGAAGGAGAAAGAGATTTCATTGCTAACACCAATATCTAAGATATAAATCCATGTGGCAGACATCTTTATTACCATCTCGTAAATGTCAATAAGAAGTAAGAAATACAACCTCCAAGAACAAAAGAACAGCAAGAAAACAAGATTAGGGAGTCTACCCTTTCAAGTCTGTGCAACAGATAGGTCTTGAACTGACGAACACCACGCCCACTTGATGTTGGATCCATTGTATGAGCCTTCTCAAATGCATAAAATCGGCCTAATTAAACAAACAATGCAAGCTAGTTATCATCTTATATGTTTAGATTGACTTATTATAAGTCTTATAGTGCCTCTATAAGCTGATTTTATCTCATTTTTATAACCTTGAAATTGAATCTCACGAAAAAGAGTGCCTACAAAAGCTCAAAAACAACAGAAGCGCATTTTGTTTTTACACTAACAAACAAACAATTTTGAAAGTGTCTATTGAAACACAAATTAGCTTAGTTTAGTCTGCACTTATGATGATCTTAGAGCTTATATGATAAGCTCTTCACTCATCAGCTCTTAGCTAAGCTATTTATCCAAATAAAGCCTAAATATATTGAATAATAAGCAGTCATCATCTTTCTTGAACCAAAAATAAAATTATTGAAAATAAAAGCCAAATCCTTGTAGAAAATAACAGATTTGAACTTTTTTATTTACAGTTTCGAAGGCCTCACACCAAAAAAAAGAGGCACGCATAACACATGCACACACACAAAACCTATGGGTGCATGTAGAGAGAGAAATTTCTTACCCAGTGTAACTGACATCAGAATAGATAACAGAAATTATATCATTTAAAGATAAAACTTTATCTTTTGTCTTCATTTAGCATTCCTGTCAAAATAGCTGATAGAATTGAGGGAATTACGAGAGCTTTCTTTATGTTTGGAGAAGGTGCTAATAAAAGGGTCACTTAATTAATCGGACCACTGTTGTAAAAATAGGAATGCAGGCAGCAATTGAACGGGTCTAAAGTCTACTAATGTGGTATCTATGAAAATTGCTCTAATAGGTAAGTGGCTATGAAGATTTTCACTAGACTACCACCCTCTTAAGGCATCAGTACTTAGAGGAAAGTATGGTTGACAACTTATTGGATGAGACAACAAGGCTGGAGATATTGTCACTCATAGGAGGACAGACTTGAAAGAAGAATACAACTGGGAGGAGGATAAGATATCCTCAAAAATAAAAAACAGGAACTCAAAACAAAGAAACAATGACCCTCTTAGACCTATCAGTGCAAAAGGACTGTCCAATCTCTATAAAGTTAATATATATGTGTGTTCCCGTGTGTGTAAACGAGTAAGGATAACAATGAAACACCAGATAAATAGCAAGGTTTCAACCTAATAACAACAAAATAATTAATTTTACAACAAATGTAAGAAGGAAAGGAAAAAAAATTCTAAAAGGTAGTCTTTGGAATAAAATCTACAAAGAATTCAATTCAATTCAATTCTTATTAAAAAAATTAATTGAATACTACTATTTAGTGAGAACAAATCTCACAAAATTTATAGAATTCAATTGCACTCTATTGTTTAGAACACATTTTAAATTAATAGAATTCAATTCAAATTTTAATCTTACAATATTACCCTTATTAAATTATTTTTTAACTTAAGAGAAGTTAATTCAAACATTCTTCCAAATGATTTATGTGAGTTTCTAATTATGCTTGATTATGTAACAACTTTTAAGCCCTCAAAATAATATTCAGAAACGTAATAAATGATTGTTATTAGGATAAAATAGTCATTTGGTTTTAAATCTATGCCCCTTTTTTTCTTTATCTGATAGGATTTGAAAACCATAAGAAAATCCACATTTAATTATAAAAAAAAATTGAATTCTACTCCTAATATTCCAACAACTCAAATGAAAACATGAGAATTCTCAAATTCCAAGGGTTCCAAACACAGTCATATGCAGATCAGTTTTGCTGCTGCAAGTACAGAAAAATAGAAAATTAAATACACACCAAAGGAGTAATACTAAGTTACTAATATATACTCACATAGATAGGCAACTCTGGGATTATCCGGCTCAATTTCATTAGCGGCCCGGAGAATCGGGACAATGACAGCAAGAGAGGACGGCACAATCTCACTATCAACAGTGCTCTCCTCATTCAAGTCCACATTCCTCGTCGGCGTCCGCGTCATCCTCCTGGACGGTATCCGCGACATCCCCCTGGACGTTATCCGCGGGACGCCGCCATAGGCGCCCTTTGTGCCACTCGAGCTGGCCATGCTCCCACCGCCACCGCCACCCCCACAACCACCAATGCAGGGATGCTATGTAAAGTTTCAACCAGAAATTTTCGAAACTGCTCAAATGATTAGGCTTCGAAGCTGGGTTCGGATTGCAAAGAGTGGTGAAGGTGAAAGGGAACATTTATTTGTATTGGGTAAGGACGGAAAGAAGAGAGAGAGAGGGTGTGTGTGGGGGAGAACGATACCTTGATTGCGAGGTGGGGCAAAGGTCGAAGCTTTTCGAATTTAGGAATTGCTCTGATGACAAGAAAAGAACGAAGGAATTGACGAAAGAGTTGGAAAGGAAAGAAAAGTAAAGCGAACAAAATCTTAAGGAACAGTGTTTGTTTCTCTCTGCTTACGCTTTTCCTGAAACTAATGAACCAAGCACTGCTTTCTGCTAAGGCAGCGTTTCGTTCCCTTCGTCACACGTTTTCTTTCTTTTTCTGTTTTGTTTTTACGTTGGGAGGCGGGAAATTAAATCTACAGGTCATGAATCGGACTCGTTATATTGGGTTGGAGTTTTTTGAAGAAAATTATTAAAAGAAACAAAAAAGTCTGGCCCAAACAATTTTTAAGAGTCGACCTTCGGATCTTTATTTTGCCAATAACTTAAAGATACTTTACTTGTAAATCAGTCTTGAATACTAAATATTATTGTAAGTTTTTAATCAAAATTATAATTTATTTTATTTTTAAATAAATTATTCTATTTTTATCTTAAATTTTTGTTATAAAAGTAGAGTAAACTTTAGTCATTAGATTTATAGACCTATTTAAATTTAATTTTAAAAACTTTTTTAGCACATTAATTAGTTTTTAAAATAAAAAATTTGATTTATTACATATTAATTCTTGAAAAATATTAAATTTTTTGAATATTAATATACAATAAATTTAATATTTTTTAACAACTAACTCATATATCTAAAATAGTTTAGTTATTATAATTAAGTAAATTTTAAAATTTTAAAATTAAATTATTAATTAATTTTATTTTTTAATACTCGAGCCGAGTTCAATTCAAATAAAATTCTCCAGAGCAAGTTTAGTTTGAAATTCAAAATAATATTATTTTTCTATTTAAATTAATTATTAAAAAATTAAGACTCCTTTTAAAAAAAAATTTATAAAATAATACATATTTTTATACATCTAAACTTTCTAAGAACTATAAGCTTATATACTTTTTAGTAGTAAATCACCACTTTGATGCTTGGAAAAATATAAGTGCAGTTAGCATAGTCTTTCAAAATTATTTACTATTATTTTAGTCTTAATTTTTTTTAAAATATATATATCATTTTAGTTAATAACATTGGTTGAGTTAAGAAGACATTAATAAAATTGTTCATGTAAACTAACATTATTTTTTAAAAAATTAAGACTAACATAATAATAAATATTTTTGAAACACTAATATGGTGACACAAATATTTTTCAACCACTAAAATAATAATTTATTCTTTTTACACTAGAACTTGAATTTAATTGATGTATTATAATATTAAAAAATATGTTTTTTTTTCTTGCTGAATTAAATTTAAGGTCATTTTAAAAACAAAACCTACTCAACTGAGATTTAATTTGGGGCACAATTTTGATGCCCAAATTTATTTTCATTTTTTTTTCACACCAGGTTATAATCAGATCAGACAAGCTACCCAACTTGTTATTAGATATAAATGTGATATTGAGATTATTGCATTTCCCTTCTTTATTATTCTTCATCCAAACATAATCCTAGCAACAATTCAAATAAATCCTCAACACGGAGATGACAAAAACTAAATATTAAAAGAGAGAGAGGACAAAATCTTAAGATGCTTGATTTCCGAAAGCATAATTTTATTTTGTGAAGTAAAAACTTTGTTTACTTTTATTTTTAAATTAAGTTGACATAAATAATAATTATGAATTTTTTTTATTTTTCTTAATATTTATGATAGACCCTCTTTTAAAATTACATCGTTGACATGAGTTTTTTTTTTTGTGGCATTTCAAGAAATATTTTTTTTCTAAACTCTGCCAAATATATTTTTAATCATATTTTTTATTTTCAATGAAGATCAAAATAGAAAATAAGCAAACCAAACAAATCTTTAGTATTCTAAATGTTTATGGGAATAAAGGAATTTGATTAATGTGGGCATGTTCTGATCATTTATCAAGTTACAAAGAAGCATTTACAGTCAATGACATGTTTATATGTACAAAGTGAGCACGTATAAAAGGGGCTTTTACTAGCAGATTAGCAGAAATTGACACTATTTCTATATGCATACACATTGGAACATAGGAGCAGATTGAGGCAGCCATGAAACTGCTTGGATGATTCTAGGAAGCAAGCAAGCCAATAGATACTTCTTTGAGAGCTTCAATCAGAATCACAACTCATCATGTACAGAGGGCATTTGACTTGAAATTTGAATGTTTCTTCAGCAAGTGGAAGATTTAGGGCTCAACCATTCACAAAGTTCTCTCATATAGGACTTGCTCTTAATCCCTGCCATGTAAAACAGGTCAGCAATGTCACATGTAGCATGAAATATTAGCAAAAGATAATGATAATAACTAACGGCGGTGCTAGGTATGGAAAAGGTTTGGAATTTTAGATTCTCATGTTTGAAATACCGATAGAAAAAACCTTTCTGAGAACTTTCTCAGGAATTTTTATATTTTCATCTCCAGCAGGGGAATCTGCCACCACCACTGCCATTGCCGCCACCAAAAGAATACAATATTCTTGGGAATATTTTAAACAAACCAAACAATATTCATCACATTACTAGGAAAAAAAAAATTGTCCCTTTACCAAACGCCGCCTATAGGTAATAACTAGCAAGTGGCCCCTTCAAGTGAAATCTCTATGGGATTGTAGCATGTACAAAGCTTGTGAATATATATATATATATTTGGTGCAATGGTTAGAAATGTTATCAAACTTTGTCCGAAACTAAATTTTCTGCCTAGATGATCTTCAAGATGCATCTTTCACATCATCAGGCTAGTGCATTTTGGATATCTTAATTAAATTCTTTAACAATTTCAGAATCAATAAATATGCCATATGAAATCGCCAATATATATGTGCGTGTGTGCTAGATGAAATATAATTTGAGTCGATATCTTATTATCAAGTAAAACGTGATGCAGTACTTCATAGAATCATAAACACTTTGAAAAGAAGTAAGGCATCATATACAAGAACGCAATAGGAAGTAACTAAGAGTACATAAGAAAGCGTGATATGATTCCAACTGCAAGGTGAGCTCGGAAGTATGAAATTTTGATGGAGTTTCTATAGACATTGAGCTCTCCAACCTCATGAGTTAACTTTAGGGTGTGGCTCTCCCAAAGGTTTTGATAAATAAAATTTTAGACCTATTAACTATTGGAAACGACCAAACCCCTTTTATGGGCTGAGCGCACTATAGACCTGCATATGCCTTACCCTAACTCTTTAAGGGACCACACGTTAACAATGGGCTGACCAACCTAACTTGACCCATAGGACTATGGCAAAGCCCAATATGGCCTGCGTATTATTGGGCTGAGTGCATATTGAGGTTGGCAGCACCAATCACTCCTAGGGCATGGGACCTTGTATAGCCACATTCCCTAACATGGAAATCTGAGAGGATGCCACACCATTCCACTAATCAGATTGCAAAGCACAGAGTCAATGACCGATGGGCATGTGGAACCTAGTTCACATGTGTCAACCAGCTGCAATTACCATATTACCCTCGAGGCTTGCCTATAAATACCTCTAAGTAGAGATCCTGGCCAGTCTCATCTCCCTCTCTTACATACTTTCACCATTAAGTTACTTATTGGAGACAAAAATCCCCATGGTGCTCGCCCTCTTCTTTTTTGTAAGTCTTGAAGACTATCCACTGCACACGAAAGACCTTACCTCTATGGCTTGCCCAAAGAGTTGACCGGCACTTATACCATTTATCAGGTGCGTATCAAAGCAGAGCATAGTTGTCAATACTACGAATTAAGAACTATATATCGTTATTTTAATAATTTCATGAATCGGACAAAATGAGAATTAATATACTTGATAAAACTTGTATTGTTCAATTCTAAATTTAAGCAAGCAAAGAAATATAGCAGCATTACAGAAACATCAAAAGTATTAAAAAATCTCTGTTCAAGAATAGTATATTATTTAAAGGAGGAAAAAAATAATAGACAAACCCGATTCTTTGAACATGTTTCAGTAGCCCAGTACCGAGGCTGATTCACGCCAGAAGGTCCATGGCTAATAAAAGTAAATGCTCTTGGTTGTTCTTGTTCATAATCTGTGATTTGGGGTGGCAATTCTCTAATGATCCATAACAAATAAGCTGATGGCAAAGAAGAACCTAACAAATTAAACAGAAAAATCACTTGGCATAATTTGCAAGAGCCTGAAAATTCTTTAGATGTTTGGTGGCACTCTGTATAGCTATGATAGGGAATGAACACATAGACAAACAAATTAGAAGTATGGAATCTTACTCCAAGACATAGGAACAAAAATATTACTCAACTTAAAAGTCTTCTATTTTTTTATAAAAAAAAGTCTCGAATAATCTCGCTTCTCTATTTGTTCCTTTCTATTGTTATGCCATTTCAAACCACTGCTTTGAAACATTCTCTAAAGAATAAATTCAAGTGTAAACTCTTTTTGTTTCCATGTCATGTTAATTTTTTTTTTCCAAAAACAAGTAAAGTTACCACTTAATTTTTGCTTTAAACCACTGCTGCTGGTTTACCACCGCCTCTCACACATTGTAGGCCACCTTCATCAATATTGCCCTACCATGAGCTAAGCTTTGGGCCCAAATAAGAATTTTGGAAGTAAACCAGGCTTCGGCCTAAGCTCAAGTCCATACATTTCTACTTAGGTAGAGCCAGCCGAAATAGAAATTTTGAAAAGGAGCTTGGCATGGGCCTAGGCTGACTAGAAATTTTTATTTGGGCCAAGCTTGAGCCCAAATAGGGATTTTGAAAACGAGATGGGCTTGAGCTCAGATATTATTTATCTATTCACAGCCAAGTCTTCTCCAAAAAAACAAAATTCAGGGCCAAGTAAGAATTTTGAATGAGATGGACTCGGGCCTAAGCTAAGACCCAAAATATTTTATTTAGGCTAAGCAAGCGCAGACCCAAATTTTGAAATCATAAAAATGTTCAAGCTTAGGCCCCAGTTCAAGTCTAGACATTTCTATTCAGGCCAAACTCACCAACAGCACCCAACCCACCACTATTGCTCCCCGTTGCATCACCATATCACCATCCCATCGCTTTGCCACATCTACCCACCATTTGCCACTTATTTTTTGTCATGTACTCCAAATAAAAGAAAAATTTACAATGGAATATTTTTCCAATGAAACAAACAAAATTTTGTTAAGAAGAATTATTTTGTTTTCCAACAAAACAAACAAAGTCTAAAAGAAAAAAGAAAACTAGACACATCTGATATGTGAGTCATGACAGTAGTACATTATAAACCCACCTAATCATATACTCCATAGCAAACTTACATGTTTCAAAAAATTCCATCTTACCATGCTATTCAAGGGGTTCATCACACTGACTTATCTATAATGTTTTCACACTAATCATATTCAGCATGATTGTGTAAGAGTGATTACCTACAAAATAGTACCAGACCAAGAAAACTAGAGCTTTGAAGCCATATGTGATCCTCAGATGCCAATGATAGAAGAGCTGTCAGCATGTTCAAAGTGATGTTAAAACAGCATTAAGTACAGAAATTTAGAAGGCTACCCACAAGGCCACAATCAACTACTTACAGGAATATCTGTGAGAAAAGCTACTAATGAACTTGAAGATAAACATATAATGGAAACAACTGCTAAACTGGCAACCTGCACATGACAACAAATGTGTAAGATCAACCATATATACAAAGAAAGGCCAAAGCTACGAGTTCAGAGAAAAAAATTCAATAAAGGTCTGGTAAGAGCTGGGTGTGCACTAGTACTTTGGAACAGTTTCTCTTAATTGATTGAGTTAAAGGATTTGATAACAAGAAGGAGAACAAAACATTTTACCACTGCGAGGTTTATAGGGATCTCTGGTTTGTAAGGGTTGGA
The DNA here is from genome assembly GCA_037074535.1 of Gleditsia sinensis. Taxonomy (NCBI): domain Eukaryota; kingdom Viridiplantae; phylum Streptophyta; class Magnoliopsida; order Fabales; family Fabaceae; genus Gleditsia; species Gleditsia sinensis. The sequence continues at coordinate 17,201,868 of CM073472.1, forward strand.
GAGGAATGCCTGCATCTTCAAGAGCATATATTTGCCCTTTCAATGTTATGGGATATCATATAATAGTATATATAGCTTCTCTTTTGTGCTCTGCACATAGGTTATATAAGGGAATCACTATATCTCATATGCAAGGAGATTGGAGTGGACAGCTCCCAAGTTTTGCTGGGCTTTTGTTACTTTGACTGTTTCGGGATTTTTCTTGTTATTTCTGGTCTGAGGATATCTTATCCCACAACAAGTTGTAATTTCTTTTCTCTCTAAGAGAACTTTTATCCAAAAAAAAAAATCAATTGAGCCAATGGAGTACCTTATATACATAAAGAGTAGGTGTAAATGAAGTTAACAAAAAATTTTAGAGTAAATTGCTCTTTTGGTCCTCAAAAGATACACATTTTCTCAATTTAGTCAAAAGTTTAATTTTTTCATTCAGTCCTCCAAAGATTGCCCGGTTTTAAAAAATGTCCTTACATTAACCCTATTAATAAATGTGGTTACCTAGCCTAACTAAAAGCTTAAATGGCCTTTTAAATGGAGATTTTTCATTTGAAAGAGTAAAGTGATGAGAAAATTTTTTTGAGTAAATTCCTAACATCGGACAAAAAGTAGGACACCAGGTTAGGCTAGGTAAGCTTTAGGTTAGGCCAGCTTAGTAAATCTGTTAACAAAGTTAGCGTGATGATGTTTTAAGAACATGACAGTCTCTGGAGGACTGAAACCAAAAAGTTAAGTTTTGAGGAACCAAACTGAGAAAATGTGTATATATTAAAAGGAAAAAAAAAACAATTCACTCAAAGTGTTACAAGATACCTTCCACATTTCTGAAGAAGCTTCCTCAGATCGTACTTTCCTCAATTTGAAGTATAGAAGGGCACCTATAGAGGAAAAGAATATTAATGTTGAAGAAGGTTACTTGAACTCGTGGGATCATAATTTACAAGCTATAAGACGGTGGTAATGGAAGTGAAGAATGCTTACTATAGCAGCCTAATGCTGCAGCCACTGTAAGTGTCATTACTGCAAGAAGTTTTTCATATACCTGCACAAGTTGCAATAATTGATAAATAAACTAGTATACTAAGGCCTTAGAACGTTATGGTTCTAAACATAAATCTATGATTATGAATGCAAAATGAACAAAATATAATAAACAATGAATACTCAAGAAATTTATCAAGAAAAAGACATTTAATTAATGTGTTGATCCCTAAGAGTTTCACTCAATTTTCAATCTAGCCCCTATAAATAGTACCAAAATTTGCAATTGGGTCCTTGTTACGTCTTTGTCTGACTTTAGTGAAATACTGCTGCCCTAACAAACAGTATACTAACTTAGCATTCGAAATAGCTCATCTTCAATCCAAATCACATGGTAGGTTAAGTGATTAGACTGAATATCAAGTTGGCACAGAATTTGTCAAGTCAATAGTATTTCACGACCCTCAAGCAAAGATACAAGTAAAACAACAGAGACCTAATTACAAATTTTTAGAACTATAGGGACTCAATTACAAAATTTTAAACTGCAGGGCCTAAATTGAAAATTGAGTGAATCTCTGGGGACAAACATAGTGATTAAACCAAAAAGATAAAACTGAAGTGGATTTCTTCTTCATAAACCCGAAAAATCATCTTTTAAGTTGATTTTTTTATGCCCAATAATATTGCTAACAATCCCCATGCTCTATCAGAAGTCAAGACAGAATTTGTATGAAATATTCATAATTTGTATCTAAAGATAAGAACTCGAGACAGAAACTATAGGCATCTCCGACCAAGATAATAAACTAGATGATCCAAGGAGAAGGAGAAATGCTCCATACCCGAGCAACTACTGAAGAATTTATTGGATTTTCTCCAATTCCAATCCAGATCGTCAAGCCAAATGATATCATCACAACAAATATCAGAACAACAATCTGGAGGAAGGAAAAGCTTCAAAGTTCAAAATCAAATGAAATGGGGAATCACGTGATTAAACCTACTTATAATAAGGCATATGCCTAATGAGGTATTATCATTTCCTGTACCATAGCAGCATATTTTTGCCTGCCACCAATATGAATGCCTTGGAATGAGCAGCATCTCCAGTGGTATTTCATGTGTGTTGAACCAGATTCCCTCTTCACCCCTTTCAACAAGGCCTGCTGGATGCTATTGTCATCATTATCCTCTTCTTCTTCTTCATTTGCCTGATGGCAAAGGTCGACCCTATAAAATTATCATCGATATTCATTGTAGAAATAGTTGCATATATGATTTATAAACTATGCATATTTTCCAAAATAAATCTAGTTTATTTTATGTGGTATTATAGATTTTTCACTTTGAGGATGTTAGAACCAAAAGCATGCTGCAAAAATAATATATTTAAACACTTAAATCTACAAACAAATTGTTGTTGTTTCAACTAGACACTGGTATTAATATTGGCGCAAATGAAGTCCTCTAGTTAAGTAATCAAAATGTCTAAAAGCAAATATATCATATGTTAATTAAAATACTTATGCCACAAAATGCAAATGTCAGTAGGGTATATGAAAAAAATACTAAGAGGACCCAAATATTGTAAAACTGATTCCAAAGCAAAGAACAAGCCAGTATTACAGCGATCCTAATTTTTCTGTCTTTTTCTTTTCTGTGGTTTCATGGGATAAAGTCTAAAAATAAACATTAACAAATGAGCACAGCCCACTAATTGCACTAGAATGATCCTTGATGACCGCCTAGAAAATAAGAATACCAAGTCTTTTGCACCTTTGATATAATTCCAATCCCTGTCAAAAGATCTGCAGCCTTCTGACCCTTTCAAAATTTTAAGAATGTGAACAATCTCCCAAGTCACCAACACATAAAGTTGGCTTATAATTTAGAATAAGAATAAATATATTCCAAGGAATGGTGTAAGTAATGGAGTATGAGAACATATATTTATTATTTATTTTATTATGTAACAATGTATTTATTATTTGGGGATTAGGGTTTGTAATTTGGAAAATTGGGATAGCTTATGATTTAATTAGAGAATTTGAATAAAGGCTATTGGACTTAGGGTTTTATTAGCCCATATCGTAGTATCCTAGTAAGATTAGGAAACCTAACGGTATTGCTAGGTTATCTATTGCCTATAAATATGGCTCTAGTCAATTATAACTGTTACCCCGTGATTATTGATATATTGAACTGATATTGAAGCTTGAGTATTTTGTTTCTTTTCTTTTCTTCCTCCTTCCTGTTCTGCATTAATAAGTCCCTAAAATACTTCAATTTACAACTATAATCTCAATCTCCTTTTGTCTTACTTCAATTCCCAAGCTATCCTTAGCCCTAAATAGATATTCAAGCCATCTTTTTTCCAACCCCATTAACTTACATACGCTCTAGAATCTTTTTGATGTTGTAAGGTTGTCCTTAGCCACATTTTGTGTTAATTACTTGTAATATGGGAAGATTAAAGGTCCTGCATGTACCATTGAAGACTCATAACATGTGTGTGAGTGAATCTTAACATAATGAGGGGGAAAAAATAAATATATGGTAGAAATAATTTTTCTTCTGGAATTATATTGACATACCAGAATGATAACAGTAGGAGAAATACTGCCAGAAACAGAATTTTTGGGGAGGCTGCAGCAATATTTCATCATTAGAAATGGATAGTAGGAATTCAAGTCTCAAAAAACAGAATTTAGAAACAGATATTTTGGCTGCACAGTGCACATGCATTCATAATTAATAAAACATACCCATAAGGATAAAACCACACACATGAGACCAGCAAAGCCACCCATTACAAGTAGCAAAAATAGTAGATATAAAATATATAAAGTACCCTGCCAAGAGAAGGAAAAAAAAACATTAGTCAGCTACGCATGTCAATCTTCTATATTTAATCTCCCTTCGTTTGTGTCTGTAAGCTCTAAGAAAAGTTACTCTAGCACTAGATATAATTTAGTATATAATTAATTGTGTGTCCGTGCATGTTTGGACTTTGATCAGTATCTAAGAGAAAAAATCTACCTGTCAGAATGAATGGCTTCTAGTGGCTAAGTTGTTTGCAACAACTACAAATTGATGATAAATTAAGGAAGAAATTGCAAGTGATGACATAAAAGAAACTTTATTTGTGGTTACATTCATTTACTGTAATAGATTTGTTTGATGTCTGAAAGTAAATAGGGGAAATGACAAATTTGGCAACCTAGAGCTTGGCCCCAGATTTAAATTACTCCCAGATGAGAAAAATTATACTACTACTTCAATAGTTTAGCAGCATATGTGATTAAGTTTCTTTACCTCACTAAACAGCTTAAATTAAATCAGGAAAAGAAAGATTTTGAATTTATTAGATACAACTTTCTTGTATGAACTGAGTAAAATAAGTGGACTTTCCCACTAGTAGTTTCACACATTGAACGATAATTAATGCTAAGAACATGCAGGGCGAAGAAGTGTCTCAAAAAACAATTTTAAAAATTTCTTAATAGTGTACAATTTATTCCAAATTTGAAATAATCCATTTTTACTGGAAGACAAGTCAGAATTATGAGTTCTTTTTTTTTGGCCATTGAATTATGGGTTTATTTTATATGAAAAGTGATGAAAGGGAAATTTTTCATGGCATCAAATAAAGAACCTCAGCCATACAGCCCGTACCCAAGTTGGAAAAGCCAATCATAAGATGAAGTACCTGAAAAATAGCAGTCAATAATGTCAGAATCTTTTAACAGCTAGATAATTTAGCACTACTATTTTAATAGTAAACACCAGCCAGAGGTGCTTGGTGGTAACAGTCATAACACATATGATTGCAAAAGAATATTCAAAAAAGCTAGGGACTCATTTGCACAAAGGTGGGGATGATATACATCTTCATAATTGAAAAAATAGTTGAAAAATGCTAAAGTCGATCTTTCAGAAGAATAAGTGTTCATGATCATTTAGGGAGGTTGGTTAGCCAAGAGTCCATTTATTTTGCATCTTAATTCATTCCACAGTAGTTACTATTGTATTCCCTTTTTGTTTTTCTTGCGATTGGCACTCATGGGCCAGTGGACTTTGGTTGTGCTACTACTATTGTTGTTCTAAACAAGTATAGTATAATGGTCCCTTGGTCCCCCATTTGTTTGCAATAGCTAGCAATAAGTATCCATTTCTGCATATATGGAGCTATCTGATGATGTAATAACTCAGAATGGAATGTGACAATTAAGGGTATGTTTGGGAGTTGGGATGGGCAAGGAAGAAAAGAAATTCAAAGAAAAAGAGAGGGGAGAGAAGGGAGTGAAATGGATGTTTAAGTGATTATTTTTCTTCCTCTTCTTTTGATGCTTAAAATTAACATGGCAATAATCTAAAAAGATTCAATAAAAAAATAATTGATTATAATATATTTGTACAAATTTATCTTTTATTATAATAGTTGGTTTATTAATAAGCAATGTTCAAAAAGAATGAATAACATACTCAATGATTGGTTTCTCCTCCAAAATCCCCCCAACTGGGGGAACTTAAAATATAAGGGAGGGAGGAGTTTTGGGGATTTTGGAAGGTTAGTTAAAATTCCTTCATTCTCCTCCCTTCCTTATAACAAACTCTCAAACAAGGGGAAGGTTTCAAGGAAACCTCCCCTTCCCTTTCTTTCCCCTCCATTCTCCTCCATCCAAGCATACCCTAAATGTTCTACATAAAAGTTTGAAGTGCAATTGTTTTAAGCAGTTTTACATATTTTTATTCAGTTCAACGGAAAGAGTATGCTTTGGGTCATAGAAGGTGCAAATACTTGACTAAAACTGGTGGATTTATAGCGAAAATCATTTATTGAGGATTTTGCCAAGGAAGCTTGCCCACCCCATACCAGAAGAGAAAATGCGGACTCTTCTTCTTCCACACAATTTTTTAACCTCAGATCACTGCATTACTTTTTTTTTCATGTTTCTTGGCAACTTAGCAGTGGCACCATCTTGCTTCCCTTGTTGTATAGCAAATAAAAACAAATGGGTGTCCACATATTTCCATTCCTCTTATGTCCCATCAAATTAAAATATCTAACAGTAGAACACTACTGCAGGCTGCTGCCAGAAATTTTAGCAGCCACTTCTGAAATCCAGCTATCATACTGCCTGAATACCTCAACCATTTTGACAATTGCATTAGATAAGAGAGCTCTCAAATTTTAACTCCCAATATATTATGCATGACACAAAATCATTACAATGTATTGCAATCATCAGCATCTTCAATTATATAATTAGAAATATGAGAATCTGAAAAAGCTATGAGACTGTACTTACTTTTTGGCGAGTCCAACCATCTTGTTGACTTCTCATATGAATCCTCATGAGCTGCCACAAGATAGTTCTAATATATGTTACACAGATAGTAATGGAAAAAAATAAATAAATTAGGAGCATTAATTATTCTTGAGTGTCAACTTCCTGTATGAATTTTAACTTGGCATGTGTGTCGCATAATATAATGGCGGCAGCAGAAGCAAGAGTAAATTGTTCCATTGCTTTAGTTAGGGCATGCAAATGAGAAAATTAAAATGATAAGAAAAACCATATGCATTTTGCAGTTAGTAAACATTCGTACTGTCATGCTATTTCAACAGGAAGAAGAGAGAAATGAATTTAGAATCCAGCCAACTAGTGGATATATTATTAAGAGTAAAACACTATTTTGGTTCTCTAAAGATGGGTGTAGTATCAATTTGCTCCCTAAAAATTTTCTTGTCTCAGTTTACTACCTTAAAGTTCAATTTTGTATCATTTACATCCCTCCATTCAGTTTTCACTAATAGAGTTGTTGATGTTGAGTGCTTTTTAGTGACATTTCATGTTAATGGATGGCATGACACTCTTAGCATGCTTCCTCTCTCACTAGTCATTAAATGAAGGCTTTTTGATGAATATATACCACGCACAAGTTATTAAACAATGGTGCTTTGATCAATATATACCATGAATCTGAGTAGTTGGATGCTTCTTTTGTGAGGAAGCATGCTACAAGTGCCACATCACCAAAAAGCCTCCACATCATCAACTTTCTTAGCTCTGTTAACAAAAACTAAATGGATGGAGGGAAATGATACGAAATTGAACTTTAAGATAGTAAACTAAGACAACAAAATCTTTGAGGGAGCAAATTGGCATTGCACTTGTCTTTGGAGTACCAAAATAGGGTTTTACTCTCAGGCAACCTTACTTCGAACTTTGAAAAAATTAAAAACATTATATTTGTGTTTTGTATTTATCTAATAATCTAGCAAAGGCACCCTGGGGAAAAGCATAAGCTGAAGCAAAAATGGCACTTCAAGCAGAATTGTATAGAAATGTTTGATTATATATTTATGTAACTACATGTAGATGTTACTTCAGTGTCATAAGCACATAGCTGCCTCCCAAAATAGTTCAAATTGTGATCAAGGAAGTGCTTGTATCACATAATAGGTAGAATTTTCTTTAACAACCCTTTTCTTTGAATGAAAAGGGTAAGCAGGATTTCAATACAGAACGCAGAGAATTTAAAAACAGGGGTGATAAAATTGTGAAAGCTTAAAAATATCAACTTCGAAGGCTTATTCAAGCCTATCAAGACCTAAGCAAAATCTTACAATATTTTAAAGTTCTATAAAAAGTCAAGTTATCTGAAAATATTGATAAATACTGCCCGCAGAACTGACCCTCTGATTGTTTCAACTAAGCAGAGAAGAAAAGAAGAAATGACGAGTATATTGGTTCTTTGGATTTCCTTTGCACTTTTATTATGTGCCGCTTCTGATCACCCCCATCCCCCCTTTTTCTTAGGATTTCCTATCCACGAACTTATAAATTCTCTTTTTCCCTCTTAATAACTTTGTCTTTCTCTATCTCAAAACAAATTCCTTTTTGCCTTTATCAATTTGAAATTTCAACATTTAAAGACTCTCTTAAAGCTGCCCCACAAAACAGAGAAGAAGGAGAAACAGAGGCACTGAAAAAAATTGGGGTTTTGAAAATTCCTCCTAGTTCTTGCTCTAACACTAAGCCAGTCACAATTTATTGATCGGCAGTTGAATACATTGTCATCGAAAGCTCAAAACTGAGGAACAACTGATGATGGAGATCTCAGAAGAACAGTAAAAGAAGAATATAAGAAACTCAGACCTGAGCAAATGCAATGAAGGCAAGGACGCCATTGATGCAGGCCAGAGCTACATTGAGGATGATTAAGTCCACGGGGAAGCAACCCCAGTTTTCTTTCATAGATTACAACGTCTTCTTGGGAGAGGAGGAGAAACCCAGGAAATGAAGAGCGCAGGCACGGGCACGAGCAGAAAGACTCTCTCACAGGGACAAAAAGGGTGGCTGACAGAATTTGTTGGTTCGTGGATGACTATGTAGCAGAAGAAGAAGAAGAAGATGCTGAAGTGCACGGTCGGACAAAACAGGAAATCATCAGCTTGCGCTGCTTTTGTGTTGTTTGTGAGTCTGTCTTGCTCCTGGCAAGAAGCAGAGTCACCAAAAATATAATATTTAAGAATGGAGACCTTGATAATTGACCCCGTAGTTTAATAATTTATACCAGATACAGACAATTAACATTGATATTGAGACAAATATTAAGATATAATAAAATTTAAAATCTTATTTAATATAAATATCTAATTAATGTCAAATATAAATATAATTTATTTTACAAAGTATTAGCATTTAATCTCAGTGCAATTGCCACTAGAATGCTTTTGGTAAGGTTCATTGAACCGTGAAGGTTTATTTTATTTTTGTAAAGTTTTAATTTTTATATAGTGATTCTTCTAAAGGAAACAAAATATTTGAATAATAAATTTATCAATTGAGATGTTTTGAGAGTGGTTCTCTTGTAGGATGAAACGTTGAAATTGTTAGTGTGTTTAAAACTTAATAAGTTAAATATGAATATTTTAAATTTGAGAGAAATAAGTTTAGAGCTGATTAATATCTTAATTAGTAATATTATAATATTTTACTTTTTATTTTTAAAAAATAATTTTTTTAATAAAAAAAAAAAGCATACTCATTTTCTCAACTCTTATAGTTGCTTTTTGCAAATAAGTAAAATATTAGTATTTTAAGCACACTTAAAAATTATCCTATATTAAATAATAAGTTTTCAAGTAGAATGACAAACAATTATTTATTGATTTTGGTATTTGGGCACAAAAATTAATTTGTGCTCTACTCATTTAAAAATATGTTATTTAATTTATTATGATTTATTATGTAATCACTTAATTGTTATCTAGTCTTTTTATATTTAAATTTTAATAATATGAATGATAAAAAAACGATGAATAATTTTATTTACATAGTTTAATAATATTACAATACTATTATTTAAATTAAGCTAAAATTAATATTTAAATGTCACATTAATCTTTACAATGACATTAAAAGACTTTAAAGTTATTCAATGTATATATGAAATATAGTTTTATAATAGTAAAGTTATTCATGGTTTTAGCATCTAAGTAATTATTTTATTAAAATTTGAATAAAAAAATAAATAGAATGATTAAATTATTAGAGAATAAATCACGTAGAATTAAATGATATATTTTAAACTAAAAAAATAAATTAATTTTGGGACATGGCAAAAAGTAAATTTTGCATTAATTAATTTTATAGGGAAATACATTAATAGTTAAGTTATTGATTACGGTATTCGATTAAGCAAATCGTATTATTTTCAATTTTTGTTATTAATTAAAAATCTCACTTAATGAAAGAATAAAAGAGGACGGATCCCGCATCGATTTGTATTATTATATGAGAAAAAGAAGAAAACAAAATAAATAAGGACAATTTTGTCTTTTTCTATTTTTATTATTTAGTCTTGCCACCAATATTTTTAAACTCAAATATAAATTTAATTTTATTCAAAATATTAAAATTATTTTTCTAACTGTAAATTAAAATTTATTTATTATTTAAATTATTAATTTGTGGTTGTGTCATGAATATTTCTATTGTAATAAGTCATCAATCAAAACTTAAAAAAAAAAAAAGGAAATTAAAAGTAAGTGGGCAAATAGGGTGTAATATATAATGCTATTAATTCTTCTATTAATATGAAAAAATATCTATATTTTTTAGGAGGTTTTTAAAGATATTACAGTCAATTATTAACATAATAAGATTAATTTTTTCTCAAAATTGTTATAATAAAAAAAAGTTTCTCAGTAAGTATCTACATCAAATTTGTGTTTTTACATTAAAATCGTAATTTGCTTTATGAAAGCTATATAGTCGAATGCCCTTTGGAATCTAAGGGAGGCAAGTGGAATCCTGCGGGTACATGTGGTTAGGATTCAAACTGATGACTCAATTGGAGCCATTAATTTTGGATGAAACTCAATAACACTTTGACTACCAATACTGTATTGATCAGAATGGTAAAGAACTCTGATCCCTTAAGCATTGATCTTGAATTCAATTTCAAATACCACTGTATATGAAAAAAGCACGATTAGAAGGATAGTCCGACAAGTCTCAAAAAATTAGTTCTCTGCCTATGCTATTGAGAGATACTTTAGGTATTACACCCAAAAAAATAATACTTTGATTGTAAAAATAAAAATAATAACAAATAAATAAATAGAATTGAATTGAATAGCCGAACAAATTGGTTAGGCAAATTAATAAAACTCAAATGGTGTTGATAAAAATGACTGCGTATGAATTAGAGTAAATTACACTAATTATTTTTAAATTTTGATTAAATTATATTTTATTTTTTATTTAAAAAATTACACTCGACTCTCTTTTATTTTAAATAATGTTAAGATATATAGTAAAAAAATAATTTTATCCTCTTGATTAAGATATCATTCAATAATTTTAACTTTTTTTATATTTACAGTATTGAATAGATTCATCTAATTTATTAAAAAAATTCATAACATATAATTTTTTTTTTGCTTGATATTGAAAATGATAAATATATGGTAGTTTCAAAAGTTAACATGATTAAATTTATATTCATATGAGAGCCTAATAATAATATAATATAATTGATATTTGTTTGTTATCCTATAAAAAAAATACATATGCAATGAAAATGTTTTCAACATCTATTGTTTATTTTAAAATACATATAAGCTTTATTAATAATCTTTTGAATGACAAATAAAATTTCATATAAATGAAAATTAAAATGTGCGATCATAGTTTTCAAATTTTCAAGAAATCCTTGGATTTTAACCAAGAATCATTGAACCGAAATGATTTGAACAATTTTGTTAATAAAAATATAATATATAGACAAATTTTTTTTAAAATAGTCAATTATATAATGTTAAATTATAAAAAATAATTATATATCATATTTTTATTATAAAACTTAATAGCAAATATTTTAAAAATTGTATCTAAATTTTGTTCATAAAAGAAAATGTAATGGAACTGAAATTGTAGGAGAGAAGTTCAACTACATTGGATGAGAGTGAGGTCTGTAAAAAACATGGCTAGAGATGGACCGAATTGGGCTAAATAAATTTGGGCTTGACCCACATGGGTGACTATGTTTTCACTGGGTTTGACATACAAAGGGCCTGACCGATACTAACCCAACCAACGATAATAAATATGACCCCAAAAAAAATATTAATATAAAATTTATACAAGAAAAGAAGAATAAAAAAACATTATATCTTATCACCCAAAAAAAAAACATTATATGATTGTGTGTGTGTGTGATTTTGAAACATTTTAATGTGTTGGCGTGAGAATTTAGAAAATAATAAATAATTATAAAAGTTATTAAAAATAATGATTGCTTATTTATTTATTTTATTGTTAATTTACCTAAGTATTTAAGAATTTTGTAAATAAATTTAAAATTAGCATTGAAAATTAGTACTTAAACTTTTAAAATTTAGCAAAAAATAAAATAAAAAATTTGATAATATTCATTAAGAATTAAAAGAAAAGAAACAAAAGAGAGTTACATTTATTGGAATTTAATTTATTTTTTTTATCAATATGACGAAGAACATTTAATTTGGAGCTAATACTCGCTGTTTGGAAATTAACATGTGTTTATCAACATAAGTTGATATATATATATATATATATATATATATATATATATATATATATATATATATATGTCTGAATACTTTAAGTAATTGTCTTAAACTCAAATTTAGATTATATGTTTAACAATTTCATAAACTCAAATGATCAGTCTCTTAACTTCTAGATAAAAAGATACCCTTAATGAGAATAAAAATATATATGCTTTTAAAATTATTAATTTAGTTGTACTTTTAATTTTTTAAAATATATTAATTTAATTTTCTTATATTTTATAATATAAATTTAATTTATTTAATTTTAACAAATGAAACAAAATCGTTTTTTCATCAAATTTATTGTTTATTTTATTATTAATATATTACATGTGTATCATTAAATAATATGTGTTACATCCAATCATTTAAAAAAAATATAATAACAAATTTAGTTATATACAAAATCTGAACATTTATAAAAAAAAATTTAATGAGATATTTTAAAGTGAAATTTTTTCATTAACATGATTTTGAATAATTGTACTTTTATTTTCAATTAATTTTATAAAAAAAATTCCAATACAGTGAGATATTTACAATGTAAAAGGAATATCTAGAAATGCCTACAAAATTCTAAACACGAGAAGACTCCAGAGGCCATTCCAATTTCCCAGCAGACAAACGACCTTGCGGAATATGCAGTCAACTTCCCTACTTAAAGTCCACAAAAGAACACATCAACGGTCAGAAAAATTTAATATATTAATTTATTTATCAATTTTCTTATACAAAATATCTCTAAGAATATCTTGATCAACGTGGTGTCTCTTTCGGTCTCTCCCTTCAGTAAGATTCTTACAGCTTCTGGTCTATCTGGACATTCTTCCTTTAAAGAGTATTCATCTTGGAACCACACATAAATAAGCCATATTTCTTTTGTGCTAAAAAAACAAAGGCGTGGGTAATTTTCTTTGTTGTCACATATAAATATCAAATAATAACTAATATATTAAAATTATTAAATAAAACAGTGTATCCAAATTCATAAAATTGACCATCGTAATTTATTTGTCATAACTTTGCATCTAAAATTGACACATTCTAGTTTCGAGTCATGAATTAGTTTATATTTATTAAATATTATAATAAAATATAACGAATTTTAGTTAATAGATTAACTTTTAAACTTATAATTCTTAATATAATATTATAGTCTTTTCCTTATTAACGCAAAATAGATGACTTTAAGCTTCATGTAAAATAAATAATGAATTTGTTATTGTCTTCATTTTCATGACTGAATAGATAATTTGATAAACTAATACTTTTTTTTTCGTGTTTAACTAATTGATTATAATAAATTAGATCAAATTTTGCGATTTTTTCTTACCTTGGGAGTAGACATGCTAAAAATTAGAGTAAATTATAGTATCCTTCTTTACGGTTTGTAAAAATTACATTTCATTCTCTTTAGTTTCAATTTGAGAATAAAATTTCTTTTACATTTATAAAATATACATTCATTTTTTTAAATAAAAAAATTAAATTAATTTTTTATTTAAAGTTTTCATTATTTGATATTTTAATTATATATAATGCATTAAATTAGTCTATGTATGAGTTTTTAAGAGGAACAATGTATAAAAGATAATTCATTGACAATTTTGTGAATAAAAGATATATTTTTGTATAAATTAAAATTAAAGGTGTGTTAGTATAAGTTTCAAAAACATCAAATTAAATAATTGCAATTTACTCCAAAAATAAAAATAAAAATATTCATATTTATTTAAGAATATGAGTTTAGAGTTGAAATAGTTATTGACTATATTTTTGCATCTGTATAGTACAATCTTAACATTTAAAAATGACATGCCATAAACACATATTAAAAAAAAATGATGACAAATTTTTCTTAGAAAAAACTAAATTGATAATATCAGTATCTTTCGAAGAAATCAAAGTAGTGATTTATTTTTTAAAAATTATATATCTTTGAGTTTGGTGGAAACTTTTGAAAGGAACATATACCTCGCTAGCTCCTTTTCCTTCTGTCTAACGTGATCCAGCTCTTCCATTATTCGAAGTTAGGGTATATATTTTGAAAGAGATGGGAATCTAATTAATCTAAGCTAGCCATCGCACTTTCTCGGAAACTCATAAAAAAGCCCCAGAATATTGCCTTTGAGCTCAGCATATTTGCTTCTTCCTAACTTTTACTATTTTCATTTAGCTTCCTTTTGAAACTAGCTACTATCGCTTTAATAAAGTTGAAGATGGCTAAAAATGAGATCTCTGAGAGATCCAAACAATTTTTAAATATTGAGAAATAATTAAAAACTAGAAGAGTTAATTGCATTTTCAATTCAAATTTTTAAATTATTTTATCCAATTCTTAATTTTAAATTTTGGTGTAGCTTGTTATATTAATTATATATTTAAAAAATGTAAAAATATTTATGTTAGGAAAACAAATAACCTTGCTTTTTAAAACAGCAACCACTACAAGAAAGTCAAAAAATGACGACAAAAATTTAACGACGATTACAAAAAATCGTCTTTAAAGTCAATTTTAACGACGATTTCGTAATCGTCGTTAAAGTTCAATAATTAACGACGATTTACATAAAATCATCATTAAATATGGATGGTTAGAATCTAATCATTGTTATTTGCGTTGATCTATGGGTGTGGTTTGTAAATGTTTGTTATTATGATTTTTAATATAAATATAATATGTGAATTTTTTAAAAAAAAATTAATAATGTGATGCTAAGTTATAAATAATATTCGCATATAGGATATAATTTTGTTAAAGGACTTGATACTAAATTCGTAAAAATTTTAGGTAAATATTGTCTTTATTTGTATTATGGTTTGGATAAATAAAATATATGATTAATTAGTCCCTCACAATTGTTGGTTAGTTGAAGTAGCCATTTATAATTTTAAAAAGAGACCAAAAGTTTAAATTTTATAAAATGCTTTGGTTTGAAAGATATCAGTTTATAGTAATATCTGTATGTAAACCCTTAATTTTTTTTCTTAATTTTAACACACAAAAAATGCGGGCTTGATCTGTATAAATTGTGTTTAAAAATTTACGTAAATTTAATACTTGGGTTTGATGATTGAGTCTAAGATTTAACTGCAGTCAAGTAGTCTAATGCTCTCGCTGTTAAATATTTACCCCTAAATTATGTAAATCTATAAATATAAAAAAAAATTAAATATTTTCTTATTATTACAGACATTCTTGTCATTTTGACTCTATTATTTTAGATATTAGAAATATATTAAAATATATATGTTCGACACCCTATTATTTAAAGTGTTTCGAAATAACATTATTTTGAATGATATTTTGTATTTCTAAAAAATTATAAAAATTTAATTTCTATTATAACTTTAAATGATTATAACATATAATATTTTAAATATATTTTTTCTTCATGGAATAATAATCTTCAATATCTTGATATCTTATACATTAGTATTTTAAATTATAGTATCTAAAATACCAAGAAATATCATATAATACTATACTAAACAAGCCCTTAGATACACAACTTCGCACACTATTTGGAAGATTTGAATCTAATTTTTCTTTAAAAATATATTGTAGTGAAATTACTTAAAGCCATTTAGTGATTTGGGGTGTGATTAGCGTAGTGTTATATAATAAAAATCACTTAAATAAAACATTAAATTATTGTTTAATATATATATATATATTTGATTTAATTTCTCAAATTTTTATATTTTTATTTCAATCTTTATATTAACAATATATTATAAATATTAACAAAAACATATATGTAATAAATTTGCTTATCTATCTTAATTAAGAGCTTACAAAATTTAAACAAAGTAGTGATTTACATTAATTCTTGGATTGGTTGGCAAAACAAATTGTTAAATATATATTAATTAAGTTAGCATAAGAATGTTTTTGAAGAATAAATGGCCTTCAGAGGACTAATACAAAAAATAAAATTTTGAAACGCTAAATTAAAATATATATATATATATATATATATATATATATATATATATATATATATATAATAAAATAAAATAAATTATGTATAAATGTGAATTATTTGTAAAAAAAAACCTGAAGTAAAAAAAATCACAATACTCTGTACCCAAAATGAACATAAAAATGATCCCATAACATTATTGTGATGAATGTGTCCAGGTGTTCCAAATGTAAGAAATCTAACTACTTTAATTGAAGGCAATGAGCTGGACGGCGTTGCATTAAAAATTTTCTGTGCCTTTAAACGGCATTATTACATTTGTTGGAGCACTAGCCGTTATGGAAAATGACGTTTGCAGGAGAAAATAACACTATTATTAGGTAACGTCCAAGCACTAAAGCACATATTTATTAGAGGGACCACTTGACCCTCTTTTGAGCGACCCAAGCAAAGTGAAATCAAGAGCCCTTGTCAATTTTGTCCTCTCAACCTAACCTAACGCCAACAACAACGGATGTTTTTTATTTTTTTAATAACAAATATGTTTGATAAAGTATTATAAAAGATTTTTTTAATAAAAAGTGAAAATAAAAAATATC
Source organism: Gleditsia sinensis (assembly GCA_037074535.1). NCBI lineage: Eukaryota > Viridiplantae > Streptophyta > Magnoliopsida > Fabales > Fabaceae > Gleditsia > Gleditsia sinensis. The sequence continues at coordinate 17,218,484 of CM073472.1, forward strand.
TAAAAAAATTTGAGTGTCTCTAAATTATAACTTATGATATTTTTGTAAAATTAAAATAATTTTATAATTATAAAAGATTAAATTTAAAAATCAAATAATATTTATTGTCATTTGTATCAATTTGATTTGAAAATAAATAGGAATAAATTTTTAGCTTCTTTACAAATAAAAATAAAGAATAAAAATAAAAAATATTCTTCCGAACCAAGCGGCAAGCACACTGTAAAATTTCACTATTTTTCCCTTTTTCTTTTACTACTTACGGAAGAAATTTTGGGTCTTTCCTCTTCTTGAGCCGATTCATTGAGAAGGTTTATAATATAAAAAGTTGGGAAGAGAAAGGAATCAAATTCACTTTAATCCCTGGCTTAATGTTGATAGGGAAGTAAATCTCATAAAATACTGCCTTAGAAATACTATGTCACATTTAAATAAAATAAATATTTAAAAATTTATTTGATTCTATTTTTATTTTTAAAAATTATTATGTAAAATAAATAAAAAAATTTGTTTGATAAATTATTTTTAAAATATTTTTTTTAATATATTTGTGTTCTAAAATAATAAAAAAAATAAAAAATAAAAACAATTTTTTTATTTTTTATTTTTATTTTAAAAACAATAATAAAAAATAATTATCAAACTAATTTTTTTTATTTTGAAAATAACTAAAAATAAAAAACTATTTTAAAAAATAATTATCAAACAAGTCTAAATTTTTGATTGAATTATAAACAACTTAATAATAACTTATTTATTAATAAAAACTTGACATAGTTATTTACTTTTACATTCGTAATTATCACATATAAAGTGCATTTTGTATTTTCTTTTGAAAAACATACAAATTCATAAATGATAGCTTACAATTTTTTCTAGCCGATCTCGTTGAACAATGCACAAAAATTATGTAATGCTATTCTACCAATAATTCAAGTTTATCTATAATTTTAAATAAATGTTTAAAGTTCGCGAAAATTGACTCGAAGAGCACTGTCCAATGCAACTCAACAAGAAACATGTATCAAACATTATAACTTCATGAACATGCTTTCTTTAAATTATTTGTGCGACTGTCAGTGGCATGTCCTAATCCGACATCAATAAGCCTCGACTCGAGACAAGTAAAAAGAAACATAAGGGGACATGACACGAGCATATTTCATTATCCTCTCACACGACAAAAACGCGGGAAATCAAGTGCTCCCAAATAAATAAATAAATAAATAAATAAATATCACTTTTTTATTGTTGTATTTAAATTTCTTTTTAACAATTATTGAATAATAATATAAAAAGAATTTAATATTTTTTAAAAATTAAAAATATTTGATATATTCTGATCTTTAATTTTAGTATCTCACATTTTACAATATTTTAAATAATTGAAAAATATTACATTTCACATATTTTATTGCATCCTAAAAGCACGATGATCTAATACTACATTCATTTTAAATTTTTTAATATTGATAATAAATTAATTATATTGTTTTTATAACTCATATTATAATATTAAATTAATTTTAATTTTTTATAATAATTATATTGTTAATATTTATAATAATTTTAAATAACTTATATTATAATATTTTATATTATGTGTATAAAATATCTCTTAATTCATAATAAATTTGATAATTTAATGATTAAATTATATATTTAAAAATTAAAATTAAGTAAATTATTATATTAAAAGATAAAATTATTAATTTATTTATCTTTTGTTGAGACGAAACTGTCCTTCCACCATCGGACTAGAGAATACTTCTACTAACGACACGAAATGACAAAAGCACCCTTTATAAAAGTGCGAATTACACCTGTCGTCTTCGGCCAGCCAGAGCCAGCGAAACACCCTTCGCCTTGAAGCATCCAAAGCATCCGATTCCCAAACACCCACTATATAAAACGCACCTCACATTCCCTTCCTCTCCGTCCAAGTTCCTCAAAACGACCACACCAGAGAGACACAGAGAGAGGGAGAGTTCGAGAGAGAGAAGTGATTGGTCGATGGGGAAGACGAAGGCGTGGTGGATGAAGAAGGTACTGAACAAGGAGATGTGGCCGCTGAGGTTCTCTTCGTTTCGATGGAAACGATTGGATCTTCAAACGACCATCATGGACACCGTCGTTTTCAAGATACTCTCGGTGGTAGAGGCCGTCGTGCTTGTCTCTACGCTCTGCTTCTTCTTCCTTTGCTGTGGTTGCCACTTCTGATGACCAGTTAATCTCTTAATTAATTAATTTCCCTTTTTCAATTTGATTTATTCTTTTTTCCATAAATGCTTCTTCTGTTTTGGGAGGCTGATGATCAATAGCTAATAGCTAAAGCTTGTGAATGTAATAAAATAACTTTTTTTTTTGGTGTGTGTGTGTAGATTTTATCTACTTAATTTAACGAAAAGCTAGTCCTTTGAGCTTCTGCTGTTGTGTTACCGTTTCAATGTGTTTAGATAAATATTGATGGGGACGCTTACGATCAATGATAATTATTATTATTATTATTTTTACTAATTTCTTTAAATATTTTCTTTTGTATTATTGGGTGCCATGTTATTTGACTTTATTTGAAATTAAGAGTAAACTATTAGTTGATGGCCTTGGGATTATGAATATCTTAATTTTTTTTATGTATTTAAAAATTTATACATAAAATATTTAAGTATGAAATGAATAAATAAATTAACTTTTTATATTAATTAAACTATGAATAACACATAAATTTTAAAAATGTTATATTTACTGACATTTAAAAAAATAATTTCTAAGTTTTAAAAAAATTAAAATCTCTCTGTACCAATTTATTAAAGAAAATGATGCTATTACTTTTGGTCTTTAAAAATACTTATATTATTTTAGACTCTCAATTTTTTTAAAAACATATTATTTTAGTTTTGATGTCATGCTTCTTATTAAAAAATATTAATAAAATTGTCCATAATAACTATTTGTCTAAGATGACGACCATTGATAAAAAAAAGGGGTTAAATTTGAATAATTTTTTTTAATAAAATTGAAGATAAAGAAAGTTGGTTTCAATTTTATAAGAAAATTATTCGTTTTTTTTTTCTATTTAGTTTATTAATAATTCCTATCAACAATTGGCATTTCACTTTTGACAAAATTAATTTACGTAAACAACTCTTTTAGTGTTTTTTTCTTCTTTCCACAGATATGACATTAAAGATTAAAATAATATTTTTTAAAATTTAAAATAATAACAAATATTTTTTTAGAGATCAAAATTGATAGCATCAATTTTTTTTAGAGATCAAAATATTTGTTTTTTCTAAAATTAAAGTACCTCTTTTTTTTTTTTGAGTACAAATTAAAGTCCCTCTTTAAATAATGTTAAGGGCGAATTTATCTTTATGCACATAACACATTTAAGATTTTGTTCGAAACAATTTAGAGATAAATAGGAGAGATGCTATCGACACAATTAAGTCTTTTGAGATTATAATGGTTTTGAATCACTTCTTGAGTTAATTATATTTAATTTTAATTTTAATTATTTAAATTCAATTTATATTATATTTGACATACAAGAAACCAACGTCCAGAAAGGATGTGAATTAAGTATTTTAATAAAATCTGAATAATCTTTTTTACTAATTTCTTCAAATTTTTTTCTTTCGTATTATTAGTTGCGATATTATTTGACTTTATTTGAAATTAAGAGTAAACTATCTGTTGATGGCATTGGGATTATGAATGTGTTAATTTTTAATATATTTAAAAATTTATATATAAAATATTTGAGTATGAAATGAGTAAATAAATAAATTTTTTATATTAATTGAATTATATATAACACATAAATTTTAAAAAATTTATATTTGTTATTCTCAAATATTTTAAAAATAAGCTTTTAAGTGTTTTGAAAATTAAAATTTCTTCCTACCAGACATCACCTTTTGGTTTATTAAAGAAAATAAATGTTATTATTTTGGTCCTTAAACTTTTTTAAAAAATACATTATTTTAATTTTGATGTCATGCTTATTAAAAAATATTAATAGAGCTAGGCTTATTTTATCTAACATATAATAACAACCATAGATAAAAACGGTTAAAATTGAAGATAAAATTAATCTTAACTTATAAAAAGCTGGTTTCAATTTTATAAAAAAATGATGTGTTTTTTCATTTAATTTATTAACAATTTCTATCAGCAGATTTTGACAAAATTAATCTATGTTTAGCGTTTTTTTTCCTAACATATATGACATCAGAGATTAAAATAATATACTTTTTTAAAAGTTAAAATAATAATAAATATTTTTTTAAGGATCAAACTGATAGCATCAATATTTTTTTAGAGATCTAAATAATTGCTTACTCTAGAATTAAACTGCCTTCTTAAATAATGTTAAGGACTGTATCCACGTAATATATTTAATTTTTTATTCCAAATAATTTAGATATAAATAGGAGAGATGCTATCATATCAATTTGAGTTTATAATGGTTTTGAATAACTTATTGAGTTAATTATATTTAATATTAATTATTCAAATTCAATTTATATTATATTTGACTCTAATCATTCACCAATTCAATTTTTTCTTATCAATTAAATTGGTTAATCGTTATTTAATTAATCACTTTTATTTATTATAATTAGTTAATAAAAATTAAAAATACTTAATCAAACTTAAATAGGGTTAATTGAAAATGGCACCTATGTTGCCTAAAGTGATGTATGGAGTTAAGTTAAGAATTTTCGCTTAGAATTATCTTCAGTAATCGGATAATTTGTTTTATAAATTTATAATTACGTTTAGTTTTAATTATTGAAAATTTTAAGAATATAAGTTGATTTTTAAAATTATTAACTCTTAATTATTTTTTAAATATTTGAATATCTTAAATTCATTTCATATTAATGTCTTAAAAAATTAACTTATAATGAGTTTATTATTTTTAACAACTAAATTTTGTACTTAGAAGAATTATTGAATGAAATTTAAATTTAATAACTAAATTGTTAGTTTATTTTATTATTATTTTTATATGATTAGTGTTTGTTATTCAAAATGAAGTTTATTTTGTGAAAAAAAACTATTTTATAATTAAAGATTTTATACAAATTCAAAATTTAAAATTTACAAACCAAAAGTTAACTTAAATATCAATACTAATGAATTGATTGACTTAAATTATTTTTAAAATTGAAAACTGAAATTTAAATCTCTATCAAAAGCAAAAAGAGAGTCAAGATACAAGGATTATTTCGTAATTTGGGAAGTCAATTTTTTTTCTTCCAAACAAGTGAAGTCAGTTTCACACTGTGGCACTCGGGCTTCAAAGTCAGTATTGAGCTGGGCCTTTTGTATGGCCTATAAATACCTAAGAAGTCGGACTTCTTTGTAATATCTATTGTTGAATTCATCTTTTATAAATTTGAAGGTTTTTATTAATATGATTATTTTTGAGTATTTATTGGAATGGTCTGCCCGTGACACTTATTGAATGATAGGATGAGACATTCAAAACCAAACGTCAACAGGCAATTTGATAAATTCATTTGCAAGTCCAATTCCAGTATAATCCAATTAAATCTATGCTTTATATATATATACGCCTTGATTTTATTTCAAATATCAGGCCTTTTGCAAACTCTGTTGGTCCAGAAAATTACTTGCACTTAATTGCTATCAGATAATAATAATAATAAAAACAATGCAGCTTGCTTGTTTGCTAGTCTCTCTTGGGAAAGCGTCTTTCGTACGCTCAGACGTGAAAGCATATTTTATTCACTCAGACAAAAGTGGATGCTTTCACAAAGATTGTGTCCAGGTTTATTTCGAGGTTCATGTATTTGGTCCTATTAACTTGCATCGCTGCCCTAATTACTCCATCACCTCTATTAACATTGTCAGGCACGACGAAAACTGGGCGTATTCTTGTGCACTCTGAGCCTTGCAATCGCCAACTAGTTTACAAGGAAAAAGGTATTATAATCATCTTCTTCATTCTTATGGAATGCAATAACACAATATGACTGCAGCTGGTAGTTTAGTTATTGAAAGCTATTCTTTCTTCTTCTATTTTGTTTACTTTCTGCCTCGACTTAATTTTGTTCAATAGCAACAGACCTAATTACTGCAATTTCTGTGGGAATATTAGAATCCAGATTTAGCATAGAGCAATTTCTGACTTTTAAAGATAAAAAAAACGTTTTTGTAAATGACTCAAAAAGTTAAATGACTCATTAACTAACTAAAAGTTTCTGAGGGAATTGGCTTCAAGACAATTTTTATTTTGTTTCTGTCTAGTAACGGAACGGAATATTGTCAGCTTTTCTGATATTGGAACGGCTAACTGAGCCGAATATGGGGGCTGCTGCTTCATCATCTTCATCTGCTGCTCTTCCTCCCAAAAAATATGACGTGTTTATTAGCTTTAGAGGTGAGGACACCCGCCCCAACTTCACTAGCCATCTTTATGGTGCTCTCCGTCAAAAGAGTGTAGAAACTTACATAGACAACAGACTTCAAAAAGGAGATGAGATCTCCCAAGAACTCATCAAAGCAATCCATGATTCAAGTGTATCTGTGGTGGTATTCTCAGAAAACTATGCGTCTTCCAAATGGTGTTTGGATGAGCTTACCCAAATACTTCAATGTAGAAAGGAGGAGGGACAAATGGTTATACCTATCTTCTATAAAGTTGACCCATCTGATGTTCGCAAGCAGAATGGGTCTTATAAGGAAGCATTCGCAAAACATGAGAGAGATTTCGTACACAACCTAGACAAGGTGAACATATGGAAAGATGCTCTTTCTCAAACTGCCGATTTAGCAGGCTGGGACTCTCGGATCTATAGGTAATTTTTCATTCTTTTTAACTGAATCTTTTGAATTAATCCAATTTATAAGTTAGGACTCTCTTACTTATAGGTAATTGTTCATTTTTTTAACTGAATCTTTTGGATTAATGCAGCTTATCGATTAACTACTTTTATTTTTATTTATTTTGTCTTTTTCTTATACGACACTTTTAGTCTTTCTTTATATTTGTTTATTCTTTTCCATATTTTAGGGACGAGTATGAACTCATTCAAAACATTGTCAATGACATTTTGAAAAAACTGGATGTTGTGTATCCAAGTGCATTGGAAAGTCTTGTTGGAATTGATGAAAACTGCAAACGTATTGAATCGTTACTGGAAGAAGTCCCAACAATTGGAATTTGGGGCATGGGTGGCATAGGCAAGACAACCATGGCTAGAGCTGTATTCACAAAATTGTCTTCCCAATATGAAAGTTGTTGCTTCTTAGAAAATGTAAGCGAAATGTCTGACAGGTACGGACTAAATTATATACGTGATAAACTTGTCAAGGAGCTATTAACGGAAGAAATTTCTCATGGTAGCACTTCTATAGTTTCAGAATTTGTGTTTGTAAGGAGAAGACTTAGTCATAAAAAAGTTTTCATTGTGTTTGATGCTGTAAGTAGGTCAAAGGATTTAGATGATTTGGTAAGAGAATGTGGTTGCTTGGGACCAGGCAGCAGAGTCATCATCACAACAAGGGATAAGCATGTACTTATTGGAAGAGTTAAGGTAATATATGAGGCTAAGTCATTGAGCTATCATCAATCCCTAAAGCTTTTCAGCATGAAAGCCTTCCACAAAAACCAGCCAGAAAATGGATATGAAGAACTGTCAGAAAGTTTTGTTATGTATACCAACGGCATTCCATTAGCTTTAGTTACGTTGGGTTCACTTCTTTATTCCAAAACAGCAGAAGAATGGAACAGTGCATTGAAAATTTTTGAAAAGACTCCAGATGAAAGTATTCAAAGAGCATTAAAATTTAGTTATGATAGATTGAATTATAAAGAAAGGCAAATGGTTTTGGACATTGCATGCCTTTTGGAGGATGAAGATAAAGAAAAAGTATTAAGACTATTAGAGAGCTTTGGTTACCATGCAAGTATTGGCATAAGAAGCCTTTTAGATAAGGCTTTAATAACAATAGATCACTATCAACTACGGATGCATGACTTGATGAAAGACACATGTAGAGAAATTGTTCGTCGGGAGTGTATCGGAGAACCTGGAAGACGTAGCCGATTGTGGGATCATGAAGATATCTATGAAGTGTTGAAAAATAATAAGGTAAGAGAAACAATCACTTTATTTTGGAACAAATAAGAGATGTGTATTTGGAAAGTGCACCTAGAACAATATTGCTTACTCGTATTCTAATTTTTGTGTTTTTTCAGGGCACTGATGCAGTTGAAGGCATAATATTAAATGTGTCTCACATAAGACATGTGTCCTTATCTCCTAATACTTTTCGAAAGATGGCTAATTTAAGGTTTCTTAAATTCTATTCCTCATCGTACGAGATATCAAGCAATGTGAACCTTCCTTCTGGCCTTGAGTCTTTTTCTGATAGACTAAGGTACATTCAGTGGGATGGATACCCTTTGGAGTCTTTGCCAGCAACTTTTTGTGCTGAGAACCTTGTTGAATTACACATGAGGGGCAGTAGTTTGAAAAAAATTTGGGACGGAATCCAGGTGTGTGTGTATATGTATATATATGTTCCGGTTTTTTATTCAATTAAGATAGGACGGCTTTCTCATGTAATGTTTTTTCTTTTAATTGTTTCAGGATTTAGTGAATTTAAAGATAGTAAACCTTCAAATATCATTGCAATTGGTGGAGCTACCTGATTTCTCTAAGGCACCGAATCTTGAATTGGTAGATCTGTCATTCTGCCAAAGTTTATGTAATGTTCATCCATCAATCTTATCTCTTCCCTCGCTTGATACTTTGAGGTTGTTTAGGTGCTCTAGTCTGAAGAGTCTTCATAGTGAGAGGCATTCAAAATCTCTAAGGACCCTCGATGTCTTAGGATGCCATAGTCTCAACGAATTTTCGTTGTCATCAGAGAAAATAACATCTTTAAATTTAGAAGATACAAGAATTGAAATATTGCACCCATCAATTGCGCATCTCAATAAACTTCAATCGCTGATACTCAATGGTTCAACGCTAAAGAATCTTCCAATAAACGAGATGTGTTGCTTGACATCTCTTGCGATGCTTAAAATCTCTTCTTGCGGACAATTAATCGACGAACAGATGCTGCACATCCTATTTGATGCCTTACATTGTTTGCATGAACTATATTTGGAAGGATGTAGTAACTTGGCTGAAGTCCCTAAAAATATTAGCGGCTTATCATCTTTAATGATTTTATCTCTAGATGGAAGCAATGTAGAGAGCTTACCTTCTAGCATCAAGCATCTTTCAAAGCTGGAATGCATATACTTGAGGGGATGCTGGAGGCTTCGGTCTCTACCACAACTTCCACCATTCCTTCTACATCTAGATGCCACCGGCTGCACGTCACTAGAGACTGCATTCACTTTATCAACCAATTACAGAATGATATCTGTTTTTCTTGTAAATTGCATGAAAATGGATGAACATTCACTCTGGGGTATTATGATGGATGCTTATTTCTCATTGATGCGACTAGTATATTCTAGTCCATATTACCTCGAGCATTTCCACTCTAAAAGAAGTGGATTTTGTTACCCAGGAAGTAGAGTTCCAGAGTGGTTCAGATATAATCAGACAACAAAAGCTTCTATAACTATTGAACTTGCTCCAACTCTTGATAACTTAATGGGTTTCATTTTCTGCGTTGTTCTTCCTCAATTCACCTCAAGGGAGAATTGTATAATTGTCCGAGTTTTCTTGGAAGATGGTGGAGAGGTTAGACACCAGATTGGACAAGAGTATTGGGAACATAACTTTTTCAAGTTCTTGAATTCGGATCAAGTTTTCTTGAATTCGAATCATGTTCTTCTATGGTATAGTTCTCAACTTTGTCGAGGCATATTACATGAAGTTAACCGAAAATTAAATGAGCAAGGTACCACTTATAACCCTAAAGTTTCATTTGAATTCGAGTCTAATTTTTGTGATTGCTTGATCAAGGAATATGGTGTCTACCCCTTTTATGCCTTTGAGGACCACAATTTAGTTGAAGAATGGAATTCGCATTTCAAGAGAAGGAAATGGAAGAAAACCAAGAGGCATCTGGGTATTAATGAGGAAGAACAACTCCCTATAGACATTATAGATTTGAAGTTTAAGGAGTTAGATGAGAAGATTGAGAAGTTAATACTCAAGAACTTTGGGAATTGAAGATGGAGACTTGACTAGACTATACTTATGAGGACCAAGACGAGCTGGAACAACTTTTTCAGACCCAAAAATCCAATGGATTTATCTGCCCCCTTGGAACTCCATTTTGTACAGAATAAAAGGAAAGCACTCGACAGAAACAGATTTTCTATAATTGCTGTATAGGTATCTCTCTTTAAGATATTATCATAAACTTTACTTTGAAAGCCTAATCTTAATGCTAAGAGTGATCTTCATGTTGTCATAAATTCAATTGTAGATTATGGTAAAGGCATTTCTTCTGCAGTCCAATAATTAGAACAATATGAAAGAAAAGAATTGGAGGCCGAAAAAGAAAAAGAAAATACATTGCTTACATAGCATTTCCTTATTATTATTTCATATTAAATGGTGTCCTTAGGTTCCCTTGTGAGCAAACTGTTACACCCATCCCGCAAAGGAACCATGCTCCAAATGGTATCTTAAATCAAATATTATTGTAAGTTTGATGCAGTGAACCTGCACTTTGAATGCCATAATTAACTATACTGTATCTTCTATGGACCCTTGAGTGCATACATCATATGGTCAAATAGACAATGGCATTTTACTCTGGGCATGTGGTGTGTTAATTACTGCAATTGAGAATTCAGTTGCATGTCGACTGGAAGCTAATGTTGTTTCTTATAAGTGACCTTTAACATTTGTGTTCCTTTACAGGATATATTTGCTGGTATTAGAGTTTTTTGCTCAAGTCAAAACTTACTAATTAGTAGGTTGATCCCTATAAAATTCTGTTTGCAGTAATAGGAGCATCTCACAACAGTAAATTCATATGTAATGGAGTAATAACATGTGTAATAAAAAGGAATATCGAAAATTTGGGTGGCTAAAATTGAAGCAACTATTTTCAAAGTAACAAAAAGAAAAGCAACGACTGGAGTGGAAGAGTCAGACAAAGTCAAAAAGAGGATTCCTCACTTATTTCTCTCATTCAAAACCGTGAATGAGACTTTCATCTTGTACGGATCCTAAGTGATAAAAGAAAGAAGATGAGTTATTTTTCTTTTTTAATTACCTTCTTTGATATTATTGCCAAATGTATTTTGATACATTGTCCTCTATTCATCACATGTAGTTCTATTGTGCACTTGGAATAGCAAAGCAGCACAGCTGGTCCTGCTACTTCTATGGATTGACATCCTTGACTGACACATTAATCTTATTAAGAAAATGTAGTTATATGGTATGATTTACTTATTCATTTTGTTTTTGGGAAATGTATCTCAAATTTCATAGTCATTGTTTAATCGGCCAAGATAGCTTAATTGGAATGGATACTCTTTGGACTCTCTCATACCAACTCGATGTCATGAGAAATTCAGTTGAGTCTTTCATGCAGCTGTAAAGCCATGTTTAAAAAATCCTAATTTGTCACCAGGTACTATTTCATATCTTACTCTATTTGCACTGTGAAAAAGGTCAAATTCTTGTACCTATACTTCTATGAAAAAAATCCTAGATTGTGTTCAGGTACTATTTCTTGAACCCTCAGCTCAACAAATTGAAGTTGGAGTTGGGTACTCAAAACAAGAGATGTCAGGACATTGATGAAGGGGAGGCTTTGCTTATGAGAAGAAACATGAGCTGGAACAACTTCTTCGATACCAAGGAATTTATGGAATTTCTCTCACGACTCATTCCTTATGAAACTGCAAGCAGAGTGAAGGGAAGAACTTGGGGGGGGGGGGGATCTCATTATCATTTCTGAAATGCAATCTCTGTCGGTATGTAATAAGTTTCCCAAATTCTTAAAGAAAATTTAGTTACTTCAATGCATCTGATTCCATTCTCTGATTGACTCTATCATCCCAGACTTCTTTTAGTAAGCAGAATAGCACAATTTCCTTCAACAAATGGAATTGGAGTAGGGTTCAGGTATGAAGACAAAGAGGAGTTGGGATGTTGATGAGCATTCACTTTGCTCTATTATGAAATATGATAATTTCTCATTGAAGCGAGCAATGTATGGCAATTTTGAAATAAGTGTACTATCTTACTCAGGAAGCAGAGTTCCCGAGTGGTTCAGACATAGAATATCAACGACAGGGGATTCCATATTTATTGAACTTGCCCCAGATTTTGACTACTTATTGGGTTCTGTTTTCTGCTCTGTTCTTCTTCTGTTCACCTCAAAGGAAATGAATGGCGTTATCTCGAGGTTGAAAGCTCAGGAGGATGGCATTATCCTATGATGGAGATGAATTAGGATAATGTTTTTCTAAATGGTACGATCCACTCTAATATGGTGAATGTTTTAATTTGGATCTTATTGTAATAAACATGTTGTTTATGTTTTATTTTTCTTCTAACCTCTTTGTACATAATTATCTTAAAAAAACATATCTAAATTTTGATTCATAGGCCACTTTTATATTTTTCTTCCAACTCAGTCATGAATTAGATAAGGTACTTTTTTTTTTGGGCCATCTGAATTTGATTCGTATGGATTTAGGTTTTAAATTCTAATTTCACGAATTTAAATTATCTGTTATTATATTTTATTGTATGCAAAATAACCACGAATTAACTTAGTACTAATTTAAAATGTTGACATGGTAGTTAAACCATTAATATGATTTTTATTTCTACTCAAGAACTAAGATAACATCTTTTCAATGGGAAAAAAAAATTACATGAATATAATGTGATTTCAATAACTTAAGTATCAAATTTACATGGAAAAAAGATTAATTACATTATATTAAAGTGTGTCGTTTAATTCTTTTGTAATTTGTTATAACTTGATGATATGACTTTAAAAGTGACGAATATTTTATTATTTGAAGCATGTTTCATTTATATTTTGACAATTTCACAAATTTTTTTTTGAAGTTATTGTTAGAATTAAGATGGCACATTTTAAATCAAGGAGACAAATTAATCTTGGTAAAACCACATGGAAGTAAACAGTAATTAAAAAAAGAAGGTCAAATTGGTATGTTAACATTTATTTAGTATTTTCTATCAACACAATGAAAAAGTTGTATTAGAAGGATTTAATTATAATTTTTTTTAAATAAAAAGATAACATTAATTTATTGTTTATAATAACGAAAAATAAAATTTTTTATTTAAACCTTTAACTATTAATACAAATTTATATCAAACAACATTTAAAAGCAGAAGGTTATATCAAATGCAGCTCAATTGAAATTAGAACTTATTCATGTGATCCTTATTAATATTCTTTTTAAAATTGCGATGATGTTTGATGAATTTGTGTCTGTTGTTAATTTAATTTTATAATTTTAATATAAAAAAAATTATATACCATATCATCATCAAAACTAAAAAAAATTTCTATAGACATACAATCCAAGTGATAAATAAATTTGAATTCAACAATTAATTTTTTTTATAATATTAAAAATTTAAACTTGAAAAAAAAATACTCATGAGAAGACCTAACTTCAATATTTAGAACAAAAGATGAGAATATTCATATGAGTAAAAAAAAAAAAACAAATTAGAGAATTTATCAGTAGAGTCAAGTCCATTGAACTAATCGACAATTGAGAAAAGACGACGTTTTTAAAAAAAAATTTGGTGACAATTTAAAATTTCGTTGTCATGATTCTGGACTTGAGTTTCTTTCTACTTTTATATCTGCAACTTCATTTTTTCTTAATAACTTTTGAAACTAATTAACTTAAAACATACCTAAATTCTACTTTAAACCATTTTTTAGGGACAATAGACCCCACTGTTATCGAGCATTATCTCTCTTATGCTAGAAGAAATTATTTTAATACGGGTAATCCTTTTGCAGGACTATTCCCATACATGGATGGATTAAGTGCATGCACTGAAGTGAAGCTATGTCGAATTGACCCTGCTGATATATTTTTGAGATCTGCAATCTTGTTGTATTAAAAAAAAATTAGATTATGGAGATCTGCAATCTTGTTTCATTAAAAAAAAATGTTGGATTATGGAGATATGCAATCTTGTTGAACTAAAACCATCTTTTTCTTTCTTTAATTTCCTTTTTTCAATTACAGGGAACTAAAATTGCCATATTATATTAGCTAGCCATGTTGATAATTGTAAACCGCGTTCCTCCATTAAATTGCATTGCTGGCTCCAACATCTCATTCTCAGGGAAGAGAGGGTACTGTTCTTGAGCAGTTTGAATACTTAACCAGAATATGGGTGCTGCTGCTTCATCATCTTCATCTGCTGCTCTTCCTCCCCAAAAACATGACGTGCTTGTCTCTACGCTCTGCTTCTTCTTCCTTTGCTGTGGTTGCCACTTCCGATGACCAGTTAATCTCTTAATTAATTAATTTCCCTTTTTCAATTTGATTTATTCTTTTTTCCATAAATGCTTCTTCTTTTTTGGGATGCTGATGATCAATAGCTAAAGCTTGTGAATGTAATAAAAGAACCTTTCTTTTTTGTAGCGAAAATCTAGTCCTTCGAGCTTCTGCCGTTATGTTACCGTTTCACTGTGTTTAGATAAATATTGAAGGAGATCGACACTTACAATGAATAATGATAATTTTTTTTTTTACTAATTTCTTCAAAGTTGTTTCTTTTGTATAATTGGTTGCGATATTATTTGACTTTATTTGAAATTAAGAGTAAACTATCTGTTGATGGCATTGGGATTATGAATATGTTAATTTTTAATATATTTAAAAATTTATATATAAAATATTTGAGTATGAAATGAGTAAATAAATAAATTTTTTATATTAACTAAATTATATATAACACATAAATTTTAAAAAATTTATATTTGTTATTCTCAAATATTTTAAAAATAAGCTTTTAAGTGTTTTGAAAATTAAAATTTCTCTCTACCAGACATCACCTTTTGGTTTATTAAAGAAAATAAATGTTATTATTTTGGTCCTTAAAATTTTTTAAAAATACATTATTTTAATTTTGATGTCATGCTTATTAAGAAATATTAATAGCGCTAGGCTTATTTTATCTAACAAATAATAACAACTATTGATAAAAAGGGTTAAAATTGAAGATAAAATTAATCTTAACTCATAAAAAGCTGGTTTCAATTTTATAAAAAAAATGATGTGTTTTTCATTTAATTTATTAACAATTCCTACCAGCACATTTTGACAAAATTAATCTATGTTTAGCGTCTTTTTCCTAACATATATGACATCAAAGATTAAAATAATATACTTTTTTAAAATTTAAGATTAAAATAATAATAAATATTTCTTTAAGTATCAAACTGATAGCATCAATTTTTTTTCAGAGATTTAAATAATTGTTTACTCTGAAATTAAACTGCCTTCTTAAATAATGTTAAAGACTGTATCCACATAATACATTTAATTGAGCTGGGCCTTTTGTATGGCCCATAAATGCCTATGAAGTCGGCCTTGTAATATCTATTGTTGAATTCATCTTCTATAAAATTGGAGTCACCCAACCATCTCAATTGTTTTGGATGGTTAAAAAAATATTTATTTTCAAACATAAAATATTATTAAATTATATATTTATATGTAAAATTTAAATTTATATAAATATATGTAATAAATTTTTTTATAAAATATATATTTTATTATTTCAAGTTTAGTCAAACTTACGCTGGCATCGAAGTTTGAGTTTAGTCTGAATTTAATTCAAATTTAACAATCCAAATTTATTGTTATTTAACCATGTTTGATTGGACTTTGCTTCTAAAATCTATTTTTTAAAATGAAATTTTAGAAAAAATATTGTGAAAAATAAGTAAATAGTATTTGATTAAATCATCTCACAAAGGCTTTTATTAATATGATTAAAATTTGGTCAATCTTTAAAAAATATATTTTACTGTTAAATTATTTTTGAGTCTTACCCAAATTTAAGACTTTATTTTTAAGCTTCTTATTCATATGCAGTGATAGTCGAGTTATGGAATGATACGATGAGACATTCAAAACTAATTCTTTCAAACGTCAACAAGCAATTTGATAAATTCATTTGCAAGTCCAATTCCAGTATAATCCAATTAAATCGGTGCTTTATATATAAACGCCTTGATTTTATTTCAAAGATCAGGCCTTTTGCAAACTCTGTTGGTCCACACTTAATTGCTGTCAGACAATAATAATAATAATAAAAACAATGCAACTTGCGTTGTTTTTTAGTCTCTCTTGGGAGAGCATCTTTCGTACGCTCAAATCTTCAAAAGAGCATCATACACTTTGAAAAATTAACAAAATTTGCAGTCTATTCTTGAAAAAAAAAGAAATTTAACTAAATAATTATTTTAGTCTTTACATTTCGCCATGTTTCTGTAGAAATTTTTGGTGACAATTTAAAACTCTGGTGCCTCTCGACCTGTGAGCTGCTTTCTACTTTTATATTCTCATTTACACCTGTTTTTAGCGACAATAGACCCCACAGTCTTTGTGAAAGCATCCACTTTGTTTGCAAGTCTCCAATGTGAAAGCATCTTTTATACACTCAGACAAAAGACTCAATGTTCATTTGGTTGTGAAGACTAAAGACTTACTGTTGGGTCAACTCCCAGACTTCCTTAGTCCTATTAAGTTGCATTGCTGCCTTAATCCCTCCATCATCTCTATCAACATTCTCAGGCACGAAGAAGACTGGGCGTATTCTTCTGCACTTTGAACCTTGTAATCGCCAACTAGTTTACAAGGAGAAAGGTATTATGATCATCTTCTTCGTTCTTATCGACTGCAATAACACAATATTACTCTGGCTGGTAGTTTAATTAGTTCTTGAAAGCTATTCTTTCTTATTTATTTTGTTTACTTTCTGCCTTTGACTTAATTTTGTTCAGTAGCAACAGACTTAATTACTGCAGTTTCTGAGAGAATACTAGAGTCCTGATTTATCAAAGAGTATTCAAGACACTTCTGATCTTGTTTCTGTCGAGTAACATAACGGAATCTTCTCATTTTTTCTGATATTGGAATAGCTAACTAACCAGAAGATGGATACTGCTGCTGCCTCATCATCTTCATCTGCTGCTCTTCATCCCAAAAAATATGACGTGTTTATTAGCTTTAGAGGTGAGGACACCCGCACCAACTTCACTAGCCATCTTTATGAAGCTCTCCGCCAAAGGAATGTAGAAACCTACATAGACGACAGACTTGACAAAGGAGATGAGATCTCCCAAGCACTCATCCGAGCAATCCCTGATTCAAGTGTATCTCTGGTGGTATTCTCAGAAAACTATGCATCCTCAAAATGGTGCTTGGACGAGCTCACCCAAATACTCCAATGTGAAAAGGAGAAGCGACAAAAGGTTATACCTATCTTCTATAAAGTTGATCCATCTGATGTTCGCAAGCAGAATGCGTCTTACAAGGAAGCATTTGCAAAACATGAGAGAGATTTCATGCACAACCCAGACAAGGTGAAAATGTGGAGAGATGCTCTTCTTCAAGCTGCCAATTTAGCAGGGTGCGACTCATCGACTTATAGGTAATTTTACATTCTTGTTAGCTAAATCTTTTGAATTAATGCATGCTTACCGATTAACTAGTTTTGTTTTTTATTTTGCCTTTTTCTTACACGACACTCTTTGATTCTTTTTTTATATTTTGTTCATTCTTTTCCATATTTTAGGAACGAATCTGAACTTATTCAAAACATTGTCAGCCACGTTTTGCAAAAACTGGATTTTATGTATCCAAGTGCATTGGAAGGTCTTGTAGGAATTGAAGAAAACTGCAGTTGTATTGAATCATTACTAAAAGAAGCCCAAAAAATTGGAATTTGGGGCATGGGTGGCATAGGAAAGACAACCATGGCTGACGCTATATTTGCAAAATTGTCTCCCCAATATGAAAGTTTCTGCTTCGTAAAAAATGTAAGGGAAGAGTCTAAAACACGTGGACTAAATTATATACGTGATAAAATTGTAGAGGAGCTATTAGGGGAAGAAATTTTTTGTGCTGGCACTTCTAAAATTCCAAGATCTACAGTTCTAAGGAGAAGACTTAGCCGTAAAAAGGTTTTAATTGTGCTTGATGATGTAAATAGTTCAAAGGATTTAGACGATTTGATTAGAGAATGTGGTTGCTTGAGAGAAGACAGCCGAGTCATCATCACATCAAGAGATAAACAAGTGCTTACTGGAAAAGTTGATAAAATACATAAGGCCAAGGCATTGAGTGATCATGAAGCCCTAAAGCTTTTTAGCCTCAATGCCTTCCACAAAGATAATCCAGAAAGTGGATTTGATGAACTGTCAAAAGAGGCAGTTCTTTATGACAAAGGCATTCCATTAGCTTTAACAGTGTTGGGTTCACTTCTTCATTCTAAAACTAAAGAAGAATGGAATAGTGCATTGACAAAATTAAAAAGGATTCCAAATAAGGATATTCAAAATGTGTTGAAATTGAGTTATGATGGATTAGATCGTGAAGAGCAAAAAATGTTTTTGGACATTGCATGCTTTTTGAGAGGTGAATATGAGGAAGAACTAATAAGACTATTTAAGAGCTTCGGCTATGCGGCACATACTGGCATAAGCAGACTTATAGATAAGGCTTTAATAACAATAGAGCACTACTACAAAGTACAGATGCATGACCTAATACAAGAAATGGGACAGGAAATTATTTTTCAAGAGTGTATTGAAGAACCTGGAAGACGCAGCCGATTATGGAATTCTGCAGATGTCTATGATGTGTTTAAAAATAATAAGGTAAGAAAAACAATCACTTTTTCTTTTTTTGGAAAAATAATGACTTTATTTTAGAACAAACAAGGGATATATAATTGAAAAAAGCAGCTAAAATGATATTGTTTACTTGTATTGGAATTTTTGTTTTTTCCAGGGCACTGATGCAGTTCAGGCTATAACATTAGATGTGTCTCAAATAAAAAATATAGACTTGAGTGCTGATACTTTTAAAAATATGCCTTATCTAAGGTTTCTCAAAATACATTCCTCGTCATACAAGAAATCAAGCAATGTATACCTTCCTTTTGGGCTTGAGTCTTTTTCTGATAGATTGAGGTACTTTCAATGGGATAGATACCCTTTGGAGTCTTTGCCATCAACTTTTTGTGCTGAGAACCTTGTTGAATTTCACATGGAGAGTAGCCCGGTGAAAAAACTTTGGGACGGAGTGCAGGTGTGTTTGTGTGTGTGTATTTTAGTTTTCTATTCAATTAAGATGAAGGCTTTCTCATTTATTGTTTCTCTTTTAATTGTTACAGGATTTTGTGAATTTAAATAGGGTATACCTTAGCAAATGCAAGCAATTGGTGGAGCTACCTGATTTCTCTAAGGCGCGGAATCTTGAATGGTTAGATCTCCCTTTATGTGAAAATTTATGTAATGTTCATCCATCGATATTAACTCTTCCCAAGCTTTTGTTTTTGGAGCTGAAGGGATGCTCTAGTCTGAAGAGTCTTCATTGTGAGAGGGGTTTAGAATCTCTAATTGACATCGAAGTTCGTGGATGTAATAGTCTCAAGGAACTTTCACTGCCATTAGAGAAAATAAGCGAGTTAGATTTAGAAAGTACAGGAATTGAAATTTTGGACTTGTCAATTGGGTGTCTCAATAAACTTAGAAGTCTAACTCTCAATGGTTCAACACTAGAGAACTTTCCCATAAACAAGTTAGGTTGCTTGACATCTCTCAAGTATTTTAGAGTCTCTTCTTACAAAGTAGTAAGCGAGAAACCGATACTATACATCCTATTTAATGCCTCACATTCTTTGGTTTCATTACACTTGCATGGATGTAGTAACTTGGCTGAACTCCCTGACAACATTAGCACCTTATCATCTTTAGAGACTTTATCTCTAACAGGAAGCGATATAGAGAGCTTGCCTTCTAGCATCAAGCATCTTTCAAAGCTGAAATGGATATCCTTGGAGGAATGCAGGAGGCTTCGGTCTCTACCACAACTTCCACCATTTCTTAAACGATTATTTGCCACCAACTGCACATCACTGGAGACTGCCTTCATTTTATCAACTAATCACAGGATGGAAGAAGTTTCTCTCATAAATTGCGTGAAAATGGATGAACATTCACTCTGGGGTATCATGATCGATGTTTTTTTCTCATTGATGCAACAGGTATATATCAATGCACCCTGCCTCAAGTATCTGTACCCCTTTAGAGAACCTACATTTTGTTACCCAGGAAGCAGAGTTCCAGAGTGGTTCAAACATAATCGTACAACAGAAGCTTCCCTAACTATTGAACTTGCTAAACCTCTTGATAACTTAATTGGTTTTATTTTCTGCCTCGTTCTTCCTAAATTCTTCTCAACGGAGAACCATGAAATTATGTTATACTTTCAATGTTTCTTGGAAGATGGTGGAGAGGTTAGACATTTGATTGGAAAGGAGTGGTGGTCACATAAATATTTCAATTTCTTGAGTGATCATATTTTTCTATGGTATACTGCTACACTTTGTCGAGACATATTACGTGAAGTTAAAAGAAAACAAAATGAGCAGGGCACCGCTTATAACCCAAAGGTTTCATTCGAGTGTAAATTTGGTGATTGCTTGATCAAGGAATATGGTGTCTACCCCGTTTATGCCTTAGAAGATCACAATTTAGTTGAAAAAGTGAATTTGCATTTCAAGAAAAAGAAATTGAAAAAATTCAAGAGGCATCTGGTATTAACAAGGAAGAACAACTCCCTCAAAAAAAAAGATATTGAAGGTAGCTGAAGACATTATGGATCAAAAGCGTAAGCAATTAGATCAGAAGATTGAGGAGTTAGTAGTCAGAACTATTGGAATCGAAGATGGAGACTAGACTACTATACTTATGAGAAACAAGATGTGCTGGAACAACTTTGTCAGACCCAAAAATCCAATAGATTCACCAGAAACAAATTTTCTATGATTGCTTTATAGGTATCTCTCTCTTTAACATTTTATCACTTAATGAAGCTTGACTTTCTAGTATATGTAACATATATGGCTTGTGAGAGAAAAAGTGTAGTCATATAACAGTAAGTACTGTGTTTTTAGTTAACTGCTTTGATCTAGTTTTTGTCTCATTTTGTTGTTCTCTTCACTTTTTTTTCACTCTCTTCATACTTATCTACCCAAACCGTTTTCATTGGAGTTTATAATAAAAGTATTTGGTCTCACCTTAATTCGTAAGATAATGTCAAATGATAAGCTGATATTTTGGAGCTTAATCATCAAACAAATTAAGATGATTCAGTTTCAGGATTTAGAATTACTTCTCTTTTCATAACTTTGAGCAAAATTCATTTTTCCCCAAGCAGCATATTTCTATTATTGTATATATTTCAAACAAGGCAAAGTAAGGTTAGCCTTCATCAAGCATTTGGTTCTTATAATCTTTCATATTCTTCATCTTGCCAGCATTGGTGGCTTTGTAACTTAAACTTTACTTTGAAAGCCTAATGTTAGTTCTAACAGTAATCTTCATGTTGTCAGATTATAATATTAGGCATTTCTTGTGTAGTCCAATAATTAGAACGACATGAAAGAAAAGAATTGGACACCGAAAAGGAAAAAAAACAAAAAACAAAATACTTTGCTTACATAGGATTTCCTCATTATTATTCCACATTAAATAGTGTTGCATGGTTCTCTTTCGGGATGGATGTGAAGCACACCCGTCCCGCAAAAGAACCCTTCTCCAAATGGTATCTTAGATCAATTATTGTAGTAAGTTTAAAGTAGTGAAGCTGCACTCTGAATGCTATAATTAATTGTACTGTATCTTCTGTAGACTATTGAGTGCATATATCATATGGTCAAATGTATAATGGCATTTTACTCTCGATATGTGGTGTATTGATTACTACAATTTAGAATTCAGTTGCGTGTGGACTAGGAGCTAAATGTTCTTTCTTCTAATTAACTTTTAAGTTGTATGTTCCTTCCTTTTCAGGATATATTTGCTTGCACCAGAGTTTCTTGCTCAAGTCAGCACTTAGTAATTGGCAGCTTGATCCCTATGATAATTCTGTTCAGGTGTCAAATTTCTGGTAATTATATTTAGGATTCTAGTAGTACTGCTGTACTAGAAAAGTTGGTAATTTGGTGATGTCGCCCAATGTATTTTGCTGCATAGTGGACTATTCATCTTTTGTGGTGCTTTTGTGCACTTGGAATAGCAAACCGGCAAAGCTAGTCCTGCTACTTCTACTGCGTGACGTCCCTTATTGACATAGTAATCTTATTAAGAAAACGTAGCTATATGATATGATTTATTTGTTTATTTCATTTCAGGTAGATGTCTTTCAGATTCTACAATGATTGTCTTATAGGCCAAGGTACCTTCATTGGATACCCTTTGGACTCTCCGACACCAACTTCTTGTTGGGAGAATTGGGTTGATTCTTTTATGCAGCTGCGAAGCCATGTTTTACAAAATCCTAGTTGGTCACCAGGTACTAGTTCATATCTTAGTCTGTATATGCACTGTGAAAATGGTCAAACTCTTGTATCTTTGCCTCAGTGAAAAAACCGTAGATTGTGTCTAGGTACTATTTCTTGAACCGTTTATATCCAATTAAGAAGCACTCCCTCAACTCAAAAAATTGAAGCTGGGGTTGGGTACTTAAACCAAGAGATGTCAGGGCTTTGATGAATTAGAGTTTCTGCTCTTGAGAAGGATCATGAGCTGGAACAACTTCTTCAATACCAAGGAATTTATGGAATTTCCCTTGCGACTCATTCCTTAGGAAACTTGTAAGTAGAGTCAATGGAAGTTGGAAATGCTATCTCTCTCATGTCATAAGTGTCCCAATTTTTTAAAAGAAAATTTAGTTACTTCAACACCTTCTATCACTAATAAGTGTGAGGATTCCATTTTCTGATTGACTTTATCATCCAAGACTTTTCTATTCGTAAGCAGAATATCACAATTTCTTTCAACAAGTGGAACTGGAGTTGGAGTCGGGTATAAAAACAAAGAGGAGTTGGAATGTTGATTACCATTCACTTTTTGCTCTATTATGAAATATAATAATTTCTCATTGAAGCGAGCAGTATATGTCAATTTCAAAATAAGCACACTTTCTTACTTAGGAAGCAGTTCCAAAGTGGTTTACATTTCAAAATATCGATGACAGGGCCTTCCATAATGGTTGAACTTGCCCCAGATTTTGACAACTTATTGGATTTGGTTTTCTACTTTGTTCTTCCTACGTTCACCTCAAAGGGAATGCATCGTCGAAGTTGCTTGGGATGCCGATACAGCTAAGAAGATTATTTCGGGATTAAAGGCTCAAGAGGATGGCATTATTCTTTGATGGAAATGAGTTAGGATAATGTTTTTCTATGGTATGATCCACTCTTTTCATAAGTCAGCAGAATTTCAATTCTTGTTCTCGTTTAAGAATTCTTTTCCATAAAATTGTCTTCTTTATGAAATTACTGTTTGCGCTGAATCTTTTCTATACAGCTCAGTAAATGCGTGTGACCAAATGTGGCATGGTGTAGTGATTGTTGTATTTGCTAATCTCAGTTGTATCAAGCAGTTGATTAGATTTAGAAGGTAATCAACCTCTTGGAATTGACTTTTAGTTTTTTTTTCTTTCCGATGCATGTAATGTGTTTCTCATCTGGTATAAGTCTACAAGAAAGCTACACATGATACCAATGAGTCAATTGAATTAATAATACTAGAGCCATCTCCAGAGAGCGGAAGATTAAATTTGAAATAAAACAAAAAAAAGAAGGCCACAAACAATTGGTGGTTAGCCATCTAAGTCTACCAGCTTAAATAATTTTGTTTGTTATATTAGGAATTTAGGAGCAACATCCATCAATAGTTTTTCGATTTCTCTATTTATAATTCTTTCTCAAAAGGATTTCCGTCTCTTACGATTCAGCTTCCACAGCGGAGCTGCCCGAGTGTCATAATTAATTATAGTAAAACTACTGTTTGCATTGTATCTTTCTTATAAACTCTTCTGTGCATAATTATGCTTTAAAAAAAATTAAATTTTGATTCATAGGCCACTCTCTATATATTTTTCTTCTAAGTCAGCTATGAATTGAACAACTTTATTTCTCAAATTTATAAACTTGCATAACTTTAATTTTTTTTAATTCTTTTTAAAGATTAGCAAGAATACAATGAATTGATAATTTCAAAGATTTATTTGCACATTAAAAAAAATTAAAAGATTAATTATAAATTCAAAGACTAAATTATTAATGTATTTATAAAATAAATAAGTGGCTAAAAAAATTAGTTTTGCCGTGACATAGTAGGAACAGGAAGTAAGAAATGAACCTGTGGGGTCCCATTTGACACAAGAACACCAAAAATTCTTCACATATTTCTCAGGATGCATGAAACTTCAATTTCAATCTAATTCGATGAAATTTTTGCTTTGTGCCAACGTTTTAGTTCAAAGACTAGGCCTTTTGCAAACTCTGCTGGTCCAGGAATTTACTACACTAAATTCCAAAATAACACTAGTGATCTTCTTTGTTCTAACAAAGGAGACCAGTATTATTTTGGAATCTGGCATACAGAGGTATTTTGGTCCAATGTGTTTTGTAAGTTCGAAAGATCAAAGATAGTATAAACTATAAAGACACCTCAAAAGTTAAATTAAAGGAAATATTTAGATCAAATTACTCTGTTGATCTCTTAACTTATTTTTTAGTTTCATTAATTTCTTTGATAAATATTTAACATATTTATTTTACTAACGAAACTAAAAACTGACCTAAACTACTTGCTCACTTAAATACATAAGGTTGCATTTGCTTTTAAACAATGTTTTTATTTCATTTTTAAATTTTGTCTTAAAAATAATTTTAATTTTTAATTTTTAATTTTTCTAAAAAAATGTTTATTTTTTGTTTTCACTTTATTTTCAATTTCTCCCTCATCTTGCATCTTGTGGAATTCTTCATCATACAAGGATTCAGATGGACCTTCTTTTTTGATTTTTGGTTGCTTACGAGAGAATATGGACCTTTGCAACATGAATTTCGATGGCATTCATTTTTACCGTTCTGTGCTTTATTCCTTCTATCTCTCTCTCTAGTGTATTTCAAATAAAGAAGTAATGCCCATTCAATAATTAAGTAGTGGCTGAATTTGTACGGAAGATGATCTTTAGTTGGGCGGCATGAAGTTGCTTGGACGGCCGAATTTGGGAACTTTTGACGACGATACAATCTTTGAATAATTAAATTAAAAAATAAAGCTTTAAAAAATTTAATTAAAAATGTATGTATATTTTAAGGACTAAAACAATTATGTACTAAAATATAATACTTTAATTATCTTAATTAAAAAAAATAAATTAACGAGAACGGGCCTCTAATATAAATATAATGCTTTCAAGGATGATGACACCAAAAGCAGCGTATTATATCACCCTGCTTGCCGGCATGTCAAAAGTCAGTATAAGTTTCGCTTTATAGCCGCAGACCCTTTTGTCGTGGGAGTGGCATCAATTTTGTTTCCAAGTCTCCAATGTGAAAGCATATTTTCATACACTCAAATTGTCAAGAGAGTACGAGAAACTTTGAACTCCACGTTTAAAAAAATGTTATTTGAATATTTTCATTCCGAAAATTTAAAGGGACTTTTTTAAAGGTGTGATGGACTCCACGTGTCTTTTACTTCTTTATTTATTTTCTTTCCTAAAGTTACAATTATATTTTGTTCGGATCGGCTCTAACTCTATCTTTTGGACTGATATAATAACACTTCAAATCTCTAATTAACTTTTTCGCTGAGTGAGGGCGTAGAAATTTATAAATTTGTTATATAAATTCAGTTTTATGAATTTCATAGTATACTCTTCATTTTGGACAATTAAAAATTTGAATACATATATTTTGAAAAATTAATTTAGTTAGTAACTTTTAAATTTTATATTAAATGGGTTGAGAAGAAGCTGAGTGTAAATAAAATAGATATCCTAAAACTTTAGTGAAAATTTTTCATTTTGGTAAGGTTATTATGCACCAATTAATATTCGTTGAAATACAAACGTGCTTTGTCATTGTCAAGCAATGAAAATCTTTAAGTGAGTATAGAGTGTCGATTCTATATTAATTGATATTATTAATTATTGTACTAAATTTATCTTTATCCCAACTAAATAATTCGAATATTAAATTAACTAAGAATGAAAAAATAAAATAAAATAAAATAAGACTACAAAATTTTAAAACAAGAGTAACTTAAAATTGATTGAGATTCTGGAGACTCCAATTTCATCATAAGTAATTCCTTTTTCATTTATTGATTTCTTTAACCTAAAATTTATCACCTTAGTTGTCAATAGAGATATCTTAAATTATCTAGTAGACTCTCTTGAGATTTAATAGAAACACTTTTTGAATGTTAATCTACTATATTTCTATATGAATTATAACAAGTAAATATTTATTAAGTTATGTAGTTCTCAATTCAGACTATAAAAGTATATGTGTATCTCATATGCAATCTATGGTTAGCTACACAATGAACTAAACACATAATTCACATCCTAATCTTATTATGATTAACACATCATCTAATTGGTGATCAAACAATTAAAATGATTAAGAATAGTATAAAAAATTCAATTTAAGAAAAATAATTCATTGATTAAAATGAATAGACAATACAAATATTCATAATTAACCTAAAGCCTAGAAAAGAAACTAGAATATAAAAGAAGAAAAAGAAAGCTAAAGATAGAGTTAAAGCCGTCGTCTAAAGAGAGTTTGAACTCCTCTCCTCTCCCCTCAAATTAATAGACCAAGGGTCTTTTTAAAAAAATTTCAAAAGATCTTTTAATCTAGCTCAAACTCTTTTAAAATAAAAGTTATTTCAATCTAACTCAAACACTTTATTTTTTAAGTCTTCAACATTTATGTGAACCTTAAAACTTTTTGACAACAACAGTTTTATCATCTACAAGCATGCCTACAAATTACCTTTATTCAAAAACTAAGCGAAAGACAACCACCATAAAAAAAAAAAAGAAAGAAAAAAAAAACCGAAGAGACAATAAACTTACCACTGGCAAATTCTATTTTGTTAGTGGAGAAAATAATTAAAAAGATAGCAATGTCAAATAATAATAAAAAGTACACTTGACCCTATTCACGTTGCAACTCAATATCGTCTTCTTTGACATTGTGCTCTCCCGTGCATGGTCCTGCACTACCAAATGCTATCATTGGTATAAACATTAATTAGCATTTCCTTTGATTATATATAGCAAAGGTTCATGAAAAAAAGTAAATAAGAAATAGAGAATAGATAGACAAATATGTAAAATTTAGATAAAAAATATTGCATGACAGTTAAATAATTACGTAACAAATTGCAAAGAATTACGTGGCACATTTTAAACAACAGGAGCTAAATTGATCTTGATGAAATCATATGAAAGTAAACTATAATTCATCCATAAAAAAAGGTCAAGTTAGTCGGTTAATTTTCACAACGACAAAATTGTATTAGAAGGATCTAATTATAATTTTTTTTTAAAAAATAAAAGGATAACATTGTTTTATTTTAAATTAAAAATAAATTAAGATATTTAGAATGTCAGAAAGATAAAAGCTGTATTTAAACCTCTTACTATTGACACAAGTTTATATCAAAAAATTTGTATCAAATGCAGCTCAATTGAAATTGAAACTAATACACTCCGTATTAATATTATTTTTTAATATTGCGCGCAATGATATTTCATACGCTCAAATTGTCAAAAGAGCAATCGTACACTTTGAACTAATAAATTAATTCTAAGGCTGAGGATTGGAAAATTAAAGACTTACCGTTCATTTGGCTGGGATGGCTAAAGACCTACTGTTCCGTCAACCCCTAGACTCCCCTAGTACTATTAAGTTGCATTGCTGCCTTGATTACTCCATCATCTCTATTAACATTCTCAGGCACGAAGAAGACCGGGCGTATTCTTGTGCACTTCGCCGATTACAAGGAAAAAGGTATTATGATCATCTTCTTCATTCTTATGCACTGGAATAACACAATATTACTCCAGTTGGTAGTTTAGTTCTTGAAAGCTATTCTTTCTTCTTTTATTTTGTTTACTTTCTGACTTGACTAAATTTTGTTCAGTAGCAATAGACCTAATTACTGCAGTTTCTGAGGGAATATTAGAGTCCAGATTTAACATAGAGTATTCAAGACAAGTTTGATCTTGTTTCTGTCTAGTAACAGAACGGAATCTTCTCAATTTTTCTGATATTGGAATATCTAACTAACCAGAATATGGATGCTGCTACTTCATCATCTTCATCTGCTGCTCTTCCTCCCAAAAAATATGACGTGTTTATTAGCTTTAGAGGTGAGGACACCCGCACCAACTTCACTAGCCATCTTTCTGAAGCTCTCCGCCAAAAGAGTGCAGAAACTTACATAGACGACAGACTTCAAAAAGGAGATGAGATCTCCCAAGCACTCATCCAAGCAATCCATGATTCAAGTGTATCTGTGGTGGTATTCTCAGAAAACTATGCGTCCTCCAAATGGTGTTTGGATGAGCTCACCCAAATACTTCAATGTAAAAAGGAGGAGGGACAAAAGATTATACCTATCTTCTATAAAGTTGTCCCATCTGATGTTCGCAAGCAGAATGGGTCTTATAAGGAAGCATTCGCAAAACATGAGAGAGATTTCATATACAACCTAAACAAGATGAACATATGGAAATATGCTCTTTCTCAAACTGCCAATTTAGCAGGCTGGGACTCTCGGATCTTTAGGTAATTGTTCATTCTTTTTAACTGAATCTTTTGAATTAATGCATGCTTACCGATTAACTAGTTTTACTTTTTATTTTGCCTCTTTCTTACATGATACTCTTTGATTCTTTTTTATATTTTGTTCATTCTTTTTCATATTTTAGGGACGAATCTGTACTTATTCAAAACATTGTCAATAATGTTTTGCAAAAATTGAATCTTATGTATCCAAGTGCATTAAAAGGTCTTGTTGGAATTGATGAAAACTGCAAATGTATTGAATCATTACTAGAAGAAGCCGAAATAATTGGAATTTGGGGGATGGGTGGCATAGGAAAGACAACCATGGCTAAGGCTGTATTTACCAAACTCTCCCCCCAGTATGAAAGCTGCTGCTTCTTAGAAAATGTAAGGGAAGAATTTGAAAAGCATGGACTAAATTATATACGTGATAAGCTTGTCAAGGAGCTTCTGAAAGAAGAAAATCTTCATGGTAGCACTCCTAAAGTTTTAGGATCCATGTTTGTTAGGAGAAGACTGAGTCGTAAAAAAGTTTTCATTGTGCTTGATGATGTGGGCAGTTTAAAGCAATTGGATGATTTGATTATGGAATATGATTGCTTGGGACCAGGCAGCAAAGTCATCATCACGGCAAGAGATAAGCACGTGCTTAGCAGAGTTGATAAAATACATAAGGCCAAGGCATTGAGTGATCATGAAGCCCTAAAGCTTTTTAGCTTCAAAGCCTTCGACAAAGACCATCCAAAAATTGGATTTGAACAACTGTCAGACAGGACAATTCTTTATGCCAAAGGCATTCCATTAGCTTTAACAGTGTTGGGTTCATTTCTTCATTCCAAAACCCAAAAAGAATGGAAAAGTGCATTGATAAAACTGAAAAAGAATCCAATTGAAGATATTCAGAAAGTGTTGAAATTGAGTTATGATGGATTAGATTTTGAAGAAAGGGAAATGTTTTTGGACATTGCATGCTTTTTGAAGGGTGAACACAAAGGAGCAGTAATAAAACTATTTGAGAGCTTTGGCTACAAGGCAATTATTGGCATAAGTAGACTTTTGGACAAGGCTTTAATAGCAATAGATGGCTACCAAGTGCAAATGCATGATTTGATACAAGAAATGGGTTGAGAAATTGTTTTTTAAGAATGTATTAAAGAATCTGGAAGACGTAGTCAATTGTGGAATTCTGCAGATGTTTATAATGTGTTTAAAAATAATAAGGTAAGAAAAATAATCAAATTTTTTTTGAGAAATAATAACTTCATTTTAGAACAAATAAGAGATGTGTCATTGAAAAATGTAGCTAGAATGATATTGCTTGTATTTTAACTTTTGTTTTTTTAGGGCACTGGTGCAGTAGTTGAAGGAATAATATTATATGTGTTTCAAATAAGAGGAGATATATACTTGAGTGCTGATACTTTCAGAAAGATGTCTAATCTTAGATTTCTCAAAGTATATTCCTCCACTTATGAGAAATCAAGCAATGTATACCTTCCTTTTGGCCTTCAGTCTTTTTCTAATAGACTAAGGTACTTTCGTTGGGATGGATATCTTTTGGAGTCTTTTCCATCAACTTTTTGTGTTGAGAACCTTATTGAATTTTGTATGGAGGGTAGCCATGTGAAAAAACTTTGGGACGGAGTGCAGGTGTGTTTGTGTTTGTGTGTGTGTGTGTGTATTTTAGTTCTATTCAATTAAGATAGGAAGTCTTTCTCATGTAATGTTTCTCTTTTAATTATTACAGGATCTTGTGAATTTAAAGACAGTACGCCTTACGGGATCCAAGCAATTGGTGGAGCTACCTGATTTCTCTAATGCACGGAATCTTAAACAGTTATATCTCTCTTTCTGTGAAAATTTATGTAATGTTCATCCATCAATATTATCTCTTCCCAAGCTTCATACCTTGATATTGAGTGGATGCTCTAGTCTAAAGAGTCTTCGTTGTGAGAGGGATTTAGAATCTCTAATTATCCTTAGAGTCAATGAATGCTGTAGTCTCAAGGAACTTTCACTATCATCAGGGGAAATAACGTCGTTATATTTAGATGGTACAGGAATTGAAATTTTGGACTTGTCAATTGGGTGTCTCAATAAAATAAAACGTCTAACTCTCGATGGTTCAGCACTAAAGAATCTTCCCATAAACAAGATATGTTGCTTCACATCTCTTGAGTTTCTTAAAGTCTCTTCTTGCAAACTAGTAATCGAGAAACCGATACTACACAATCTATTCAGTGCCTCACGCTCTTTGATTAAATTAAATTTGGACGGATGTTGTAACTTGGCTGTAGTCCCTAACAACATCAGTACCCTATCATCTTTAAATATTTTATCTCTATGTGGAAGCAATATAGAGAGCTTGCCTTCTAGCACATCACTGGAGACTACATTCATTTTATCAACTAATCACAGGTTGGAATATGTTTCTCTCTTAAATTGCGTGAAGATGGATGAACATTCACTCTGGGGTATTATGGTAGATGCTTATTTCTCATTGATGTGATGAGCATATATTAGTACAAACGGCCTCAAGTATTTTTACCTCTTTGAAGGACCTGAATTTTGTTACCCTGGAAGCAGAGTTCCAGAGTGGTTCAGACATAATCGGACAACAGAAGCTTCCTTAACTATTGAACTTGCTCCACCTCTTGATAACTTAATGAATTTCATTTTCTGCCTCGTTCTTCCTCAATTCTCCTCAGAGGGGAACTGTCAAAGTGGGTTAGGACTCAAAGTTTTATTGGAAGATGGTGGAGAGGTTAGACATCTGATTGAACATTTGAAACCCTTGTCCCACTTCGTGAATTTGCCTCACGTTTCCTTGGATTCGGATCATATTTTTCTATGGTATGATATTTTTCTCTCAAACAAGTTATTAGGGGAACTTAAAAGAAGACAAAATGAGCAAGGCACTACATATAACCCAAAGGTTTCATTTGAATTTGAGCTTAATTTTTGTGATTGATTGATCAAGGAATATGGTGTCTACCCCGTTTATGCCTTCGAAGATCACAATTTAGCTGGAGAAATGAATTTGCATTTCAAGAAAAAAGAAACGTACAAAAACCAAGAGGCGTTTAGGTGTGAATGAGGAAGAACAACTCCCTCTAAAAAAGAAATTGAAGGCATCTATAGACATTATAGATCAGAAGATTGAGGAGTTAATACTCAGCACTATTGGAATTGAAGATGGAGACTAGACTAGACTACACTTGTGAGAACCAAGACGTGCTGGAACAACTTTGTCAGACCAAAACAAATTTGCCCCCTTGGAACTCAAATTTGTACAGTATAAAAGGAAGGCAATCAACAGAGACAAATATTCTATGATTGCTTTATAGGTATCTCTCTCTTTAACATTTTATCACTTGATGAAGCTTGACTTTCTAATATATATAGCATATATGGCCTGTGAGAGAAGAAGTGTAGTCATATAACACTAAATACTGTGTTTTTAGTTAATTGTTTTGATCTGGTACTTGCCTGATTTTGTTGTGTTGTTCTCCTCACTTTTTTTTTTCACTCTCTTCATACTTCTATCCAAACCGTTAGTCTCACCTTACTTCATAAGATAATGTCAAATGATAAGATGAGAAAAATTCATTTTCTTCTTTAAACAGTATATTTCAATTATTGTATATATTTCAAACAAGGAATGTAAGGTTAGCCTTCATCAAGTATTTGGTTCTTATAATCTTTCATATTCTATTCTCTCCATCTTGCCAGCATCGGTGGCTTTGTAACTTAAACTTTACTTTAAAAGCCTAATGTTAATGCGAACAAAAATCTTCATGTTGTCAGATTATGATAATAGGCATTTCCTAATCTTCATGTTGTCAGATTATGATAATAGGAATTTTTTCTGCAGTCCAATCATTAGAACAATATGAAATAAAAGAATTGGAGACCGAAAAGGAAAAAAAAAACAAAATACTTTGCTTACATACCATTTCCTTATTATTATTTCATATTAAATAGTGTTGGATGAATCACACCCCTCCCAGAAAAGAACCATGCTCCAAATGGTATCTTAGATCAATTACTGTAGTATGTTTAAAGTAGTGAAGCTGCACTTTGAATCCCATAATTAATCGTGCTGTATCTTCTATAGACTCTTGAGTGCATACATTGTATGGTCAAATGTACAATGACATTTTACTATCAATATGTGGTTTGTTTATTACTACAATTTAGAATTCAGTTGCGTGGGGACTAGAAGCTAATTATTCTTTCTTCTAATTGACCTTTAAGTTATGTGTTCCTTTTCAGGATATATTTGCTTGCACCAGAGTTTCTTGCTCAAGTTAGCACTTAAGTAATTAGCGGCTTGATCCCTATGATAATTCTGTTTGTAATAATAAAAGCATCTCTCAACAATATATTCAGGTGTCAAATTTCTGGTAATTAAATTATATTTAGGATTCTAGTAGTACTGTTGTAATGAAAAAGTTGGTAATTTGGTGATGCCGCCAAATGTATTTTGATATATCGTCCACTATTCATCACTTGTGGTGTTTTTGTGCACTTGGAATAGCTTTGCTGGTTCTGCTACTTCTACTGATTGACGTCCTTTATTGACATAGTAATCTTATTAAGAAAATGTAGCTATATGATATGATTTACTTGTTCATTTTGTTTCAGGTAAATGTTTTTCAGATTCTACCGTCATTGTCTTATAGGCCAACGTACCTTTATTGGAATGGATAACCTTTGGACTCTCTGACACCAACTTCTTGTTGGGAGAATTGGGTTGATTCTTTTATGCAGCTGTAAAGCCATGTTTTACAAAATCCTAGTTTTTCACCAGGTACTATTTCATATCTTACGCATATATGCACTGTGAAAATGGTCAAATTCTTGTATCTTTGCCACAGTGAAAAAATCGTAGATTGTGTCCAGGTACTATTTCTTGAACCGTTTAGATCCAAGTAAGAAGCATTCCCTTAACTCAACAAATTAAAGATGGAGTTGGGTACTCAAACCAAGAGATGTCAAGACATTGCTGAATTAGAGGCTCCGCTCATGAGAAGTAACACTGACGAATTGGATTTGCAACTCATTCCTTCTGAAAATTGTAAGCAGAGTGAATGGAAGAACTTGAGGTGGAAAAAAATAAATCTCATTATCATTTCTGAAACGCTATCTCTCTCAGCATGTAATAAGTTCCCAATTTTTCAAATAAAATTTTGTTATTTTAATGCTTTCTATCACTAATAATTTTTAGATTGACTTTATCATCCCATATTCTTTAATCTGATTGACTTTAACATTAAGGAGGAGATTACAACAAGAGAAAGTGAGTTGATCCATCTCAATGATCTTGTGAGAATGGTCATCAAAGAGAGATGAATCCCAAGCAAAATGCCAGAAGCTCATGCTGGAAAGGTTAGAGCTCCAACAAGAACTTCAACAGAAGCATTCAGTACCTGAAGCTGCTTACTTCTGAAAGAGGTGGAAGTTCAAGACCAAAACCACCAAAACTGAAAGTGGCTCTTGAATTGGCAGAGAACGAGCCATTGCCTGAGAAAGGGAAGCTTTTGAAATACAAATATATACTATTAAAGTTTCACATGATTTGAAGGAAGCAAATAAAAATATATATTATAGAGCTAATAACTATCCTTAATAGATAAATTCGAAATACAGGTGATATAATTTTATACACACACACACTACAGAATTTCATAGTATACTCTTTGGATGGCCTGTTAATACTATGAAGTTAGGCCTTCTATGTAATATCTATTGTTGAATTCGTCTTGTCTAAAAGTGGAGTCACCCAACCAACCATCCATGATGTTTTTGGTGGTAAATTTTTTTTATTAAATAATACATATTTTAAAACATAAAAAATTCTTCAAACTATTAAATTATATTGATATAAATAATAGTTTTTATAAAAAAATATATATTTCATTGATCTCAGTTTACTGAAACATAAGTTTGAGTTCCGCCTGAGCTTAATTCAAACTCAAGTTGAAAAATATAAATTTAATTCACACCTCAAATTGAAAATCCAAATTTATTATTATTTAAACATTTTTGATTGGGACGAATTAGTGTATACTCTACTGTGCTTCTAAAATCTATATTTCCTAAAAAAATTAAATGAATTTAAAAAAACCATTATAATTAGTATTTGTTTAAATCATAGTATAAGCTCTTTTATCAATATTATTAGCATTTGGTCAATCTTTAAAAAAAAAATTTCTTGTTAAATTACTAAAAATGAAATGTTTAGAAATAAGTTTAAAATAAATTATATTTACATAGAAAATAAATTAAATATTAAATATAATTAATTAATTAATTAATTTCTAATTTTTTATGTATTTAAGATCTAAATAAAATAAAATCAAAATATAAATATAAAATTTCGTTACTGAAAATAAATTTATAAAATTATATTAACATATATAATCAAAATTTTAATTATAAAACATTCTTATCAATCAAGATAATACATTTTTGTTAAAAAAAAAATTGAAGGACTTATTAGTAAAATTTTATGCTTTCAGGCAAGAGCATTTAAAAGATGAAGTTAAATAGTTTTGTAATTTTTAATCTTTTTCAGCATGTAGTGATGGTTCAAAGTTTGCAAACAAGTAAAAAAAATTACAGCCATGATTTTAACTGCCACAAAAAGATAAACAAATATGATAAATTGAAAGGAAATTAGATATACCAACTCCCACACAAATAAAGATGTGTTTCATTGATGGCACGATGAACGTACTCTACAATATCAAAACCGAAGGACTTATCAATAAAGCATCCCGGAATATAATGTCATTATCTATAATTTTAGGAATTCCAGCAATTATTACTTCGAGACCAGGCTGTTTAACTTTTTGTATAATAGTTAGTATTCATTCAAAATGCTTACCCAATAACCAATAGATGATGATAGAGATACTGGGTCAATTAGGCTCTTGCATTTATAAAATTCATGCAACAAAAGAACATTGTTTTTTAGTTCCATTCAAACTGCCATCCAGTTGGATCCAGCTAGATCTAATCACAAGTCAAGCTTGTTCCATTTGAATCAAACTTTTTAAATAAATAAAAAAGCCTGGCCCAAATGTACCTTTTTAAAAAAATAATTACTCAAGTTTGAAATAATATATTTTTATTTAAATTATTTTTGAAAATTAAAAATTAAGATAATTGATTTTTTTAAAAAAAAGAACAACACTCACTACAAGAAAAAAGACTTTCAGCGACGACTTTAGTCGCCGCTGAAAGTCTAAAAGTCGCCACTAAAGACTTTTAGTGGTGACTTTTAGTCGTCACCATGTCGTCGCTGATAACTCCGTTGCTGAATGTTTTTTGTGGCGATTTTTAGAGTCGCCACTAAAAGTAGACATTTCGTGGCGACTAGAGTCGCCACTGAAAACCATAAAGTCGCCACCAAAACTTTGAAAGTCGCTACTGAATATATACATTCAGTTGCAACTTTATTCAGTCGCCACTAAAAATCCATATTCAGCGACGACTAAAGTCGCCACTAAAAGTCTACCTTTAGTGGCAACTTTAGTCGCTGCTGAAAGTGAAATATGCAAATTTTTTATTATTAAAATTTATAAATATTAATTATTACAAAAAAATAAAAAATAAAAACAAAAAAATGTAATTAACAAATTAGTTATGTTGCTAAAATCATAATAAAAAAATAAAATTTTTATTTAAACTCACATTCAACTACAATTAATTCAAATGCAAATATTCAAAGTAATGTAATTAATTACATTTCACGAAAAAAAAAGTTAACTATTTACAATCGAAGTTAGTTAATTCTAATACAATGAAAATCCTCTATAAGTGCTTTTGTCACTAGCTATAAGAATTTATCAGAAAAAATTAAGTTTACAACTTTGGTTAAGACCAATGCATATTTGAGCTTTTCCTGTCGTATTCTTGGCCATACTCGGTAATAAATATCAAGCCATCAGCATCTCCATTATACATATACACTATGATTGGCATCCTGCAGAAAATGCCTCCTATTAATTCAACATAAAAAAATATGTATCAATACAAAATCACTTACTCATAAGATACATAGAAGCACTTTCTACAAATGAACTCCTCTAATTATAAAAATATATTGGTCTATCTCACAAGATTGTCTCCCCCCTCCCAAAACAAAAAACTTCCCCTGCTCCTTTTATTTGGTTTAGGCTGGACTAAGAAGACTATTTGTAATAACTTATCAAATTTTAAGTAATCCATGATGGATTACTTATTATTTATACTCAAAGCCACAATCAATGTCAAAAAATTTCAGCTTTTGACAGGGGAGCAAGTTACCCATAATCAATTTCTTCTAATTTCAAATTTTAACTATTTAGACTTCTGCATAATATGTATCGCTAACTTATTATAGATTCTACCAAGGTAATCATAACTTAGTACTTTTAAATAATAGATCATGCAAGTTAACATGGTAAAATATATTCTCATTTATATAAATAAAAAGAAGTCACAAGTGTTTGTGAGTTATAGTAAGAAAGCCATTCTCTTGATGCTAACAACAACCTAACATATGGATGGAAAACAAACCAAATTGTGGCATACTTAAAAATTAACCAAAGTGATTTGAAAGAAGGGCTCATAGAGGCATATTAATGATAGGATCATATTGTTTGGGTATAATAGACATATCTACATCAGAACTACATAAGTGAGAATAGTAAAAATATCAAGGTCAATGAAAACTAGAAAATCTGAGGACCACCATAACTCTGCTCTCACTAGAATAGTATCTATTTCCTATACAATGCCTGAAAAAGTTCCAATAACAGAATCACAAGGCCTTGGAACATATATTCGTGGACTAGACTGGGAATACCTGGCATCCCAAGCTTACAAGTTCCATCATCAGAAAACCTGCAAAATAAAAAGAGAAATTATACGAAGCTGATTTATACACAGAAAACTGGAAGGCCAAAAAACAGGGAA
Source organism: Gleditsia sinensis (assembly GCA_037074535.1). Lineage (NCBI taxonomy): Eukaryota > Viridiplantae > Streptophyta > Magnoliopsida > Fabales > Fabaceae > Gleditsia > Gleditsia sinensis. The sequence continues at coordinate 17,256,337 of CM073472.1, forward strand.
ATAAATGTGCTTTTTTTTAAAAAAATAAAATAAAATAACAGGAAAATGTTCACTAGGTGGCGATGATCAATTTTGGCCAGAAGTACTTCAAAATAAAAGTACCTTATTTAACAAAATAACTGAAAGCTCCTAACTAAAATTTTATTATGGCATTCTCAGATGAATTTCCAGATGAAGTCAATTAGTTCTCTAAAAAAAATCATTTTAACTCTCATTAACATAGACCAGAGTATGAGCTTATAATAATTAATAACAATTTTCACATGAAGTTAAATTAAGAGTGCTAAAAAATAATTCATTTTTTTTCAAAAATCTCTCCCAATAATTACGTGCACACACACAGAAGAAAAAACATAAATACACATACATAAGTGAAATGATGATAGCATCTGTGAAATCTGATAACCTTTATGTACTAACAAATAAAATTTATTCTTAGACAGCAAAAGAAAGCCTACCTGCCATTAAATGGAATATAAAAATCTTGTGCATGGAAGTTTGTTTGATTAAATTTTATGGAAAACAAGGATGTTATTCTTGATGGATTCATTACAGTACCATCTTCATCCTCCCCCTTAGGTGACTAGTTTCTAGAAATTACATGATTGCGAGCAGGGTAATTTGCATCTTGCCCAAATGACAAAAATTCATAAAGCTTTCAAATTGAATGAAGCAATGTGGATTGTCTTTGTGCATGCATGTCCAGTTGTGTCTGTGTGTGTATATATACTGGATGGCTATTTCCTGTTATTTTATTTTTGGTATGCTGAAGGTTATCAAGAAGATTATTTCCCTAGTTTTTTGCACCCCAATGTACAATGCCATTGGTAAAAGCATGGGAGCATCTTTAAAAATAGAACATAATTGAAATTCAGGAGCCACAGCAGTAATGATTTTCCAAAAACCAGTAGCAAGCGAATAAGGCTCAATTTCAGCTAGACTTAACCCATATCTATTGTAATCCTTCATGTACACAATCCTAACCACCTTATAGTCATTTCTTTCAGATTCAAAGCCAAATGCAATATAAGCGTCATATAAGCAAAGGTAATCACTGGGTTTAGGAAGGTTCACATACATTCAAATACAAAGGTTGCAGATAATCAAATTATTATCACCGTTATTAATGCAGACCAACTCATTGCAAATGCCCACCACAGAAAAATCATGTTCAAAGACTCTAGGTAAATCTAGTGTTGACAACTCACAAAGCCCATCATCGTTGTATCACAAGGAGTAGCGCACAGGTGTACAAGCCCCTCTTCAAATCATCGTTCTACTGAGTTGATTCATGATTTTCTGTGCCGATTACTCACTTCGCATTTTGTGGCTACCATCGAACGAACCCTAAATCACCAAATTCATACTCAAGCCTTAATTTGTTACTAGGACTGGGAGGTAGAGAATGAAAGCTCACCATCAAAACTCTCTTTGTTCAGTGAATCTTGCGATGGAACCAAATCAATTATGGCCGCGAGAAGGAGGGGTGCCAGAGCACTGAGGATAGTGGTTGAGTGCTTTTTGATTTGAGTTTCAGCGAGGTAGACAGCTTTCCCGCTCCTATTTGGGCAAATTTGAAAGAAAGGGGGAAGTTTTCATTTTTTTCCCGTATTTAGTTTTTTTCTATTTTTTTTCATTCATGACTTAATGGTAATTTTTATTTTATATAATCAAATCAAGCAGATATATAGGACCTTGGGACTCCTATTTTATTAATAAAATTATTAGATAAATAATATTAAAATTTTCTAAGAAAATGTATTAAAATAGACATAATAGTAATTTAGTATTGAATTAAAAATTAAATTATGTTAAAAAAATTTCAAATTTATTTTATTAGTGAATATTTAATACATTATTTTATTTTATAACTAAAATTTTATATAGTTAAATTAAATGTGCCAAAATGTGAGAAAGAAAAAAAAAATTGAATTTTTTACTTTCAGTGGCGACTTAAGGTCGCGACTGAAAGTCAAGCTGAATTTTTTTTTAATTTTTAGTGGCGACCTCCTCTGTGTCGTCACTGAAAAGCTGCCTTTCAGTGGCGACTAGAGAAAGTCGCCACTAAAAATAAAACTTTCAGTGACGATTTTTTTTTGTCGCCACTGAACATAAACTTTTAGTGGCGACTCAGTAATGTCGCCACGAAATGTGATTTTCAGTGGCGACTTTTTTAGTCGTCATAAAAAAGTCGCCACTGAAACTTCTATTTTTTGTAGTGACTTTTGTAAAATAATAAATCTTTTTAAATATCAAAATATATTAAAAAAAAAATATAAGACGATACATTTTTTACACTAAAAAGATGTGTGTAATAAACTTTTTGTAAAAAGAATACAGTTTTATTTGAGCATTACAAAAAAATTGTTATTTAGCGGTGGTCAAATATTAGCGAATGACTAAAAGCGCTGCTATTTTTTTTTTAAATACCAACGTTTCATTGACCGTTGCAAAATTACAGTAGTTATTTTAATAAGCGCTGCAAAATGGTCAATAATAGTTTTTTTTAACACATTTAACTCACATTAAGATAGTTCAAACTTTTTTCCTTCAAGAGTCCCAAAGTTTTCATGTTTAATGGCCTTCAATAGTCATTATTTGGTGTTAAGTGGTGACTCTATATTCTTGATGGTAGAACATTTAAAGGGGAGAGTTTTGGTCTCTGAGTCTGCTTCCTTGAAATTCCTACGAATTCTACACCATCTTGAGTGAGGGAGATCAGACTTGAAAGAGTCAAAACCATTGAAATCTTGAGAAGAAAAGCAATGGTGGGAGGTTGGTGTAATTTTTTTTTTCACATTTCATTGATTTATACATGTTACTTTGAATTTAAAAACATGTTTATATCATTTTAAGTATCTTACATGTGGTATCAGAGCATGAAATGACCTCTGTCTTGCTTTTGCATATATGTGTTACTGTTCATTATTTTTCTAGAAATATTTTGGCTTTTTTAATGCAAAATGAGATCATGAATCATTAGGATGTTTTCTTATCATTTCAGTATATAATACATATTTTTTCATAGTCAAAATCGCAAGAAAACGTTATATTTTCTTGTGGGTTTAAACTGGGTCACAACTGAGTCATTCTGACCATATGGAGGTTAAAGACGATGAACAATGATGTATATATTTGGGATGCAGTTTCCACTTCTTGAACCCGCAGCATTTTTGATAGAATGCATATATTCCAGCCGCTAGTCTGAGATGCGAGATGCGCCTTTAATGATGTATGCGCTATTTTAATATTTAAAGCCTCATATGAAAATGCACATGAAAAACTGCACATGGAAGGATTAAACCCGCACCCCCTTGGTTGGTGCTGTGATTGTTAACCGCTAGACCAGCGATGCTCTTGGATATTTTATGTGCTAGATTTTATATTTAAAGGATCTTAATAAAATTGCACATAAAAAGTCTGCATCTGTAGGGACTTGAACCCATGACTGTCTAGTTGCAATTTTGCACTCTGCCACTAGACCATAAGTGTTTGTTGGTTCTAGATCAACAGAAAAATATTCTTAAGGGTTTTGAATAGTCAAAATAATTTTTTGGCAATATTTTCTTGCCATGATTAATAATTCTTGAATTATTTTTAGTTTTATGTACATATATTATTTTGTTACTTTATATGTGCAATTTAGAATAAATACTCATATGATGCATGAATAAATGTTATGTTTTTTTTTCATGCTATTAAGAATGAGTATATTTTGTGCATAATATTATAGTTTAATTATGCAATTTTTATTTATTTATGAGATTTTTATTTATACGCTCTAATATATCATTAAGTTTTAATATTATTAGAATGTATGTAATTTAGGATTATTCTCATAAAACTTAATTTTGTACATACAAAATTTTATATGTCTAGTGATCCTTATAATCTTAATTAATTAGGGATTAGCCACAACATCTTTAATTAATTAAAATTATATATTAAATTTTGTTTAGGATCACATAAGAAATTAGACATAGTATTGTGATTAATTATATTTAATATAATAAATTTTATCCCAAAGGAATTTTTATTATATTCATAAAATTAATTAGGATAAAATGTCAGATTATTTTTATAATTTACCCAGAAGAATTATGAATTGGTACATAATCTGATAGTTTTATCATAAAGATATTTGAATAGAAAATCAAATTATTTTGATAATGTATCTATAAGATATGAAATTAAGTACGTAATTTAATAATTCTATCATAAAGTACATATGAATATACTTGAATTAATAATTTAGCTCACAGACTACAAGAAAGGAGGGGAATGGCGACGGAAATATAACGACGGTTACAAAAAACCGTCTCTAAAGCCAACTTTAACGACGGTTTCCTAACCGTCGTTAAAGTTCGGTAATTAACGACGGTTTACAGAAAACCGTCGTTAAATACGGACGGTTAGGATCCAACCGTAGTGATCTGCGTCGGTCTGAATGTGAGAAAAAAAATTTATGCACATTACGACGGTTTTATAAAAACCGTCGTGAAATAACGACGGTTTCTAAGAAACCGTCGTTAAATCTCAACGTTCGGAATTCTAACCGTTGCTCGATATTCGTGTGGTTTAACGACGGTTGTCCTGATAACCGTCGTTAAACCCATTTAGCGACGGTTTTTTAGTTTAACGACGGTTTACAACCGTCGTTAAACCACGCGTACGCTTATAAATTCAGCAGCCCTCCTCATTTGTATTACAAACGTTTTTCAGTTTGGGCCCAACTCAAGTTTTGGGTCGTGGATATAAATAAAATTTAAGCATTATTAGTATTATGGATAGCACAAAATATTATATTTTAAATTACGAAAAAAATTGATATAAAAAATTAAATTAATTTTATTAATCAAAAATTAAAAAAAAAGTAACGGCGGTTAAAAACCGTCGTTAAAACTGGTTTAACGACGGTTTAAAAACCGTCGTTAAGCCAGTTATAGCGACGGTTATTCCCACGGTTGCTGAAACCGTCGTTATGTCTGAAATTCCACGACGGTTTTAAAACCGTCGTTAATGGGCATAACGACAATCAAAACCATCGTTATGCCCACTTAAAAACTGCCGTAATGCCACGGTTTTGTTGTAGTGACAGGCAATTTTTATATCATTAGATTCATATATATATATATATATATATATATATATATATATGTTTACATTGGTAATACATGAAATTTAGATTAATGAGCCTCAAAATTTTGACATAAGCTTTTAGATTTTATACAATTTCTCAATCCACTGGTTTCTCTGATATTCACTGTGATATTCCCGACTTTAGAGGAGATAACTATAAGATATGGAATGAGAGAATACTCTTCCATCTAAGGTGGATGGAAATAGACTATGTTATTAGGAAAGACGAACCACCTGCAATCACTGACAAGAGCATGCTGGCTGAAATTGCGCTATATGAGCGATAAGAGTGATCTAATCGGCTTGCGTAATATTCATTAAGACAAAAATCACTGCCGGTATACGTGGTTTTATCGATCAACATAAGAAGGTTAAGATTTGTTAAAATCCATTGATGAATAGTTCGTTACTTTTAAAAAGGCCTTAACAAGCACCCTGATTATGAAGTTCTCTTCTCTCCAACTCACCAATGTAAGAGGTGTGCGCGAGTATATAATACAAATGTGTGACATTTCAGCTCAACTTAGGAAACTCGAGGTTGATATGTCGGAGTCCTTCCTAGTGCACTACATTCTAAACACCCTTCCATAGGAATACAGACCTTTCAAAATTTCGTATTACACGCATAACAACAAATGGTCAATTAATGAATTAATGACCATGTGTATTCAAGAAGAAGAAAGGCTATTGATGGAGGTGGGTAAGAGTGCATTGCTGGCAACAGCTCATGGGAAGAACAAACTTGATAAGTCTCAAGCTAATCAGAAGGGAAAAGGTAAAATATCACCTTAAGTTGATATTAAGAAAGAAGTGAAGTGTTTCTTCTATAAAAAGAAGGGACACATGAAGAAGAAATGCACCAAATTTCAAAAATAGCTTGACAAGAAAGGTAAATCAATCTCGTTTGTCTGTTATGAATCTAATATGGCTAATGTTAATATTAACACATGGTGGATTGACTCTGGATCAACAATCCATATTGCAAACTCCTTTCAAAGTATGCAAAATCTAAGGAAAGCAGTGGAAAGTGAGCAAAGCATCTTATTAGGCAATAAGATGGACTCACATATGGAAGCAATAGAAACTTGCACTTTAACTTTAAGTAGTGGCTATGTTTTAAAGTTAGAAAAGACCTTCTATGTACCAAGTTTCTCACAAAACTTGATTTATGTTTCCAAACTTGTACCATTTGGATATTCCTTTAATTTTAAAGATACATTATTCAGTTTATCATATAATTCAAATTATGTCAGGAATGGTATTTTGTCTGATAGTCTTTATTGTCTTAATTTACAAAACCATACTACTTATTGTTCAATGCAAGTTCAAACTAGTTCTAAAATGTGTAATATTAACGAGGATTCCTTTATGTTATGGCACCAGAGATTAGGACACATCTCCATAGAACGAATTAAGAGGTTAGTAAAAGATGGGGTACTTAGTACTCTAGATTTTACTGACTTTTGAGACTTGTGTGGACTGCATTCTGGGAAAACAAAACCAACACGTCTAAGAAATGTGCTATTAAGAATTTGAACATATTAAAAATCATTCATACTGATATATGCTGTCCAGACATGGATGAACATGGTCAGAAATATTTCATTACCTTTATAGATGATTATTCACGATATATGTATATCTATTTGCATCATAATAAAAATGAAATATTGGATGCCTTCAAAGTCTTTAAGGCTGAAGTTGAGAACTAATGTGAAAAATAAATAAAAATAGTGAGATCAAATAGAGGTGGGGAATATTATGGTAGATACACTGAGAATGGACAAGCACCTAGTCCATTTGCTAAGTTTCTTCAAGAGCATGAGATTGTTTCCCAATATACTATGCCTGATTTTTCAGACCAGAATGGTATTGTGAAAAGAAGAAACCGAACATTATTGGATATGGTGCGGAGCATGCTTAGCAACTATAATATTCCTAGATCCTTGTAGACTAAAGCACTAAAGATGATTGTGTATATATTAAACTGAGTTTCCGCTAAGGCTATTCAAAAGACACCTTTTGAATTATGGAAAGGTTGGAAACTGAGTTTACAACATATGCGCATTTAAGGATGTTCATATGAGGTGAGGATATATAATCCACAAGAGAAGAAACTAGACCCGAGGACCATTAGTGGATATTTCATTGGATATGCCGAAAAGTCCAAATGTTACATGTTTTATTGTCCATTTGACACAACTAGGATAATGGAATCAAGAAATGATAAGTTTCTTGATAATGACTTTATCAATGGGAGTGATTAGTTCAAGAACTTAATTTCTGCACATGATCATATACAGTCTCAACCTTCCACTTCAAGTGAAAGATTGGTTATTGTTCATAGCACCCCTGAAGTACAAACGGGTACTGAACAACTAGTCATTGAATTTTTACAAGATGATCAATTAGATCAAAATGTTTAGGATTTACTTGTAGTTCTTGAACAAGTTGAACCACAAACTCTTCAAGGGGATAAGGTTACAACATTAAGAAGATCTACTAGAGAAAAAATATCAGCTATTTCTAGTGATTTTATAGTGTATCTACAAGAGTCTGACTATAATATAAGAGCTAAAAATGATTCTGAAACATTTTCACAAGCCATGAGTTGCAAATAGTCAAATTTGTGATATGATGCCATGAAAGATGAGATGAATTTCATAAAGAGTAATGGAGTATGGAAACTTGTAGAGTTGCCTAATGGGGCAAAGACTATTGGCTATAAATGGGTCTTTAAGACCAAAAAAGATTCATTAGGCAACATTGAGAGATACAAAGTGAGACTCGTTGTTAAGGGATTTACTCAAAAAAAAAAAGAATCAATTATATAGAGACTTTTTCTCCTGTATCTAAGAAAAATTCTCTTCGTATTATTTTGGTATTAGTTGCTCATTTTGACCTTAAGTTGCAACAAATGGATGTGAAAATGACATTTTTTAATGGTGATCTAAAGGAGGAGGTTTATTGAAACAACCTGAAGATTTCTCCTTTAGTGATGGTGAGCACTTAGTTTGCAAGTTTAAGAAATCCATATACGGTTTAAAACAAGCCTCCCATCAGTGGTATTTTAAATTCCATGGAGTAATTTCTTTATTTGAATTTGTTGAAAATATCATGGATCAATGTATATACCAGAAGGTCAGTGGGAGTAAAATCTGTTTTCTTGTTTTATACATGGATGATATTTTGCTTGCAACTAACGATAGGGGTTTGCTGCATGAGGTGAAACAATTCCTCTCTAAAAATTTTGACATGAAGGATATGGGTGAGACATCTTATGTCATTGGCATTAAAATCTATAGGAATAGACCTCGAGGTATTTTAGGTCTGTCACAAGAAACCTATATCAATAAAGTTTTAGAGAGATTTCTGATGAATGATTGTTCACCAAGTGTTGCTTTCATTGTGAAGGGTGATAGATTTAATTTGAATCAACGCCCAAAGAACAATCTTGAGAGGGAATCTATGAAGAATATCCCATATGCTTCTGCTGTCGGAAGCCTTATGTATGTTTAGGTTTGTACCAGACCTGACATTGCATTTGATGTGGGGATGCTCAGGCAATATGAGAGTAATTCAGGAATAGACCACTGGAGAGCCGCAAAGAAAATCATGAGGTACCTACAAGACACCAAAGACTACATGCTTATGTATAGATAGATGGACAATTTGAATGTGATCGGCTATTCACATTCAGACTTTGCTGACTGTATTGATTTTCGCAAGTCAACATCATGATACATTTTCATGTTAGCCGGTGGAGCTGTTTCTTAGAGAAGTGTTAAGCAGACCTTGACTGCTACTTCTACTATAGAAGCAGAGTTCGTCTCCTATTTTGAGGCCACTTTTCATGTTGTATAGTTTAAGAATTTCATTTTGGGGATTAGAGTTATGGATTCAATTTCTAAGCCATTGAGAATTTTTTGCGATAATTCAGCTGCTGTCTTTATGGCTAAGAATAATAAAAGTGGAAGTCGAAGTAAACACATTGACATTAAGTACTTAGCCATTAGAGAACGTGTAAAAAAAAAGAAAGTAGTCATTGAGCACATCAGCATTGAATTGATGATCGCTGATTCTTTGACTAAGGGCATGTCACTACTAAAATTCAAGGATCATGTAGAGAAAATGAGACTTGGTTCCACTTTATGATTGTATGCATACAGGTAATTAATGAAATTCTTATATATTGTGATGTTTTCTCATATTAATGTGCACTTTAATTCATTTGAGAAAAATATATTAGATTTTTGGACTAAGAATAAATGTAGGGTTTATTCATTAAGTTTTCATTACCACATTAAATATAACACTTGAGAAGCTAAATGCATTGTAATACATGGTTGATATTGTTCGCTTTTAGAGGACCTATTACTATGATTCATGTATTTATTTCTTAAGAAAGTTGTTTGGTGACTCATTTAAGTTATTAGGTTAAACATATGGATCAAGTGGGAGAATGTAACAACTTTTTTTTAACACATTTAACTTTTCATTAACACATTTAACTCACATTAAGATGGTCCAAACGTTTTTCCTTCAAGAGTCCTAAAGTTTTCATGCTTAATGGCCTTCAATGGTCATTATTTGGTGTTAAGTGGTGACCCTCCATGTTCTTGATGGTAGAATATTTAAATGGGAGAGTTTTGGTCCCTGAATCTGCTTCTTTGAAATTTTTACGAATTCTACACCATATTAAGTGAGGGAGACCAGACTTGAAAGAGCCAAAATCATTGAAATCTTGAGAAGAAAAGCAATTGCGGGAGGTTGGTGTAATCCTATTTTTTTCACATTTAATTGATTTATACATGTTACTTTGAGTTTAGAAACATGTTTAGATTATTTTGAGTATCTTACACCTAAAGCAACTTTGCCGCCGTGCCTCTGCAAAATCGGCCCCAAGGAACTTTGCTACTATCAATGACAGCCTCCACCATCATCCTCCCATCGATGCTCTAACCCTTGTAGGTAAACGCCTCCTTTCCACCTTTTTAATTGTTTTTTCTCTCTCTTTGAAGTAATATGCCTTGTTGTTGTGGGACTCTATACCGCTTATGCCGACTGGCTCTTGGCAGCATTTCAGTTCATTAGTGTCCAGAGATTCATTGAATACAGAGATCCACTGATTCTTGTTTTAGTCACGCGGTCTTCATCTTCTTCATCACGTTAATTTCTGATTCTTCGTTACTATCTTGGCTTTCCTCGCAGAGATCCACCGATTCTTCGTTGGTTTACTTCATAAAATTGTGGATCTATTGTTGTTCATATATTTTTTATTTGATTTGGTCTGAATTGTGATTTCTTTGGTAGGCCTCTGTGATTGAATCTATTCAGATAAATCTGAACAAGAGCATAGTTCTCATCCATTTACGAGTTGAGAAAAAATTTGACTTATGCACAGTGCAAGTATGAAGGTTTTAGCACAAGGGATTATTTGGTTCAAAATTGAAACTAATTTATGATAAAAAAATCAGTGGCCTAACCTAATATAGGCTGGAACATTCCTGATCAAGCTTCAGAACCATAGAACTTGAAGGTGGCCATTACTCGGTGATATAGGTTTACCAATAACAATATGCTATTTGGTTAACGGTTCCTTCGAGTTTGTTACCTCTAGTATAATTAATTACCGTCGTTTCTCTAATATTTTCTGCACAATTACATTATTGAATCTTTGCTATGGTAAGTCTTTCCTTATGAATCTTCCTCGCAGGAGAAAGAGAGGATGTTGCCATGTGCCCCACCACCCGAGCCTAAGAATCAGCTTTGCAGAACAAGTTCAGCCCCCTTTTGACATCCATGAAATTAGTTAATAACAATGTTCTGCTGGTATGAAATGAAGGTAGGATTATTGCAAAATCATTGAAGCAGGACATCAGACAGTTGGAAGTTGGAATGTTTAAGATTTTCAATAGCAATGCTCCTAGTTTGGTGTTCATATCACTTCTGCTAATTACTAAAATTTCATTATATTCTAAAAAAATCGTAATTTCCATATTTGATTAAATAGAACTGTAATTTCACTCTCCTTTCTTTCTTTAACGCTTAGAAGTAACCATTTTTTTAAATCCACTTTGTTATGAAATTGTTTTAAATGTGGGTTTCTAGGCTACAATGAAAATCAATATAATTGCAAATCTATCTTGTGTCAAGTGAGGCCCAAGATCACATTTCTTTTGTTCATGTAAATTTTCGTGTTGGGTCTTCTTGGCCTAGTATTTTTCTAGCCCCTGAACTTCGTTCTCTTAAACACACTGTCAAGAAACATTCTGAATGTTGTTATCCTCCGTTTTTGCAGGCCTGAGATTGATCAAAATTTATACTATACTGTATTGAATTTTACTTCACCAACCTACTCGTGTTATAAGCAACATGCTTCCTGCAATGACTTTTGTTATGGCAGCTGTAGATATCAAGCAAAGGTGACTGGAACCGCAGTTACAGTTGCTGGAGCCATGTTAATGACACTGTATAAGGGTCAAGTGATCAACTTTTTCTGGTCTCGGTACATGCATCACCCTAGAAACTATGCTCCTACTACCACCACTGATTCTGGAGACAGAAATTAATACCCTGCAAAAATTTGAAAATTATCAACTGTTTCTTTGTAGTTTTCTTTTTTTTCTGATTATTATCTGCATTGCGTCTACGTGGTTTGCAATTAAACAGAACGTGTAAAGGCTTATTGGAGTTATGCAGAATACAAGTTTCATCTTTAGAATAAATATTTGCTGGGAGTTTCTTTTTATTAGATTGAGAGGAATTAGTCTTATAATACAAAAAGTCTACGAGGATATATGGAAAGAAAATTGATTTGAAGGACTTGATGAGGTGTACAAAACTAGTTTTTTCAAACATTAGCAAGCCATTTGACACGAGTAATTATATTATGAAAAGATATATACAAAACATACGTCTCCAATGAAATGAACCTCTTCCTAATTTTTCTTATTAGGGGTTAGAAGGAGAATTCTAATATGATATCTTAAATATAATAAAAATGGCACATATCTCATGAAATGACATATTAGATTGAATCAGTTAATAAATAATAGTAATTTATTAATTTTATTCATGTCCAGATTCATTTATTTTTAATTTTTAATTTTTAATTTTTTTAAACTAATAAAATAATTAAAATATAATGAATTAATAATTTTATATACTAATTTATATATTTAAAAAAATTCAAAAATAAATACATTTATAACTTTAGAAACCAAGTTTTTAGTTTATCTATAAAATAAATAAATGGCCAAAACATTACTTTTGCAGCGATATAGTTAGAAGAGAAAGGCAAGATATGAACTCGGGGGATTCCATTTGACAAAATAAACATCACCAACCATTCTTCACATTTTTCTTTAATATATAGGTTTATTTATTCTATTTTTGTTTTTTAATTTTTAAAATTATATTTAAAAATTATTCTGTAAAATAAAAAAATTTGTTTGAAAATTTATTTTAAAAATATATTATTTTTTTAGTTTTTGAATGTTCTTATAATAAAAACAAAAAAAATAAAAATAACTCTCTTTTATTTTTATTTTTTATTTTAAATTTTTTTTTTAAATAATAATAAAAAATAATTTTTAAATGAATTTTTTTATTTTAAAAACAAAAAACAAAAACCCATAAAACTTCAAGTCCTATATAATCCAATGAAATATTTGCTTTATATATGCCTACATTTTATTTCAAAGAACAGGCATTTTGCAAACTCTATTGGTCCAAAAAATTACTACACTTAATTGCTATCAGATAAAGATAATAATAATAATAATAATAATAATAATAATAATAATAATAATTTATTTATTAAAAAAAGAACTAGCTAACAACAACAATCATCTTCTTCATTCTTATGGACTGGAATAACACAATATTATTGCATCTGATAGTTTAGTTCTTGAAAGCTATTCTTTCTTGTTTTATTTTGTTTACTTTCTGCCTTGACTTAATTTTCTTCAGTAGCAACAGACCTAATTATTGTAGTTTCTGAGGGAATATTAGAGTCCAGATTTAGCAAATAGCAATTTCTGACTTTTAAAGATAAAAAAAATGTTTTTCTGTAAGTGACTCAAAAGTTAAATGACTCATTAACTAACCAAAAGTTTATGAGGGAATTGGTTTCAAGACAATTTTGATCTTGTTTCTGTCTAGTAACGGAACAGAATCTTCTCAGTTTTATAAGCATTCTGAATTGATACTAACTATCATACAGGGAGTTAAACAGCATGGTCTCAAGGTAGTGATGGCTGAGTTTCTTAAAACTTTAGATAATGATATCACGGTATGCATTATCACATTGTCTTTATTCACTTTTACTAAAATTTTGCATCATTTTTATTTATGTATGTATTTCTAATTTCCTTTCAAATTATCATATTTGTTTATCTTTTAGCAGCAGGTAAAATCACAGCAGTAATTTTTTACTTGTTCGCAAACTCTGAATCATCACTAAATGCAAAAAATATGAAAATAAAATAAAATTACAGTGGTTATGACATTAATTCATAAAATCCAGTCATTACACTACCAACACACGTTATAGCTGCTAAATTAAAATATAACTGTCGCTAAATATTTTTTTTTTTCTGTAGTGGCCATATAATTAATCAGAATGCTAAATTAATTCAAAGAAACACAACAAATTTTGAAAAATAATGACGCTTTAAATAAAAGAGATTAGTGTAGTAATTTTACAATTTGAAGAGGTGTGAGTGTATATTTCAAAAAAAAAATTAAATAATTAGTCTTAAATTAAAATTAGAAGAAAAATGTTAATATAATTTTTGAAAACTTAAAAAAAAAAATTGAATGTGATTTGTTTTGCTGCAAAGTAGTATATAATAAATTGATTGTGAAAAACGTAGAAAAAGCTTTGATCACAGAACCACGGTATGCATGTTGAGAAAACAAGATTGTATGTTACATAAAGAAGCCAAAGCTGAACATTTTATCTCTAATTACGTTATACAAAAAAAGAAAAAAGAAAAAAAAAGAGGAAATTAAGTTTATTTATCTGTGCGTGATGAAATTAAGTTTATCATGTCATTGGAACAAAAATTGATATTTTTATTGTATATGGTAAAAATTGTTTTCAGTACCTGTAGTTTTGGTAGCCAATTTGTAGGCAATCCGCAAGTGGCATCGTGACTGAAACATTAATTTTTTAAATTTCAAAACAGAAGCAGAAGCAAAGAGAAAAAAAAATTAATTTTGTTATAAAAAAAATGCTCGCATCTAAAATTAAAAATTACAAAACTATTTAACTTTATCTTTTTAAATACTCTCACCTGAATGCATAAAATTTTGCTAATAAGTCCATCAATTTTTCAATTTATTTTTTTTTTTTATAAAAATGTATCATTTTGTTTGATTAAAAAATTTATAATAAAAATTTTGATTATTTATTTTAATATGCTTTTATAAATTTCTTTTGAGTAAAGAAATTTTATATGTGTATTTTGATTTTATTTATTTTATATTTCAATTACATAAAAATTTAGAAATTAATTAATTTTAATATTTAAAATTTTTTCTATTTAAATAATATTTGTTGTAAAATTATTTCTAAACATATCTTTTTTAGTAATTTAGCATTAAAAACATTTTTTTAAGATTTATAAATGCTAATAATATTGAAATTTTTTTTTATGAAATTATTTGACCAAATGTCTTTTTAAAAAATCGTTTAAAAAACAATTATAAAAGAAATAGATTTTAGAAGCACAGTTGAATAGGCACTGATTCGGCACAGTCAAACGCGGTTAAATAACAATAAATTTAGATTTTCAATTTGAGATGTAAATTAAATTTATAATTTTTAACTTGAATTTGAATTAAACTCAAGCTGAGCTCAGACTTGGATGTCAGAACAAGTCTAAGTCTAACTGAACTTGAAATAATGAAATATATATTTTAAAAAAAATTGTTACATATATCAATTTAAAATTTACATATAAAAATATATAATTTAATAGTTTTAACAATATTTTATGTTTAAGAATATGTATTATTACAGCTAAGATGGTTGGGTGACTCCAAATTTAGAAAAGATGAACCCAACAACAGATATTACAGAGAAGGCCACCTTCAAAGGTATATATATTCTAAATTCTATTATATCACCTGTATTTTGAATTTATCTGTTAAGGATAGTTATTAGCTGTATAATATATAATTTTAACTACTTCCTTCAAATCATATTAAACTTACTTTAATAGTATATGTTTCTTTGTACTTAGAAGGCTTACCTTTCTTATGAAATGGTTTCTTCTCTGCCAATTCAAGAGCCACTTTCAGTTTTGGTGGTTTTGGTTCAGAAATAGAAGCAGCTTAAGGTACTGAATCCTTCTGTTGAAGTTCTTATTGGAGCTCTAGCTTTTCCAACATGAGCTTCTGGCGTTTTGCTTGGGATTCATCTCTCTCTTTGATGACCATTCTCAAAAGATCATTGAGATGGATCAACTCACTTTCTCTTGTTGTAATCTCTTCCTTAATGTTAAAGTCAATCAAAATAAAGAGTCTTGGATGATAAAGTCAATCAGTAAATGGAATCCTAACACTTCTTAGTGATAGAAGGCGTTGAAATAACTAAATTTTATTTAAAAATTGAAAAACTTATTACATACCGAGAGAGATAACGTATAAAAAATGAAGGAACCTTGACACAACCCAATTCTCACGACGGAAAGTCGGTGTCAGAGAGCCCAAAGTGTATCCCTTCCAATGAAGGAACCTTGGCCTATTGGACAATGCCTGTAGAATTTGGGAGACATTTACCTGAAACAAAATGAACAAATAAATCATACCATATAATCGCATTTTCTTAGTAAGATTACCATGCCAGCCAGGGACATCAATCAATATAAGTAGTAGAACCAGTTTTGCTGGTTTGCTATTCCAAGTGCACCACATGTGATGAATAGTAAACTTTAGCAGTAATAGCATATTACTTTCTTATTACTATAGTATTACCAGAGATTTGACACCTGAATTTACTACTGGGAGATGCTCCTATTATTGCAAAGAATTATCATAGAGATCAATCTGCTAATTATTAAGTGCTGACTTGAGCAAGAAACTCAGATGAAAGCAAATAGATCCTGAAATGGAACACATTGGCTGGAAGTCAATTACAAGAAACAACATTAGCTTCAAGTTCACACGCAACTGAATTCTCAATTGCAGTAATCAACACACCACATGCCGTGAGTAAAATGCCATTGTACATTCGACCATATGATGCATGCACCCAAGAGTCTATAGAAGATACAGTACAGTTAATTATGGCATTCAAAGTGCAGCTTCACTACTTCAAACTTACTATAGTAATTGATCTAAGATACCATTTGACGCATGGTACCTTTGCAGTTGGGTGTTCACACCCGTCAAGGGAACCCTGCAACACTATTTAATGTGAAACAATAATAAGGAAATGCTATGTAAGCAATGTATTTTGTTTTTTTTTTCATGTTGGTCTCCAAATATTTTCATTCATATTGTTCTAATTATTGGACAGCAAAAGAAATGCCTATTATCATAATCTACAATTGAATTTATGACAACAAGAAGATTACTATTGGCATTAACATTAGGCTTTTAAAGTAAAGTTTAAGTTACAAAGCCACCAATGTTGGCACGATGAAGAGAATAGAATATGAAAGATTATAAGAACCAAATGCTTGGGTGAAGGCTAACCTTACTTTTCCTTGTTTGAAATATATTGCTTAGGGAAGAAAATGAATTTTCCTCAGAGTTATAAAAAGAGAAGTAATTCTAAATCCTGAAACATGGTACTCATTGTCATATGACTACACTTTTTCTCTCGTAAGCCATATATGTCATATATATTAGCAAGTCAAGCATAATTAAGGGATAAAATGTTAAAGAGAGAGATACCTATAAAGCAACCATAGAAATTTTGTTTTTGTTGAGTGCTTTTATTTTATGCTGTACAAATTTGAGTTCCAAGGGGACAAATTTGTTTCAGTCTGGCAAAGTTGTTCCGGCACATCTTGGTTCTCATAAGTGTAGTCTAGTCTAGTCTTCATCTTCAATTCCAATAGTGCTGAGTATTAACTCTTCAATCTTCTGATCTATAATGTCTACAGATGCCTTAAATTTCTTTTTTGGAGGGAGTTGCTCTTCCTCAATAACACCCAGATGCCTCTTGGTTTTCATCCATTTCTTTTTCTTGAAATGCAAATTCCATTCTTCAACTAAATTGTGATCTTCTACCGCATAAAAGGGGTAGACACCATATTCCTTGATCAAGCAATCACAAAAAATAAACTCGAATTCAAATGAAACCTTTGGGTTATAAGCGGTGCCTTGCTCATTTTGTCTTCTTTTAACTTCCTGCAATAACTTTTCATAGAGTAAAATATCATTCCACAGAAAAACATGATCCAAATTCAATAACTTGACATCGATTATTTTCTGGTACTTCGGTCCAATCGGAATTCCGACCTCTCCACCATCTTCCAAGAAAACTTGAAATTTTAAGCTACTTTGATAGTATTCCTTTGCGGTGAACCGAGGAATAACAGCGCAAATAATGAAACCCTTTAAGTTATCAAAAGGTGAAACAAGTTCAATAGTTATGGAAGCCTCTGTTGTCCGATTATATCCAAACCACTCTGGAACTCTGCTTCCAGGGTAACAAAATACATCTCTTCTAAAGGGGATATAGTTCAAGCAGTTTGTATTAATATATACTAGTCGCATCAATGAGAAATAAGCATCTACCATAATACCCCAGAGTGAATGTTCATCCATTTTCGCACATTTTACAAGAAAAACAGATTCAAACCTATAATTAGTTGATAAAGTGAATGCAGTCTCCAATGATGTGCAGCCAGTGGCATCTAAACGTAGAAGGAATGGTGGAAGTTGTGGTAGAGACCGAAGCCTCCTACATTCCCTCAAGTATATGCGTTCCAGCTTTGAAAGATGCTTGATGCTAGAAGGCAAGCTCTCTACACTGCTTCCATTTAGAGATAAAATCCACAAAGATGATAAGCTACTGATATTGTCTGGGACTTCAACCAAGTTACTACATCCTTCCAAATATAGTTCACACAAAGAACGTAAGGCATTAAATAGGATGTGTAGTATCGGTTTGTCAATTAGTTGTTTGCAAGAAGAGAGTCTGAGGAACTTAAGAGATGTCAAGCAACACATCTCGTTTATTGGAAGATTCTTTAGTCTTGAACCATTGAGAGTTAGCAATCTAAGTTCATTGAGACGCCCAATTGATGAGGGCAATATTTCAATTCCTGTATCTTTTAAACTTAAAGTGGTTATTTTCTCTGACGATAGTGAAAATTCCTTGAGACTACTGCATCCAGCGACATTGAGGTCCCTCAGAGATTTTAAATGCCTCTCACTATGAAGACTCTTCAGACTAGAACACCCAACCAGCCTCAAAGTAGCAAGCTTGTGAAGAGATAAGATTGATGGATGAATATTACATAAACTTTGACAGAGCGAAAGATCTACCAATTCAAGATTCTGTGCCTTACAGAAATCAGGTAGCTCCACCAATTGCATGGAACTTTGAAGGTTTACTATCTTTAAATTCACAAAATCCTTTAACAATTAAAAGAGAAACATTACAGCAGAAAGCCTTTCTATCTTAATTGAATTAAAAAAACTATAATATACATAACGTATATACACACACAAACACGAATATACCTGCACTCCGTCCCAAAGTTTTTCCACACAGCTGCGCTCCATGTGAAATTCAACAAGGTTCTCGGGACAAAAAGTTGATGGCAAAGACTCCAAAGGGTATCTATCCCAATGAAGGTACCTTAGTCTGTTAGAAAAGGACTCAAGGCCAAAAGGAAGGTATACATTGCTTGATTTCCTATAGGAGGGGGAATATACTTTAAGAAATCTTAGATTAGACATCTTTTGGAAAGTATCAGCACTCAAGTATACATCTCTTATTTGAGATACATCTAATATTATTCCTTCAATTGCATTAGTGCCCCGTAAAACACAAAAATTAGAATACAAGTAAGCAATATCATTGTAGCTACATTTTTCAATGACACATCTCTTATTTGTTCTAATATAATGTGATTGTTTCTAAAAAAAATGATTGTTTTTCTTACCTTATTATTTTTCAACACATCATAAACATCTTCAGGATCACACAATCGACTGCGCCTTCCAGGTTCTTTAATACACTCCTGACGAACAATTTCCCAACCCATTTTTTGTATTAAGTCATGCATCCGCACATTGTCATCTACGGTTATTAAAGCCTTATCTGAAAGGGTTCTGATGCCAATAATTGCGTGGAAGCCAAAGCTTTGTAATAGTCTCATTACTTTCTCTTTTTCTATACCCTTCAAAAAGCATGCTATGTCCAAAAACATTTCCCTTTCTTCGTAATCTAATCCATCATAACTCAATTTTAACACTTTTTGAATATCTTCATTTGGAGTCTTTTTAAGTTTTGTCAATGCACTATCCCATTCCTCTTTAGTTTTGGAATAAAGAAATGAACCCAATACCGTTAAAGCCAATGGAATCCCTTTGGCATAAATAACTGCCCTTTCTGACAATTGTTCGTATCCAATTTCTGGATGGTCTTTATGGAACGCTTTGAAGCTAAAAAGTTTTAAGGATTGGTGATGGATCAATGCCTTGGCTTCATATATTTCATTAACTCTTCCAATAAGCACATGCTTATCTCTTGCTGTGATGATGACTTTGCTACCTGATCCCAAGCTATCACATTCCATTGCCAAATCATCTAATTGCTTTGAATTGCTCACATCATCAAGAACAATGAAAACTTTTTTTCTGCTGAGTCTTCTCTTAACAAACATTGATCCTAAAACTTTAGGAGTGCTACCATGAAGATTTTCTTCTTTGAGAAGCTCCTCGACAAGCTTACGACGTATATAATTTAGTCCATGCTTTTCAAACTCCTCCCTTACATTTTCTAAGAAGCAGTTACTTTCATACTGAGGGGAGACTTTGGTAAATATAGCCTTAGCCATGGCTGTCTTGCCTATGCCACCCATGCCCCAAATTCCAATTATTGGGACTTCTTCTAGTAATGATTCAATACATTTACAGTTTTCATCAATTCCAACAAGCCCTTTTAATGCACTTGGGTACATAAGATCCAGTTTTTGCAAAATGTCGTTGACAATGTTTTGAATAAATTCAGATTCATCCCTAAAATATGGAAAAGAATAAATAAAATATGAAGAAAGAATTAAAGAGTGTCGTGCAAGAAAAAGGAAAAATAAAAAATAAAACTAGTTAATCGGTAAGCATAATAAAAAATTACCTACAAGTTCGAGAGTCCCAGCCAGCTAAATTGGCAGTTTGAAAAAGAGCATCTTTCCACATGTTCACCTTGTCCTGATTGTGCATGAAATCTCTCTCATGTTTTGTGAATGCTTCCTTGTAAGACCCATTCTGCTTCCGAACATCAGACGGGTCAACTTTATAGAAGACAGGTATAACCTTTTGTCCCTCATCATTTTTACATTGGAGTATTTGGGTGAGCTCATCCAAGCACCATTTTGAGGATGCATAGTTTTCTGAGAATATCACCACAGATACACTTGAATCATGAATTGCTTGGATGAGTGTTTGGGAGATCTCATCTCCTTTGTGAAGTCTGTAGTCTATGTAGGTTTCTATATTCTTTTGGCGGAGAGCTTCATAAAGATGGCAAGTGAAGTTGGTGCGGGTGTCCTCACCTCTAAAGCTAATAAACACGTCATATTTTTTGGGAGGAAGAGTAGCAGATGAAGATGATGAAGCAGCAGCACCCATATTCTGATTAGTTAGCTATTCCAATATCTGAAAAACTGAGAAGATTCCGTTCGTTACTAGATGGAAACAAGATCAAAACTGTCTTGAATATTCTTGATAAATCTGGACTCTAATATTCCTTCAGAAACTGCAATAATTAGGTTTGTTGCTACTGAACAAAATTAAGTCAAGGCAGAAAGTAAACCAAAAAAAAAGAAAAGAAAGAATATCTTTCAAGAACTAAACTAACAGCCGGAGTATTATTGTGTTATTCCAGTGCATAAGAACGAAGAAGATGATCATAATACCTTTTTCCTTGTAAACTAGTTGGCGATTGCAAGGTTCAAAGTGCACAAGAATACGCCCAGTCTTCTTCGTGCCCGAGAATGTTAACAGAGACGATGTAGAAATTAAGGCAGCAATGCAACTTAATAGGACTATGGGTGTCTGGCGATTGACCGACTAGTAAGTCTTTAGTCTTCACAACCATATGAACAGACTGACATTTGTTTACAAATTTCTAACCCCTCACTCAGGAAAAAAGTTAATTCTTTGACATTAGAGACTTGCAATTACAAAGTTGAAGCTTTTACAAAGTTGACGATTTGATTCCATTGATGTGTTACCGTGCAAATCTTGTTAGACGTGGTGCACCAACTGTCTCACGTCATGGGATTCTGCTGTTTTGCTGTCATCATCCACAAAGCACTATATTTATATCGGATGTTAGTGCTTCTTAATTTATTTATTTTTTAATTAAGATAATTAAAGCATTATATTTAAGTAAATATTTGTTTTGATCCTTAAAATTACATAATATTTTTAATTGGGTTCTTCAAAGTTTTTTTTTTCAATTTAGTTATCCAAAAATTATGTCGTCTTCAAAAAATTTCTATCATGAATTCCTGTTAACTTATATTTAATAAATTCATTTATTTGACCTAAGCAAAAGCTTATATATTTTAGTTGAGGGGTCTGATATTGGTTTTACGAGCAAAATAGATGTTAAAAATAAGTTAAGAAACTAACAAACTAATTCGACCTAAATATTATCTCTAATTTGGCTTTTGAGGTGTCTTTATAGTTTATACTATCTTTAATCTTTAAAACTTACAAAATACATTGGACCAAAAACCTTTGCATGCCAGATTCCAAAATAACACTAGTCTCCTTTGTTTTATTGGGAAAACCTTTCTGTTAAACAAAGGTATTCTGCTTGAGTAATTGCCATGAACTGCACGTTACATTGTTTTTTTTTTTTTGTAATTATTAATATCTGATTCTGTCTTTAAAAATTAGATAACTATTATTACCTGGTAGCTTTAGTGTAGCAAATTCCTAAACCAGCGGAATTTGCAAAAGGCCGGGTCTTTGAAGTAAAATCTTGGAATAAAGCAAAGATTTCATTGAATAAGATTGGAATTGAAGTTTTATGTATCTTGAGAAAAATGTGAAGAATGTTTGGTGTTGTTGTGTCAAATGGGATGGGATCCCACAGGTTCATTGTTGGCTTCCTGTTCTTATGCTATCACTGCAAAGATAATTCTTTGGCCATAAGAAAATACTAACAATTTAGTTTTTAAATTTATACATTTATTTAACATTAATCTTTAATTATTTTTTTAGTGCACAAATTGGTCTTTGAATATTTTTTTTTTGTATACTGGAGAAAATTTAGAGATTCAAGTTAAGTAAATTTATAAAATCAAGAACTAAACTATTAATTCAGGGGAAGTATGTTTTGTATATATCTTTTCATAATATGATTTCTCTTATGTGCATAGTTTTTGTTTGTGAATTTCTCAAACTGCTCACTAATTCTTGAAAGAAGTAATTTTCAACACCTCATCAGGTCCTTCAAATCCAATTTGCTTTCTATCTCTCTTGGTAAAGAAACGTTTTAATAAGCCTTCACATCACTTTAATTGCAATCTGCTGAGATACAATATAGATAAAAATCATCTGAGTGAAAAAAAAGGGTTACAGAGGAACTGCAAATAATTTCTAAATTTTTTCAGGGCAATAACCAATGTCTTTTGGATATGCGTTTCTATGTGGGTGTTGTTCTGAATTCTTACATTTTCTAGCGCCTCTCTCTCTTTTCCTCTATTTTGAATTCATATAGCTGCCCCGATCACAAGCAGAATAGCCTGTTTAGCTTGATCAAGCCTAATCTGAAAAAAGAATATGAACTTGAGCTTTATTTTCAAAATAGGTTTAAGTTTGGCTCATCGAAAAAATATATTTTTTTTTAGCAAAAAAATATAAAATGAGTTCATTCCCAGACCCCACGTCCCAGCCCCACTCTTGGGCTTGAAACCCTTAATCGAGGGGCCATCTATGCAAGAGAGGCAATTAGGATTAGGAGCCCCACCCCACCATCAAGCATTGCACCGACCCCTTTGGCTCGAGACTCGCAACCTGTAGGGTCCCATTAGTCTCGAGGCCTGACCACCACCAATTACATATTGCTTGCAAAAACACCCCCACGCAATCCTGTTGTCTATTTAAGGTGTGAACTTTAACTTCAAGGTCTAAACTAGTCCCAAAAAAAAAAAAATTCAAGATCTAAAAGCAGTATGCTTACAAAATTACTTGTTGGAATCAAGCTTAGATTTAGTTTATTTTTCTTTGTCTTCTAATTTATTTGTTACTTTGTTTAGATGATTTCTTACTGCAAATATAATGGAAAAATTTGAGGAGAAAAACATAGTTATCATCACCACAACGCTAAACAATTTCAAGACACTAAGAATGAACAACTACCAAAATATGGATGTCACACGTCAAGAAAAAAAAAGCCTCAAAGAAATCTTTCATTATAATAGAACATGGGTGAAAGGTGACAGCAGAATAAAAAATTTAGGTAATCTTAAAAAGGACTTAGGAAAATATATAACAATTTAGAGAGATAAATGTAGAGCACTAGTAACTTTTGTTAAACATTCATGCTAATTTTATTTATGATTATATTATCCTATCTTATTAATAAATGCCAAAATTCTCGAACTTGATTCCTTAATCTTCAAACAATAATTCACACAATGTTATCAACCTCATATTAACAGTCATCGAATGGCTTAAAGTGTCAAAAGTTAATAACTCACTGAGTTGTATATTGTACCATAGCAATTATTGCCCTTCAAGCTCTCAAAGAATCCAGAGAGAACAAACCACCAAGTTGGTTGGGTTCAGATCCTTGTAGCAGTGGTTAGAAAGGAATTAGTTGCACCAATTCAAAGACGAGCTCAATGTCAGTTCAAGGCTCCTTCAATGTAATTTTTAAAACTTTGTTTTATTTTTAATTCTGACTTTGCTGCTACTTTCAGAATATTAGGAGGCATGAACTTGTTGGGCAAGCTGCTTGTCTTCAGAAATCCAGTCAATGTCTCACTGTAAATTTTCTACTTTAGCTTTTTCTACTCTCATAATGAGTTAAACACGGCTAACATACTTAAATCCTAAAAATACCTTTAGGCTACTATCCTTCCTTCAAGTGTCAGAAGATTCTGAAGTTGTGTTTGGGAATTTCTGATTTATTTGTATATTTTTGTGGCACTTCTTTTACACCCACACATGCTGCCAAATCTTTAATTGAGTTCATCAAAAGAAATTCTGTAAAAAAGAAGAAGAACTATTTGGACTTTAATCATTTGTAACAAAATTTATTTGCCAACCCACCAATTATACATGGGGACATAAAATCAAGCAATATCCTACTTGATGAACTCCTCAAAGCCAAACTTGCAAATTTAGGTCTCTCCAAACTTCTCGTTGATGGAGAAAGGGGCCATGTTACTACTGTCAAAGGGACAATTGTTGGTACAGAATGCTTTAAACTCCTACTCAATGAATTATCACTTATCTTTGTTCTCCATGTTTAAAATTTAATAATCACGAAATCAGCTTTCTCTATGTAGCTATGCAATCAAACTAATTTCCTTAATGACAGAAGACTATTCAAGAAATTTTGCAAACCATGGGCTACTTTTCAAAGTCAGGGGATGGAAAAAGCAGCACAGATTACATTTGTGCGGGATTTTGGATACTTTGAGAAGGATGTCATGTTAGGCTCTAAGTGCCATAGTTGCAAGGAGGTTAGAGACACTAACATATTGCAGCATTATCATTACCCTTTAAACCTGTCTTGCTTGGTGATTGTGTCTTTTTTCTAAACTTATACATTATCTATTGTGAGCATTTTAGGATAAGCTCTTAAAAGGAAGTTTAGCTAATGAGTTTTGTGCTTTCTTAAACTTGTGTATCTTGCAACGACAGGAGGAGTAAATAAAAGAATTATTTACCTACTGATTACTTTCTTTATAATTCAGTAGATTCAATTTTAGAGAATTTATACTGTTTGTCATACAAGCCTCTGCACAGGGCTTCTTGCTATGAGCTCCTCAAAATAAAATGAATTTTAAGATAAGTCCATACAGGTCATAACTCGAGAAAAAGATAAGATAAGACAAAATATAGCTTTTTTTTAAATAAAAAAATCTAGAATATGATGATTCAGTTATTCAACTATACAGAGGGGAAAATATTGCATCTCTGGGAGGAAAAAAGTTGGGTATAAGTGGACGCTGGCAATTGGTCCCTTTTCCACATTGCCATTTGATTTGTAATTGCAGACTGCTTTTCTTTTCCTTAACTCTAAAATCTGTATCTTTCTAGTCCATGAACAATCACTTAATTATGAACAAGGATTTTGACTTGACTTTTATTTATACTTAAACTTTGCAATTGATCATAGTCAGGAATCTACCTAGCTCACTATCATATCAGGTATTGTCATGGATATTGTTCAATAGTTATTATTTGGGCCATATCATGTGTAAAGTATAACACACTGTTGGTGCCTATGAAATTTTGGTAAACATGCTTTGCATGAGAATGTTATTTTCTTGTCGTATGTGGGTGGGTTGAGGCAGATATATGTTAGATGAATTATAGAAGTGTGACCCAAGTATTATTTTGCAGGCCTTATTGGTTCTCTGACAAAAAATCCACTGACATACGGCAATATTCTAGCTTATTTATGTTTAAGTGAAAAAGCTTATCTCTAGCACTGAACAAAAACCTTTAGTGTCCACTGTCCTATTTGGATTGAGTCTTCAGCTTTGGTCTAGGACCATTTGGCTCCACCTCCTGTTCTACATTATATTTCCTTGTTGAACTATAACACAAATGCAAATCTTTCATATTGTCAGTACCAAGTTGATCATTGCTGAACTTGCATTCCATCATAATTGAATCTGGGACTTTGGGTAGTGTTTCTTCTGTTTCCAATGCTACAAGAACTGTTACTATTTTCCACCATTGCCACTGGTCATTTCTCAAACTAGCATTTTATTTATCAGTTAATAGCTAGTCATAAGTCCACGAGTCGTGGGTGGGTGTAGAGCTGGATTGGCATGTTGTTTATCAGTTCACAAGCTACCTATGCCTAGTAGATTTGCAGGACCAGGAATGGGGTTTATTATTGTCTAGGAGTCTTATATTTATCAGTTATCTTTATCTTTAGGAGTTAATCTTGTACGGGTTCAAGTGTGTGTGTATCTTTTCTTCAGCTCCTAAAACCAATCATAACTTTGATTTAAATACCTTTGTAACCATGATATCAAAGTTGGTGGCAGACTGCGAAAATGGCCCTGTGTGGCAGAGTGTCAACTATCATAGATGTCGGCTGCCTTATCCATGTAGGGTGCTTTTTTCGAGTGTACTATTATGAGTATGGTATTTAAGTCCAGGGCTCTCCAACCTTAAAAGGCTAGCTTTTAGGAGGTGGTTCTTCTTTGGGTTTAAATACCTTTGTAACATATGTTCTCACATTTTGATCTTTCCCAGAACCAGAATAGCTTTCATTGCACTGTTTAGTATAAGATATAGAAAAGAATGAGCTAATTCGTATAATAAGAGGCACTGAAAGTCAGAAATAGTATAAGAAGGCACAAAATGATAGGCATCTTATATTTGCATTAGTTATTCAAACATATGCAAAGTCTACCTCAAAGAAAATAACAGAAGTGATTGTTTTATACAAGTGATTATTTTAAGAGTAAGAATGGACTATTATGAACTATTTGCATTAGTTTATGAGTTGTGTGCTTCAATGATACAAGTTGGTTGAAATGACTGTTTCTGATTGCTGAACCAGCACTAATTCCTTGCAGATTTCAGCAATGCAAGTTGGTTGAAAAGAAGCCTCTTGCTCAGTAAAGGGATCTTCAGGTGCCAGTATATCTATATATGTTGTATTTTCCTTTATAACTTATCCCAATGACAAACTGAGGCATACATACATTGTACGGATGGTAGGTTGGTTATGCATCTCTATGTACTTTCCAATTTCGTGCGAGGCATCTAAATTTCTTAACATGAATTTTTTCAATCATGGCTCTCTATCCTTTCCAACATGATCACTTATCTCTTCCTCTCTTTGTTCCCTTCCTCAGTGAAAGGCTGCATCTCGAACAATTATCTGTTTGAGCCAAGGCCAAAATCACACACTAGCAATTAAGCTAATTCTTATAGACATTACTTAGTAACTGTGAGACATCGCCCTTCCATTCTACTGGATGAGTTTCCATGTATGAAATCGTTCTTCCCCTCTTGTTTGTAGAATTTGTTAAGAGTTATATGTTTAGTTATTTGTGTGGGTTTGTTTTCTAGGCTCTCAGCATCTCTCTTCCTCTTAATCCCGCAATCTCAGTATTTTTTTAAAAACTTTTTGAGATCTCAATCCTCAGATATGAAATTCATTCTCTACCCTCTCTTGTTTTTGGTGTTTGTTACTCTTTGATGCATAAAATTTATCTAAACTAATGACTCACTTTAGTTGAGCCATTTGATTCTGTTTATTAAATCTATCTTCCTAATTAATTACATAAAGTATTAAATGAACTGAATGAGTTATGAGTTATGGACAATAGACTGCCTCCCAAGCCTGACTTATCATCGCAAAGATGGAGTTTTCCTGGGTTATCAAACTCTATAATACAATAATTGGTACTATAAATTATAACAATTTATAATGTGTCAAATGTTAATAAGAAGGAAACAGAGCTCGTTTGATAAATTTGACACAAAAATGTCAATGTGGTATGTGGGGTTAGTCCATTTATTACAATTGAACTGTTGTTTATATGGTGCACGTGGCAAGTATTAATGTAAATAAGTTTATTCGTAAGGGTATTTTAGTCTAGGTTTATTTGTAAGGGTATTTTAGTCTAGGTTTATTTGTAAGGGTATTTTAGTCTTTAGTCTTTTCTTTTGTTTTTCATTTCCCTTATATTGCTCTTCCTTTCCTAAAAATCTGATATTGTATTTTGCTTTCTCCCTTTTGCAATAAACCCTAGCCTCCTTCTTCTTCTTCATCTCCATTCTCTTCTTTGCACAATTTTGTATTTGTTCTTTGTATTGTTTTCATGGTATCAGAGCATGGTTTGTGGAAGGTAGTTTAAATCCATCCACTGAAGTTTGATCGATCGCACTGTTTAAGAGCCTCGTTGCATTGCTTCAAATCGGTATTATTCTTCTCTTATCTTGATAACCTCTGGGTTCTTTGCTCGAATTGCAATTTTTGGGGCTATCTAATAGTTTGGGGTATTTGAAAGTTTGGGTGTTTTTGCAATGGCTGGTAATAGAGATGATTTACTTCAATCCATTAGTGTGAGATTAGATGGAAAAAACTACTCATATTGGAGTTACGTAATGAAGAATTTTCTGAAAGGGAAAAAGATGTGGGGTTATGTTTCTGAAACTGTGAATAAACCCACAGATGACAAAGAGACAGATTATGCTATGAAGTTAGAAAATTGGGATGTAGACAACTCTAAGATTATCACTTGGATAAACAATTCTGTTGAACACTCAATAGGTACCCAATTGACAAAGTATGAAATAGCTAATGAGGTTTGGCAACACTTAGCAAGACTGTATACTCAGTCTAATTTGGCAAAGCAATACCAGTTAGAATGTGATATTGGAGCACTTGAGCAGAAAGATATGAGCATTCAAGAGTTCTATGCAGCAATGACAGATCTTTGGGATCAATTGGCTCTTACAGAATCCGCAGAGCTGCGTGCTTGTGCACCATATATTGCTCGCAGAGAAGAACAACGATTGGTTCAGTTCTTGATGGCTCTTCGTGATGATTTTGAGGGGCTTCGTGGTTCTATTCTGCATCACATCCCTCTCCCTTCAGTGGATTCAGTGGTCAGTGAGCTTTTGGCTGATGAGATACGTCTTAAATCCCAAGTTGGAAAAGGAATTCTCCTGGCACCCAGCTTGTCTGTTCTGGCAGTTCCTTCTCGAGCTCCTGCCCATTATGAGAATAAACCTTACACAAAGGTTAGAATTGATGACTGCAGCTTCTACAAGCAAAAGGGCCATTGGAAGGCTCAGTGTCCTAAGCTATTAAATAGAGCACGGCAACAACACCAACAGAGACCTCACTTCAGACCTTCTCATTTTGGAAATCAATTTCAACCACGACCATATCGTCCTCCACAGTTCAACACTGCAACAGTTGTTCTTCCATCTGATTTTGGAGCCTCATCCACCAATTTCGCACTTGCAGCTCTTTCTGAGCAACTTCAAAAGCTTCTTATTGCTCAGCTACATGATATGTCTGCTTCTTCTGCGATAGGTCAGCCACCCCCTACTTCTTCAGGTATATCTTCTTCCATATGGGTCTTGGACTCTGGAGCATCTCACCACATGTCCCCCGATTCAAAACTATTTGTTTCTCTGTGTCCTGCATCATCTGTATCTGTCATGACTGCTGATGGTACGCCTATGCCATTAGCAGGAGTAGGTTCAGTTGTCACTCCTTATTTGTCTCTATCTAATGTTTATCATATTCCCAATCTTACAATGAATCTTGTATATGTTAGCCAATTGTGTGATTCTGATTACTCAATATATTTTTTTCCTACCTCTTATCACTACAACAAAACAGGGCTTCAGTGACGACAAAAGTCGTCACTGAAAGTCCAAATTTCATCACTGAAGACATTCAGTGACGACTTTTGGTCGTCACCAACTGGTCGTGGAAAAACCCGTTGCTGAAAGTATCAGTGACGACTTAAACAAGTCGTCACTGAAAACAACTTTCAGTGACAACTATTTCGCCACTAATTGTCCTTAGTTTTGTCGCTAAAACCCAATAATCGTCACTGAAACATCACATTCAGTGACGACATTCATAGTCGTCACTGAAACCTTATATTCAGTGACGACTATAGTCGTCACTGAAAGTGGTGATTTAGTGACGACCTATATAGTCGTCACTGAAAATAAGTTTCAGTGACGACTATAGTCGTCACTGAAGCCTACCATGTTAAATTAGTCACGACTTAAGTCGTCACTAAATCTCAACTTATTGAGTTTTAGTGACGACTTAGGTCGTCACTAAATCTCTATTTATTGGGTTTTAATGACGACCTTTGGTCGTCATTAAATCTTCTGTTCCAAATTTTTATTTTATTTTTATTAACCATTTGAATAAAACACTACTTTATAATTAAAATTCAGAACAAACAAAATTAATAAAATTCTATATATATTACCATAATTTGGAACATATACATGATAATTGAGTGATATACCATGTCTCTTAATAGAAAATGTTATACATAATACAATATCAACAGAATATCAAAACAATTAACTTGGTGGTTCTGTTGGAGTTGGTGTTGCATTATTTGTAGAACTTGGTACAGCACTACTTATAAGTCCCAATAGAATTTGCCCCTGTTCATATCACAATAATAAATTAATATATAACTTGATAAGTCTAACATAAAAAAATACATGTAGCATAAAGAAAATCCTAAAAATATTAAAGATTACCAAATTTAACAAATTAAATTAATATGACTAAACAATGATGTTTCTTTAGAAAAATCACCACATTTATTTTTAGAAAAGCATTATGAAAGATATCTAAATCAAATCTCATTACCCATGTTTCATGACTAAATATAGATGAGGAATCAAAACTTAGTCCTCCAAACATGAATAAAAGTCATAGTCATCAGAAATCATTATCAAGTCAGTCTCTTAAATAATTTTTTTTTTAATTTGGGTCTCATTGTTTCTCATAAACCTGCATAGTCAACAACAGGGGAGGAACTTTGTAAGAAAGTACAGCAAGAGTTGGGGCCTCCTTCTACTGCCTTAAGACATACTCTTTTCCATGGTAACAGGCATTCTTCAAAGGCACTTACAAAGTCTGAGTTAGGACCAATCAACTTCATATCACCATAAATTGGTTCATCAAGAAAACATAATAACAACCTTCACACAGAGAAAGCCATACGATGCATATAAAATCATTAGCCAAACTGCCAGAGAGGGTACTCATTTATAGAAAAATCAGGCCTGTGCCTGCAAAATCAATTGCCAGCAATATAGTATTTTAACCCTGCTTTAGACATAGTTCAAGATCAAGCATCGTAATAATTACTGAACAGTGAAAAATGAAAGATAAATAAGATTAATCATGAACCACTAAATCTCCAACATCTTTCCACAGATAGCACTAGTACATTATCTCAACATAATGCATAGAGTAGATTTCAAACTTGCCCAATGCAGCCCTCGTTTCACACAGCAGAGAGGCATAACTCAATATTCACTTCATTTCTGATTGATTCAATCAGACTCTAAAACAGAATTTCAAAGTAATAAGTGAATAAGTTAAATAGAAACAATGATAAATAATGTTAAAAGTAAAAATCTCAAAATAGGAAAGGGAAAGCTGCAATGTGATAAAAATTAAGGAACCTCATATTTCTCACTAAAAAGCACAGTGCTCATGCTCCATTAAAGATTCAAGATATAGCATTAAACTTAAGCCCCTCCCAGACAGACAGCCACAAAACATTGGATTCAACCCCCACACACAGTAATGAAAAACCAATTGTGGGATGAAATTATACAAGACATAAAGCAGTACATCCTGAGCTGTAGGCTAAACAAAGCTGAAACTTAAGAGGTTCAAAAGGATGGGAAATCACTATGCATCATTCTAACCAGGCTAACATAAGGTTGAACTAACTATACAAAACCTGAGACATAAATAC
This sequence comes from Gleditsia sinensis, assembly GCA_037074535.1. Classification (NCBI taxonomy): domain Eukaryota; kingdom Viridiplantae; phylum Streptophyta; class Magnoliopsida; order Fabales; family Fabaceae; genus Gleditsia; species Gleditsia sinensis. Next base: position 17,288,370 of record CM073472.1, read on the forward strand.
TAGTCCAGATAAAAGACTCATTTCAAATATCTTTCAAATGGAAAGCTTATCTTGTTGATATAACTAAATGGCAGCCTGGTAAACTGATTTTCTGCAAGTTCCAAAACATGATTTTCAGACAAAAAGAAAAATATAGAAGTCATGAATGCTTCATAATTATCATTACCTGAGTTGGATCAACCTCTCCTTGAATGATATTTAAAATTGATATATATTTTTCCTGGCTAGCATCTTTTGTTCGAGCATATGAAGAGACCATAATGTTTTTTGCCTGCCAGGAAAATTAATATAAGGCAGAGTGCATTCTAAAGCCATTTAAATTGAATTTTAACTGTTTAAGCAGTCATCATACCTGTGAGCCGCTTGAGCGTCAAAAGTGAATTGTATGGTTGGACCACCACATCACTTGTCTCCATTTGGTTAGGAAACACATTGTATGTCTGAACCAATTTTTTACTGTAGCGATCATTTAGAGTCTCCAATAAATATGAACCCATACCTGTATCAGTATAAATAAAACACTTGGTTCAAAAAACAAGAATTTTCCTTTTTAATAAAAGAAACACAAGCAAGAAAAACTTGAGCTATCCCCAAGTTTATATCTTCTCCATACCAAGTTCAATGCTAACTAGAGACCCCAAACATCTATATATAGAGATTAGAGAGCACTTTCAGTCCCTGTTAAATGTTAGATCAACTTATTTTTTTGGTTAGGACACTATGCAAAAGGTTCAAATTAGGAGATAATGAGAGCCTCTTCAGAAATCCCTTACTTCTTTGGATGCAGCCACTACACAACTCCCCAAAAAGATAAAGAGGGGAGAATGATGAAATAAGAAAATAAGTGTTGACTTGTCTTTTTTTCGTTTGTGTCCTTCGTCTTCTGACTTTTATTTATGGCATTCTCGTCTTGGTCATGTTTCAGTTTCCCGTTTAAGATTCTTAACTTCTACAGGAACTCCAGGAAATTTGCAAGCTCATCACATTTCTGATTGTAGTGGTTGTAAACTTACAAAATTTTCTATTTGCCTTTTAATCGAAGTACTTTTTACTCTTATTCACCTTTTGATTTAATTCATTCTGATGTGTGGGGACCTTCCCCCATTGCTACAAAGGGGGGGTCTCGATATTATGTCTCTTTCATTGATGATCACACTCGATTTTGTTGGATTTACCTTATGAAACGTCGTTCTGAATTTTTTGACATTTATAACAAATTTTGAGCTCTTGTAAGAACACAACATTCAGCTGTTATAAAGTGTTTTAGATGTGATCAGGGTGGTGAATATACTTCTAATAAATTCTGTGATTTACTTGCCTTAGATGGAACTGTTTATCAAACTTCTTGTACAGATACTCCTGAGCAAAATGGTGTTGCTAAAAGAAAACATAGACACATTGTTGAAACAGCTCATTCTCTTTTACTGTCATCTTCTGTTCCTAGTGAGTTTTGGGGAGAAGCAGTTCTTACTGCGGTCAACTTAATCAATAAGATTCCTTCTTCCATCACTTCAGGTTTGTCACATTTTGAAAAACTATATGGAAATGCTCCTGACTATACTTCCTTGAGAGTTTTTGACTTTACTTGTTTTGTTCTTCTTTCTAGTGTAGAGCGTACAAAATTGTCACATCGTTCTGCCATGTGTGTGTTTCTTGGATATGGTGAGAGTCAAAAAGGATATCGTTGTTTTGATCCAAGTTTGAAAAAACTATATGTATCTCGTCATGTTTTATTTCTTGAGCATATATCCTTCTTCTCTATTCCTATTACTTCTCACAACTTGACCAAATCTGATCTCATTTTTATTGATCCTTTCTCTGACCATACAGAAAATGTTTCTCCCCAAGGTCCTCTCACTACAGGTTCTGACTCCTCATTCACTCCCATAGTTCATTTTCCTCTTCATTATTCTCGCAGGGTTCGCACTATTAGTTCTGGAGATACTGGTACCTCTCAATCTGACATTTCTAGTAGTCCTCCTCTTCCTGCAGCTACCCAAGCTCTTCTTAAGACTGTGGATCCTCCTCCTCGCTATCCTCAGTGCATTCGTAAGTCTACTCACCTACCAGATTTTTCTTATTCTTGTTATTCCACATCTTTTACTTCTTTTTTAGCATCTATTCATCATCTCTTTGAACCATTATCCTATAAAGAGGCAACTCTTGACCTCCTTTGGTAGAAAGTTATGGATGAAGAACTTTATGCTCTGCACAAGACAGATACTTGGGATTTGGTACCTTTACCGCCTGGTAAAAGTCTAATTGGTTCTCGTTAGATTTATAAAATCAAGACAAAGTCTGATGGGTCTGTTGAGCGTTACAAAGCTAGATTGGTTGCCAAAGGGTTTTCTCAGCAGTATGATATGGATTATGAGGAGACTTTTGCTCCTGTTGCAAAGATGACTACTGTTCGTACTCTTATTGCAGTTGCATCTGTTCGTCAGTGGCCTATATCTCAAATGGATGTTAAAAATGCATTCTTGAATGGTGATTTGCATGAAGAAGTCTACATGGTTCCCCCTCCAGGTGTATCTCATAAACATGGAGACGTTTGCAAGCTTAAGAAAGCTTTGTATGGCCTCAAACAGGCACCACGTGCATGGTTTCAAAAGTTCTCCACTGTTATCACCTCTCTTGGGTTTTCCTCCAGTGATCATGACTCGGCTCTTTTTGTAAAATGTACCACTATAGGTCGTATTTTGCTTTCTTTATATGTCAATGATATGATTATTACTGGTGATGATCTTGATGGGATTGCATTGTTAAAGTCAAAATTAGCCCATCAGTTTGAAATGAAAGATTTGGGTTCTCTACGATACTTTCTGGGTATTGAAGTTGCTTTTTCTCCAAAAGGTTATCTTCTCTCTCAGTCTAAGTACACTGCTAAAATTCTTGAGCGTGCTCGTCTTACTGATACTCGAACCGTCAATACTCCTTCTGAGGTTAATGTTCACTATTCTTCTTCTGATGGTACTCCTTTGCAAGATCCTACCTTGTATCGAACAATTGTTGGTAGTTTGGTATACCTAACTATTATTCGTCCCGACATTGCATATGTTGTTCATATTGTTAGTCAGTTTGTTGCTGCTCCTACTACGGTTCATTGGACAGCTGTTCTTCGTATTTTGCGGTATCTTCGATGTACTATATTTCAAAGTCTCTTACTCCCATCCATCTCTTCCTTGGAGTTGCGTGCATACTCTGATGCTAATAATGGTCGTGATCCCACAGATCGCAAATCTGTTACTGGTTTCTGTGTCTTTTTAGGCGATTCTCTTATTTCTTGGAAGAGCAAGAAACAATCTGTTGTTTCTCAATCTTCTACTGAAGTAGAGTATCGTGCTATGGCTTCTACTACCAAAGAGATTGTTTGGCTACTTTGGCTACTTGCTGATATGGGAGTTTATCTTTCTCATCCCACTCCTATGTATTGTGACAACCAGAGTGCTATACAAATTGCTCACAATTCCATGTTTCATGAACGCACTAAACACATTGAGATCGATTGTCACTTTACCCGTCACCATCTCCAGCTTGGCACCATTACTTTGCCTTTTGTTTCTTCTTCCTTGCAGATTGCGGATTTCTTTACTAAGTCACATTCTATTTCTAGATTTCGCTTTCTAGTTGGCAAACTCTCAATGCTCCTTGCAGCCGCATCTTGAGTTTGAGGGGGGATATTAATGTAAATAGGTTTATTTGTAAGGGTATTTTAGTCTAGGTTTATTTGTAAGGGTATTTTAGTCTTTAGTCTTTTTCTTTTATTTTTTATTTCCCTTATATTGCTCTTCCTTTCCTAAAAATCTGATATTGTATTTTGTTTTCTCCCTTTTGCAATAAACCCTAGCCTCCTTCTTCTTCTTCATCTCCATTCTCTTCTTTGCACAATTTTGTATTTGTTCTTTGTATTGTTTTCAGCAAGAACTCATTTGGAATCACCAATGACACAGAAATACCATTAGGCTACTATCCTTCCTTCAAGTGCGGGAAGATTTTGAACTTGTGTTCGGGAATTTTTTATTCATTTCTATATTTTTGTGGCACTTCTTTTACATTCACTTATGCTGCCAAATCTTTAACAGAATCATCAAAAGAAATTCTATAAAAAAATTTATTTGGACTTAATCATTTGTAACTAAATTTATTTGCCAACCCACCAATTATACACAGGGACACAAAATCAAGCAATGTCCTACCTGATGAACGTCTGAATGCAAAAGTTGCAAATTTTGGTCTCTCCAAACTTCTTGACAGTGAAAGCGGCAATGTCACTGCTCAAATCAAAGGGACAATGGTTGGTACAGAATGCTTTAAACTCCTACTCTATGAATTAGCACCATCATTGTTCCACACCTTTAAAGTTTCATGCATAATCATGAAATCAACTTTTTCTATGTGGCTATGCAATCAAACTAATGTCCGGACAGGAGTTTTATAATCATGAAATCAACTTTTTCTATGTGGCTATGCAATCAAACTAATGTCCGGACAGGAGTTTTCAAGAAAATTTGGTAACCGTGAGCTAAACTTTTCAAAGTCAGGGGATGGAAAAATTAGCACAGATTCCCATGGACGTGAGACAGTTGCTGCACCACGTCGAACAAGACTTGCACGGCAAGATTTCAATGGACTCAAATCGTCAACTTTGTGAAAGCATGAAATTTGTTTGCAGGTCTCTAATGTCAAAGCATTAACTTTTTTCCTGAGTGAGGGGTTAGAAATTTGTAAATATGTGGCAGTCTGTTCATATGGTTGTGAAGACTAAAGACTTACTAATTCTTACCATCAATCCCCGTTAACATATATTTAATAAATTTATTTATTTGACTTAACTAAAAATTTATATATTTTAGATGAGCATGTAGTTTAGGTCTAATCTTTGATTTGACGAGCAAAATGGATGTTAAATATCTACCAAAAGGATTAATGAAATTAACTAAAAAAATAAGTTAAGAAACTAACAAACTAATTTGACCTAAATATTATCTCTAATTTGGTTTTTGAGATGTCTTTATAGTTTATACTATCTTTAATCTTTAAAACTTACAAAATACATTGGACCAAAAACCTTTGCATGCCAGATTCCAAATTAACACTAGTCTCCTTTGTTTATTAGGAAAACCTTTCTGTTAAACAAAGGTATTCTACTTGATTAATTGCCATAAGCTGCACGTTATTTTTTTTTTTGTAATTATTATTATCTGATTCTGTCTTTAATAAGTAAATAACTATTATTATCTTATAGCAATTTAGTGCAGTAAATTCCTGAACCAGCGGAATATGCAAAAGGCCGGGTCTTTGAAGTAAAATCTTGGCTTAAAGCAAAGATTTCATTGAATAAGATTGGAATTGAAGTTTTATGTATCTTGAGAAAAATGTGAAGAATGTTTGGTGTTGTTGTGTCAAACGGGATGGGATCCCACACGTTCATTGTTGGCTTCCTGTTCTTGTGATAACTGCAAAGATAATTTTTTTGGCCACTTATCTATTTTATGAGAAAATTAGCAGTTTACTTATTAAATTTATAGATTCATTTACTATTAATCTCTATTTTTTTAGTGTATAAATTAGTCTTTGAAATTATTTTGATATATTTTTTTGTATATATAAGTTATTTCGGAAGTTAAAATTAAGTAAATTTATAAATTCAAGAACTAAATTATTAATTTACTCTTTATTTTATCAACTGATTCAATCTAATATGTCATTTCATGAGTTTGCTTCTTTTTTTCTTTCTTTTTTTAATTCTACTGGCTTTTACTATCCACTTTTTTATTTTGTTGTTATTTTTATAAGAGAAATATGCCATTGTTATTATATTTAGATGTCATATTAGGATTCTACATCTGGCCCCCTCCCCCCCCCCCCCCCCAAAAAAAAACCTACCGCCCAATAAGAAAAATTAAGAGGGATGATCATTTCATTTAGAGGGGAAGTATGTTTTGTATATATCTTTTCATAATATGATTACTCTTATGTGCATAGTTTTTGTTCGTGAGTTTCTCAAATTGCTCAGTAATATTTGAAAGAACTATTTTTCAACACCTCATCAGGTCGTTCAAATCCAATTTGCTTTCTATCTTTCTTGGTAAAGAAACATTTTAATAAGCCTTCACATCACTTCAATTGCAAGCCACTAAGATAGAATATAGATAAAAATCATTTGAATGAAACAAAAAAGTTACAGAGGAATAGCAGATAATTTCTAAATTTTTGCAGGGTAATAACCAATGTCTTTTGGATATGCATTTATATGTGGATGCTGTTCTAAATTCTTACATTTTCTAGCCTTTCTTTTTCTTTTCCTCTATTTTGAATTCATATGGTTGTTCCAATCACAAACAGAATAGTTTGCTTAGCTTGATCAAGTCTAGTATGAAAAAAGAATATGAGCTCGAACTTTATTTTCAAAATAAGTTTAAACTTGGCTCGTCTTGAAAATAATTTTTTTATCAGAAAAATATCAAATTAGTTCAGAAAAATATACTATCTTTAATCTTTAATCTTTAAAACTTACAAAATACATTGGACTAAAAACCTTTGCATCCCAGATTCCAAAATAACACTAGTCTCCTTTGTTTATTAGGAAAACCTTTCTGTTAAACAAAGGGATTCTACTTGATTAATTGCTTTGAGCTTCATGTTACATTGTTTTTTTTAATTATTAATATCTGATTCTGTCTTTAATAAGTAAATAACTATTATTATCTGATAGCAATTTAGTGTAGTAAATTATGAATCAGCGGAATTTGCAAAAGGCCAGGTCTCCGAAGTAAAATCTTGGCATAAAGCAAAGATTTCATTGGATTAGATTGGAATTGAAGTTTTATGTATCTTGAGAAAAATGTGAAGACTGTTTGGTGTTGTTCTGTCAAAATGGATCCCACAGGTTCATTGTTGGCTTCTGTTCTTGTGCTATCACTGCAAAGATAATTTAGTGGCCACTTATCTATGTTATGAGTAAATTAATAGTTTAGTTTTTAAATTTATAAATTTATTTAGCTTTAAACTCTAATTTTTTTAATGCACAAATTAGTCTTTAAAATTATTAACCTATTACATGTTAATTATTTTGTCATTCTCTAAAAATATTAAATCCATTGCATGTTGCTCCTTGAAATAATAAAATACAACGAGTTTGATATTTTTCTTGTATACTTAAGAGAATTCAAGGATTAAAACTAAATAAATTTATAAATTTAAGAACTAAATTATTAATTTACTCTTTATTTTATCAACTGATTCAATCTAATATGTCATTTCATGAGTTGGCTTTTTTGTTTCTACTGACTTTTGCAATAAAATTTTTAATTTTGTTGTTATTTTTTTATAAGAGAAAAATGTCATTGTTATTATATTTAGGATGTCATATTAGGATTCTACTTCTAGCCCCCTCACCCCCCCAATAAGAAAAATTAAGAGGGAGTTTCATTTTATTTACAGGGGAAGTATGTTTTGTATATATCTTTTCATAATATGATTCCTCGTGTGTATAGTTTTTATTTGTGAAATTGTTAAATTGCTTGCTAATGTTTGAAAGAACTAGTTTTTAACACCTCATTAGGTCCTTCAAATCCAATTTTCTTTCTATCTCTCCTGGTAAATAATTTGCAAAATTTTTCAGGGTATTAACCAATGTCTTTTGGATATGTCTTTCTATGCGGGTGTTGTTCTGAATTCTTACATTTTTTAGCTTTTCTCTCTTTTTCTCTATTATGAATTCATATGGTTGTCCCAATAACAAGCAGAGTAGCTGGCTCGGCCTGACCAAACCCAATCCGAAAAGAAAAAAAAAATACACAAGCTTAGGCTTTATTTTCGAAACAAGTTTAAGCTTGGCCCGTCCTAAAAACATATTTTTTTCTTTTAAAAAATTATATAGTTTTTAAAGATGTTTTAATGTTTAAAAATGTGTATTATTTTATAAAATTGTTGCTTTTTAAAATAAATTATCTTATACACACACACACACACACACTCTCTCTCTCTATGATAAATTAATATTTATACTGTTAATTTATTTGAATCTTAAAGTTTGATTAACCATTTGGTGACAAGGTAAACCTGAATAGATGTAGTTTAATACTTTAGTTATGCTACTTGACTCTACTACTTATATAAATTTTTAGAATTTTAATTTTTAGAGTAAATTACCTTTCTTAATTCTGAGATTTGTGAAAATTACACTCACACTTCCTTTAATTTCAAATTGATATATGCTAAAATATCCCCTGAAGTTTATAAAACCTACACTCACTCTCTTTCAAGTTTTAAAAAAACTATACTACCTTTTGATGATTTGTATTGTATTTAATTGAACTGTTTATCAATTTTTAGGAGAAAACATACATAAAATATAAGTTTCATTAATAATTTTATGAATGTAGAGGATTTTTGTACAATTTAAAATTAAAGAGAACGTAAGTGTAGGTTTTAAAGACCTCAAGTGAGATAAATATAATTTACTCAAATTTTTATAAAGTAAATATGCTACTTGACTCGACTCCTTATATAACTTATTAAGATCTTAATTTTTATATGGAGGTTATTCTCCATGTTCTGTTGTTACTAATCATACTAATGGGGAAAAAAAGTTGGTTCTAAAAGCCGCTGCACGAGGAGAAATACATTTGAAGAGTATTGGTCATTTCTGTTCGTTGTATTAATTGTCATTGGAGGATAGCATTGTCCTTAGGAGTCCTGCCTTATTTCTCTGAGTTTAGACATCAACATTATTCCTCCAGTTTTTCCGTCATGGTTTTTCTTTTTAGGTTCTAAATTTTTATTTTTACTTTTTATTCAAATAGAAGATATGTAAGAACCTGTTCAGGGGTAGTGATGAAGATTGAAGACCAAGCTTCTCTGTTACATGAATGTGAATAGGTAAGTACTGAAAAAAAATGCTTCAAGGGTACATATTTCTTTTTCTGTTCTCTATTATTTATTTACTTTTTTCATGAGCCTTTGCCATATATAATCAAAGGAAATGCTAGTTAATGTTTATGCCAATGAGTTCATATTGTGGAAAAAGTATGTTTTGGCTGGTTGTCTTACTCTTAGTTTTTAGATCAAGGTACTGTTTACAGAGGCATGCTTGTAAATTGTAAAATTGTTTTTGTAAAAAAGTTAAGAGTTCACAGAAATGTTGAAGAATTCATAAATGAAGCGGTTGTTCTTTCCCAAATTAACCACAGAAATGTGGTTAAGCTATTCGAATTTTGCTTGGAGACACTAGTTTGTTTGCTAGTTTCCGAATTTAATGAGAACCTTCTCCAATATTTGCATAACCAAAATGAGAAATTGCTACTTAAAGATTCAGGAGCTCTATTTTATTCTGCTTCTCAACACATTTAACACAAAATTTAAAAGTTGCCCACTAAATGAATTTCTGAAAAATATATATATTCAAATTTTAAAGTATCCCAAATAAAGAGTATACTGTGAAATTCTTAAAAATGAATATATTATACCACTTATATATATATATATATATATTAGTAGCTCTATAACATATATTTTTAGCTGCTTCATATTAAACTTACTTTAACAATATGTGTTTGTACTTCAAAAGCTTCTCTTTCTCGAGCAATGGCTTCTTCTCCGCCAATTCAAGAGCCACTTTCAGTTTTTGGTGGTTCTGGTTTTGAACTTCCACCACTATCAGAATCAGAAGCAGCTTCAGGTACTGAATGTTTTCGTTGAAGTTCTTGTTGGAGCTCTAGCTTTTCCAGCATGAGCTTCGGGCATTTTGCTTGGGGTCTCTCTCTTTGATGACCATTCTCAAAAGATAATTGAAATGGATCAGCTCATTTTCTCTTGATGTTATGTTCAACTTAATGTTAAAGTCAATTAGAATAAAGAGTCCGAGGTGATAAAGTCAATCAGTAAATGGAATCATGACACTTATTAGTGATAGATGGCGTTGAAGTAACTAAATATTATTTAAAAATTTGGGAAACTTATTACATCCTGAGAGAGATAGCGTTTCAGAAATGATAATGAGATTTACAGCTGCATAAAAGAATCAACCCAACTCTCCTAACAAGAAGTTGGTGTCGGAGAGTCCAAAGGTTATCCATTCCAATGAAGGTACCTTGGCCTATAAGACAATGATTGTAGAATCTGAAAGACATTACCTGAAACAAAATGAACAAGTAAATCATATCATATAGCTAGATTTTCTTAATAAGATTACTATGTCAATAAGGGACGTCAATCAGTACAAGTAGCAGAACCAGCTTTGCTGGTTTGCTATTCCAAGTGCACAAAAGCATCACAAGTGATGAATAATGGACTATGTATCAAAATAGATTTGGCAGCAACACCAAGTTACCAACTTTTTTATTACAACAGTACAACTAGAATCCTAAATATAATTATCAGAAATTTGACACCAGAATATATTGCTGAGAGATGCCCCTATTATTACAAACAGATTATCATAAGGATCAAACTGCTAATTACTAAGTACTGACTTGAGTAAGAAACTCTGATGCAAGCAAATATATCCTGAAAAGGAACACATAACTTAAAAAAAAAAGGTCAATTAGAAGAAAGAACATTTAGCTTCTAGTCCACGAGCAATTGAATTCTAAATTGTAGTAATCAAAACGCCACAATATCGAGAATAAAATGCCATTGTACATTTGACCATATGATGTATGCACTCAAGAGTCTATAGAAGATACTATACAATTAATTATGGCATTCAAATTGCAGTTTCACTACTTTAAACTTATTATAGTAATTGATCTAAGATACCATTTGGAGCATGGTTCTTTTGCGGGAGGGGTATGATTCACAACCATCCCGCAAGGGAACCATGCAACACTATTTAATGTGAAATAGTAATAAGGAAATGTGAAATAGTAATAAGGAAATGCTATGTAAGCAAAGTATATATATATATATATATATATATATATATATATATATATATATATATATATATTTTACCTTTTCAGTCTCCAATTCTTTTCTTTCATATTGTTTTAATTATTGGACTGCAGAAGAAATGCCTATTATCATAATCTGACACACATGAAGATTACTGTTAGCATTAACATTAGGCTTTCAAAGTAAAGTTTTAAGTTACAAAGCCACTGATGCTGGCAAGATGAAGAGAATAGAATATGAAAGATTATAAGAACCAAATGCTTGGTGAAGGGTAACCTTACTTTTTCTTGTTTGAAATATATGCACTAATTGAAATATGCTGCTTAGGGAAGAAAATGAATTTTGCTCAAAGTTATGAAAGAGAAGTAATTCTAAATCCTGAAACTGAATCATCTTAATTTGTTTGATGATTTTGTCAATACTTTCGTGGTAAGCTCCAAAATATCAGCTTATCATTTGACACTATCTTTTGAAGTAAGGTGAGACCAAATTTTTTTATTATAAACTACAATGAAAACAGCTGAGACGGACAAGTATGAAGACAGTGAAAAAAAGTCAGGAGAACAACAAAATCAGTCAAGAACCAGATCAAAGCAATTAACTAAAAACATAGTACTTACTGTTATATAATTGCACTTCTTCTCTCACAGGCCATATATGTTACATATATATTAGAAAGTAAAATTTAATTAGGGGATAAAATGTTGAAGAGCGATATACCTATAAAGCAATCATAGAAATTTTTTTTCTGTCGAGTGCTTTCCTTTTATTTTGTACAAACTTGAGTTCTAAGGGGGAAATTTTTTTTCAGTCTGACAAAGTTGTTCCAGCAAATTTGAGTATTAACTCCTCAATCTTCTGATCTACAATGTCTAAAGATGTCTTCAATTGCTTTTTTGGAGGGAGTTGTTCTTGTACATTTCTTCTTCTTGAAATGCAAATTCGCTTCTTCAACTAAATTGTGATATTCTAAGGCATAAACGGGGCAGACACCATATTTCTTGATCAAGCAATCACAAAAATTATGTTGGAATTCAAATGAAACCTTTGGTTTATAAGCGGTGCCCTGCCTTTTTTGTGTTCTTTTAACTTCAAATAATATGCATTGACAGAGTTCAAAATCACGCCATAGAAAGACATGATCCGAACACAAGAAAAGGGGATTCAAATCCACGAGCTTGAAATATTCACGTTCCCAATACCCTCGTCCAATCAGATTTCTAACCTCTCCACCATCTTCTAAGAAAACTCGTAATTTGAACTTACCTGGGTTCTTCTTTGAGGAGAATTGAGGAAGAACCAGGCAGAAAATGAAATCCATTAAGTTATCAAGCGGTGGAACAAGTTCAATAGTTAGGGAAGCCTCTTTTGTCCGATTATATCTGAACCACTTTGGAACTCTGCATCCTGGGTAAAAACATACAGGTCCTTCAAAGGAGTGATTGATATATACTTGTCGCATGAATGATAAATAAGCATCTACCATGATGGCGCGGCGTGAATTTTCATCCATTTTCACCCAATTTACAAGAAAAACATATTCCATCCTGCGATCAGTTGATAAAGTGAATGCAGTCTTCAGTGATGTGCAGTTGGCTGCATATAAAACTTGAAGGAATGGTGGAAGTTGTGGTAGCGACCAAAGCCTTTTGCATTCCTTCAACCATAAGAATTTCAGCTTTGAAAGATGCTTAATGCTAGAAGGCAAGCTCTTTATATTGCTTCCTGTTAGAGATAAAGTCTCTAAAGATGATAAGTTGCTGCTGTTGTCAGGGAATTCAGCCAAGTTACTACATCTTTCCAACTTTAGTGTAACCAAAGAACGTAAGGCACTAAATAGGATGTGTAGCATGTGTTTCTTGATTACTGGTTTGCAAGAAGAGACTTAAGAGATGTCAAGCTACCCAACTTGTTTATAGGAAAATTTTCCTATAAACCGATACTACACAATCTATTCAGTGCCTCACGTTCTTTGATTAAACTAAATTTGGACGGATGTTATAACTTGGCTGAAGTCCCTGACAACATCAGTACCTTATCATCTTTAAATATTTTATCTCTATGTGGAAGTAATATAGAGAGCTTGCCTTCTAGCATCGAGCATCTTTCAAAGCTGGAAAGCATATTGTTGAAGGAATGCAGGAGGCTTCGGTCGCTACTACAACTTCCACCGTTCCTTAAACGATTATTTGCTGCCAACTACACATCACTGGAGACTGCATTCACTTTATCAACTAATCACAAGTTGGAATATGTTTCTCTCTTAAATTACATGAAGATGGATGAACATTCACTCTGGGGTATTATGATAGATGCTTATTTCTCATTGATGCGACGAGCATATATCAGTACAAGCGGCCTCGGGTATTTTTACCTTTTTGAAGGACCTGAATTTTGTTACCCAGGAAGTAGAGTTCCAGAGTGGTTCAGACATAATCGGACACAGAAGCTTCCTTAACTATTGAACTTGCTCCACCTCTTGATAACTTAATGAATTTCATTTTCTGCCTCGTTCTTCCTCAATTCTCCTCAGAGGGGAACTGTCAAAGTGGGTTAGGACTCAAAGTTTTATTGGAAGATGGTGGAGAGGTTAGACATCTGATTGAACAATTCAAACCCTTGTCCCACTTCGTGAATTTGCCTCACGTTTCCTTGAATTCGGATCATATTTTTCTATGGTATGATATTTTTCTCTCAAACAAGTTATTAGGGGAACTTAAAAGAAGACAAAATGAGCAAGGCACTGCATATAACCCAAAGGTTTCATTTGAATTTGAGCTTAATTTTTGTGATTGCTTGATCAAGGAATATGGTGTCTACCCCATTTATGCCTTCGAAGATCAAAATTTAGCTGGAGAAATGAATTTGCATTTCAAGAAAAAGAAATGTACAAAAACCAAGAGGCATCTGGGTGTGAATGAGGCAGAACAACTCCCTCTAAAAAAGAAATTGAAGGCATCTATAGACATTATAGATCAGAAGATTGAGGAGTTAATACTCAGCACTATTGGAATTGAAGATGGAGACTAGACTAGACTACACTTGTGAGAACCAAGACGTTCTGGAACAACTTTGTCAGACCAAAACAAATTTGCCCCCTTGGAACTCAAATTTGTACAGTATAAAAGGAAGGCACTCAACAAAGACAAATATTCTATGATTACTTTATAGGTATCTCTCTCTTTAACATTTTATCACTTGATGAAGCTTGACTTTTTAATATATATATATAGCATATATGGCCTGTGAGAGAAAAAGTGTAGTCATATAACACTAAGTACTGCGTTTTTAGTTAATTGTTTTGATCTGGTACTTGCCTAATTTTGTTGTGTTGTTCTCCTCAATTTTTTTTCACTCTCTTCATACTTCTATCCAAACCGTTAGTCTCACCTTACTTCATAAGATAATGTCAAATGATAAGCTGGGAAAAATTCATTTTCTTCTTTAAGCAGTATATTTCAATTATTGTATATATTTCAAACAAGGAAACGTAAGGTTAGCCTTCATCAAGCATTTGGTTCTTATAATCTTTCATATTCTATTCTCTTCATCTTTTCAGCATCGGTGGCTTTGTAACTTAAACTTTACTTTAAAAGCCTAATGTTAATGCGAACAAAAATCTTCATATTGTCAGATTATGATAATAGGCATTTCCTAATCTTCATGTTGTCAGATTATGATAATAGGAATTTCTTCTGCAGTCCAATCATTAGAACAATATGAAATAAAAGAATTGGAGACCGAAAAGGAAAAAAAAAACACAAAATACTTTGCTTACATACCATTTCCTTATTATTATTTCACATTAGATAGTGTTGGATGAATCACACCCCTCCCAGCAAAGAACCATGCTCCAAACGGTATCTTAGATCAATTACTGTAGTAAGTTTAAAGTAGTGAAGCTGCACTTTGAATGCCATAATTAATTGTACTGTATCTTCTATAGACTCTTGAGTGCATACATTGTATGGTCAAATGTACAATGACATTTTACTATCAATATGTGGTTTGTTTATTACTACAATTTAGAATTCGGTTGCGTGTGGACTAGAAACTAACTGTTCTTTCTTCTAATTGACCTTTAAGTTATGTGTTCCTTTTCAGGATATATTTGCTTGCACCAGAGTTTCTTGCTCAAGTTAGCACTTAAGTAATTAGCAGCTTGATCCCTATGATAATTCTGTTTGTAATAATAGAAGCATCTCTCAACAATATATTCAGGTGTCAAATTTCTGCTAATTAAATTATATTTAGGATTCTAGTAGTACTGTTGTAATAAAAAAGTTGGTAATTTGGTGATGCCGCCAAATGCATTTTGATACATCGTCCACTATTCATCACTTGTGGTGTTTTTGTGCACTTGGAATAGCTTTGCTGGTTCTGCTACTTCTACTGATTGACGTCCTTTATTGACATAGTAATCTTATTAAGAAAATGTAGCTATATGATATGATTTACTTGTTCATTTTGTTTCAGGTAAATGTTTTTCAGATTCTACCGTCATTGTCTTATAGGCCAACGTACCTTTATTGGAATGGATAACCTTTGGACTCTCTGACACCAACTTCTTGTTGGGAGAATTGGGTTGATTCTTTTATGCAGCTGTAAAGCCATGTTTTACAAAATCCTAGTTTTTCACCAGGTACTATTTCATATCTTACGCTATATATGCACTGTGAAAATGGTCAAATTCTTGTATCTTTGCCACAGTGAAAAAATCGTAGATTGTGTCCAGGTACTATTTCTTGAACCGTTTAGATCCAAGTAAGAAGCATTCCCTTAACTCAACAAATTAAAGATGGAGTTGGGTACTCAAACCAAGAGATGTCAAGACATTGCTGAATTAGAGGCTCCGCTCATGAGAAGTAACACTGACGAATTGGATTTGCAACTCATTCCTTCTGAAAATTGTAAGCAGAGTGAATGGAAGGACTTGAGGTCGAAAAAAATAAATCTCATCGTCATTTCTGAAACGCTATCTCTCTCAGCATGTAATAAGTTTCCCAATTTTTAAAATAAAATTTAGTTATTTCAATGCTTTCTATCACTAATAATTTTTAGATTGACTTTATCATCCCATATTCTTTAATCTGATTGACTTTAACATTAAGGAGGAGATTACAACAAGAGAAAGTGAGTTGATCCATCTCAATGATCTTGTGAGAATGGTCATCAAAGAGAGATGAATCCCAAGCAAAATGCCAGAAGCTCATGCTGGAAAGGTTAGAGCTCCAACAAGAACTTCAACAGAAGCATTCAGTACCTGAAGCTGCTTACTTCTGAAAGAGGTGGAAGTTCAAGACCAAAACCACCAAAACTGAAAGTGGCTCTTGAATTGGCAGAGAACGAGCCATTGCCTGAGAAAGGGAAGCTTTTGAAATACAAATATATACTATTAAAGTTTCACATGATTTGAAGGAAGCAAATAAAAATATATATTATAGAGCTAATAACTATCCTTAATAGATAAATTCGAAATACAGGTGATATAATTTTATAAACACACACACTACAGAATTTCATAGTATACTCTTTGGATGGCCTGTTAATACTATGAAGTTAGGCCTTCTATGTAATATCTATTGTTGAATTCGTCTTGTCTAAAAGTGGAGTCACCCAACCAACCATCCATGATGTTTTTGGTGGTAAATTTTTTTTATTAAATAATACATATTTTAAAACATAAAAAATTCTTCAAACTATTAAATTATATTGATATAAATAATAGTTTTTATAAAAAAATATATATTTCATTGATCTCAGTTTACTGAAACATAAGTTTGAGTTCCGCCTGAGCTTAATTCAAACTCAAGTTGAAAAATATAAATTTAATTCACACCTCAAATTGAAAATCCAAATTTATTATTATTTAAACATTTTTGATTGGGACGAATTAGTGTATACTCTACTGTGCTTCTAAAATCTATATTTCCTAAAAAAATTAAATGAATTTAAAAAAACCATTATAATTAGTATTTGTTTAAATCATAGTATAAGCTCTTTTATCAATATTATTAGCATTTGGTCAATCTTTAAAAAAAAAATTTCTTGTTAAATTACTAAAAATGAAATGTTTAGAAATAAGTTTAAAATAAATTATATTTACATAGAAAATAAATTAAATATTAAATATAATTAATTAATTAATTATTTTTTATGTATTTAAGATCTAAATAAAATAAAATCAAAATATAAATATAAAATTTCTTTACTGAAAATAAATTTCTAAAATTATATTAACATATATAATCAAAATTTTAATTATAAAACATTCTTATCAATCAAGATAATACATTTTTGTAAAAAAAAAAATTTAAAAAAATTGAAGGACTTATTAGTAAAATTTTATGCTTTCAGGCGAGAGCATTTAAAAGATGAAGTTAAATAGTTTTGTAATTTTTAATTTTTTTCAGCATGTAGTGATGGTTCAAAGTTTGCAAACAAGTAAAAAAAATTACAGCGATGACTGCCACAAAAAGATAAACAAATATGATAAATTGAAAAAAAATTAGATATATCAACTCCCACACAAGTAAAGATATGTGTTTGGCACGATGAACGTACTCTACAATATTAAAACCAAAGGACTTAGCAATAACTCAAGCAAAGATGATACACACTAGAGTTTGGTAAAAATGAATAGAGACAGTGTAATAAAGCATCCCGGAATATAATGTCATTATCTACAGTTTTAGAAATTCCAGCGATCATTACTTCGAGACCAGGCTGTTTAACTTTTTGTATAATAGTTAGTATTTATTCAAAATGCTTACCCAATAACCAATAGATGATGATAGAGATACTGGGTTAATTAGGCTCTTGCATTTATAAAATTCATGCAACAAAAGAACATTGTTTTTTAGTTCCATTCAAAATGCCATCCAGTTGGATTCAGCGAGATCTAATCACAAGTCAAGCTTGTTCCATTTGAATCAAACTTTTTAAATAAATAAAAAAGCCTGGCCCAAATGTACCTTTTTTAAAAAATAATTACTCAAGTTTGAAATAATATATTTTTATTTAAATTATTTTTGAAAATTAAAAATTAAGATAATTGATTTTTTTTAAAAAGAACAACACTTTTATAAAATAATTAATATTTTTAAATATCAAAATATATTAAAAAAAATATAAGACGATACATTTTTTACACCAAAAAATGCGTGTAATAAACTTTTTTGTAAAAAGAATACAGTTTTATTTGAGCATTACAAAAAAAATTGTTATTTAGCGGCGGTCAAATAGTAGCGAATGGCTAAAAGCGCTGCGATTTTTTTTTTCAAATACGAACGTTTCATTGACCGTTGCAAAATTACGGCAGTTATTTTAATAAGCGCTGCAAAATGTTCAGAGGTTTCTCCTATATATCTTGTTGTACCTAAAGCAACTCTGCCGCCGTGCCTCTGCAAAATCGGCCCCGAGGAACTCTGCTACTGTCAACGACAGCCTCCACCACCATCCTCCCGCCAAGGGACTCTATACCGCTTATGCCGACTGGCTCTTGGCAGCGTTTCAGTTCATTGGTGTCCAGAGATTCATCGGATATAGAGATCCACCGATTTTTCTTTTACCCAGGCGGTCTTCATCTTCTTCGTTACGTTAATTTCTGATTCTTCGTTACTATCTTGGCTTTCATCGCAGAGATCCACCGATTCTTCGTTGGTTTACTTCATAAATTTGGGGATCTATTGTTGTTCATATAGTTTTTGATTTGATTTGGTCTGAATTGTGATTTCTTTGGTAGGCCTACTGTGATTGAATCTATTCAGATAAATCTGAACAAGAGCAAAGTTCTCATCCATTTACGAGTTGAGAAAAAAAATTTGACTTAATACACAGTGCAAGTATGAAGGTTTTCCAATTGAAACTAATTTATGATAAAAAATAAGTAGCCTAACCTAATATCGGCTGGAACATTTCTGATCGAGCTTCAGGACCATAGAACTTGAAGGTGGCCATTACTCGGTGATATGGGTTTACTAATAACAATCTGCTATTTGGTTAACTGTTCCTTCGAGTTTGTTACCTCTAATATAATTAATTACATTATTGAATCTTTGCTCATGGTAACTCTATCCTTATGAATCTTCCTCGCAGGAGAAAGAGAGGATGTTGCCATGTGCCCCACCACCCGAGCCTAAGCATCAGCTTTGCAGAACAAGTTCTGTAAAAACTGAAAACAATTGCAAGATAAGAAGAAATGATCTAATCCTTTCTATTTCACTTCTCCTAGTAGCAATGCATACAACGTATATATAGGACTGAGACTTTGCTTTGTGATCTGTATACAACTCATTCCAACAGCTAAGCTTTCACATGTGGGTGATTTGTAAAATTTTTAGTGTGCTGTACATAATCATGGTCTCCATACCTATAGCTAATAATTCAACACTCCCCCTCAAGTTGGTGCATAGATATTACACATGCCCAACTTGTCTAAAAATTTTGAGAACCCTCGATAAGAGACTGCTTTGGTGAGGATATCAGCTAATTGATCTTCTGATTTAATCTTGGGTAACTCCACGATCTTTTCATCTAATTTTTCCTTAATGAAAAATCTATCCACCTCAACATGTTTTGTACGATCATGTTGGACTGAATTGTGAGCTATATCACATGCTGCTTTATTGTCACAATATAGTTGAATTGGTTGCTTTGAAGAGTATCCCAAGTCTTGCAAGAGCAATCTCAACCACAGTGCCTCACAAATTCCTAATGCCATTCCTCTATACTCTGCTTCTGCGCTTGAGCGTGCAACAACGTTTTGTTTCTTACTTCTCCATGTAACTAAATTTCCATCTACAAAGGTAAAGTATCCTGAGGTTGACCGCCTATCATCAACTGCTCCAGCCCAATCAGCATCTGTATATACTTCTATATTTTGTTTGTTTGGGTTTTTAGAGAATAGAATTTCATTTCCTGGTGCAGATTTCAAATACCTCAGAATACGCATAACTGCTTTCATGTGTTGCTCACTAGGATTATGCATGAACTGGCTGACGATACTTAATGCATAGGCAATGTCTGGTCTTGTGTGGGCTAAGTACATCAATCTTCCAACTAGTCTCTGATATTTCTCCTTGTCCACAGGCAATTGGTTGGGCTCAATACACAACTTCAGACCTTCTTCTATTGGAGTGTTAGCTGGTTGGCAAGCTGTCATGTCAGATTCATGGAGTAAATCTATAGCATACTTTCTTTGAGATAGAAAGATTCCTTTACCTGATCGAGATACTTCAATTCCCAAAAAATATTTTAAGGAGCCCAAGTCTTTCATTTCAAATTCTTTGGACAAGTATTCCTACAAAACTTTCATTTCATCTGAATCATTTCCTATGACGATCATGGCATCCACATATATAATGAGCGCGGTAATTTTCCCATGCTGCTTCTTCAAAAATAATGTGTGGTCCGAGTTACTTTGTTTGTAGTCAAAAGTTGTCATAGATTTTGTAAATCGTTCAAACCAAACTCTTGGAGATTGTTTTAATCCATATAATGATTTCTTCAACTTGCACATCTTTTGTTTTTTTCTTTTTGCTGTCATACATCCTGGTGGAAGATCCATGTACACTTCTTTAGACAGTTCGCCATGTAGAAATGCATTCTTCACATCGAACTATTGTAATGGCCAATCTAAATTTGCAGCTAAAGATAATAGGACTCGAATTGTGTTGATTTTAGCTACAGGTGCAAAAGTTTCTGTGTAGTCAATCCCATATGTCTGAGTATATCCTTTTGCTACAAGTCTTGCTTTAAAGCGTTCAATTGATCTATCAGCTTTGTACTTCACAGTATAGATCCATCGACATCCTTCTGTTTTCTTTTTTGATGGAGGATCAACAAGTTCCCAAGTTTCATTCTTCTGTAAGGATTTCATTTCATCATTCATAGCTGCTTTTCATCTGGGGTCAATTAAGGCTTCTTGCACACTGTTAGGAATAAATACACAAGATAATTGATTCACAAATGACTTATTTGATTCAGACAAATGATAATTAGATACATAATGATTCATGGGGTATTTGATTTTACTAGAAAGTTCAGGTTCATATATAGGCTTAGGTATACCTCGAGTATGACGTTGTGGGAGATGCCTTCTATGTGGTTTAAGAAGATTTTCAAGAGGTGATTGGTATGGTATGTCGGCCAGAGGTAGCATTTCGTCTTCGGATTGTGGAACATGATGGTCGGATACAGAAGGATTTGGACTTACTTCTTCATTTATTGGGAGCACATCACCACTTGGGTCCAATGTTATACTTCTTGAATCTAAAACCCCCATTTCTTCATTAACTGGTCCAGCTTGTGAGTCACCACTTATATCTAAGTTGCTCACCTCCTGTTCAATTAATTTTGTAGGAAAATCATAGTTCATGTCGAAAATATCATAGTCTAGAGTCTGAATTTCTTTTTGTTTCTCCCCCTGAGATTCAGGCTCAGAAAAATACATGGATTCTTCATGAAAAATAACATCCATTGTGATAAACATTCTTTTTGTGGAAGGGTGATAGTATCGATATCCCTTTTGATGAGCAGCATACCCAACAAAAACACACCGCAATGCTCGCGGTGCCAACTTGTTGCATTGAAGCTTATGAAGGTGTACAAAGACTACACAACCAAAGATATGAGGAGGTAGACTAGGCATACCTGGGACAACAACTGCATCTGTAAGAGTTTGGAATGGTGTCTGAAAACCAATAGAGCTAGAGGGCACTCTATTAATTAAGTATGATGCGGATGTAATTGTTTCTCCCCAACATGACAATGTCATATGAGCATCGATTAATAATGCTCGAACAACTTCCAGTAAGTGTCTATTCATGCGTTCTGCAACTCCGTTCTGTTGGGGTGTGTCAGAACAAGTAGTTTGATGGATTATGCCATGTGTTTCTAGATACTGTTGGAATTCTGTATTGCGATATTCTCCACCATTATCACTGCGAATGATCTGAACATTTGCATTGTATTGTGTTTCAATCATCTTTTGAAACTTTTGAAATAATGAGCTCACTTCACTTTTGGTTTTCATCAAGCATAACCATGTCATCCTAGTATAGTCATCAATAAATGTAACAAACCAATGTGATCCTCCCAAAGTAGAAACTTTGGATGGTCCCTAAACATCAGAGTGTATAACCGAAAACGGAAGTGAGTCTTTATTCAATCGTAAAGGAAACAAAGTACGATGACTTTTTGCAAGTTTACAAACATCACACTTAAAATGAGAAATGTCAAATTTTGTAAAAAGACTTGGAAATAGTTTTTTCAGATATCCAAAGGAAGTATGTCCTAGACGTCGATGCCATAAATTGATTTCCTTTCTGTTCTCCTCCCCCTTAGTATCAGCCACCATCAATGCTTGTTATAATTTGTCAAAACTTTGTGACATCAAATCTAAATAATACAACTTCCCCTGCCTAGTACCATAACCAATCGTCTCTTTGGTTTGAATGTCCTTAAACACACAAAATTCAGGCCAAAAGATTACAACACAAGATAAAGTTTGTGTTATCTGAGAAACAGACAAAAGGTTATAATTTAAATATGGAACAACTAACACAGAATCTAAATTAAAGGTGTATGTGAGGGCAATAGGTCCTTCCCCAGCTACTGGGGTTAAAGTGCCATTAGCAGTAGAAATAAATTTTTTAGAGGAATGAACAAGAGATGAAACATGTCTTGAATCAAAAGTCATATGATCTGTTGCACCAGAATCAATTATCCATGTACTATTAAAAACAGGTGCAAAAATATTAAATGACTTACCTCCATTGTCTGTTGTGTGTTGCTAAGGCTGTGGCTTTTTCAACAACACCATCATCTATCTTTGATTCAACTGCTGCAGCTGTGACAATTCTTTTTAGGTCTTTCTTTGTACGGTTTGGATCTCACCAATTTGGATACCCTACTATCTCAAAGCAACGAATTTTGGTATAACCAATCCAATTGTATTATGTGCATTTGTAACTAGACTTGTCTATACCGTTGGTCGTTTTATGATTGGGTCGTGAACGGTCTTGTTGATTTTGGGTAAACCGATTTCGGGCCACCATGGCAGAAGATCCAGGTGTTTCCTCATTCAATGCCAGACGGCACACTGCTTCTCGTCGGATTAAAGAGTAACACTCCTCTAAGTTTGGGACTGGAGTACTACGCAAAATCTCTCTTCGAATTTGGTCAAAGACGTTATCCAATCCTGCAAAAAATATGTGAACCCGTAGTCGGTCAATAGACTTACGGTATGATTGGAGATCTTTTGAGTTCTTCATGGTCACTTTATCTCGATGATCTAACTCTTGAAAAATTTCTATGAGTTCTCCATAATAAGTAGTAGGGTTTTTCCATCTTGTTTGGCTGAGAAAGTCTTTTGGTTCAAAGTAAAAACTTGGAGTTCATTATTTCCATCATAAAACACCTTTGAAAGTACATCCCAAATTTCATGGACAGTAGGCACACAGATATAGCGTTTCATGATTTCAGAAGACATAGACATTAATAACCAGCGTTTAACTTTTTGGTTTTCAGCATACCATTTCTCATATCCGTCTTTTGATTCTGCAGGTAGCTTTATTTTGCCACGAATATAAGAGATTTTATCTCTTTCAACAATCTGCATTTCTATCAATTGAGACCATATGTTATAATTGGCCTCTGTAAGAATGATCCCTGCATTAAAAACTCCTTCTGATTGAACAATTACTGGTAACGACTTGTAACCAGATAATTCAAATTTTTCACTCATTGTTGACTATATTGAATTTTTTATTTTCTTTTTTTGGATTTTTTTTTTTGGATTTTTTTTTTTTGGTAATCAGAGAAGAGACAAAAAAAAACTCAAACAGAACTTACACCAGCAGAATGCAGAAAAACAAAAAAAAGGAAACAGGGATGGGAACTTATCATGTGAGAATGTTGGAGACGATGTAACGGCACAAGGCGGTGCTTCGCGGGTGGTGGCTGCGCAAGGTGGGTGCTAGCAGGTGGTGGTCGACGATGGCAGGTGGTTCAGAAGGTGATGCCTTGTCTGAACTTGCGATGGGGAAGGTCGAACAGCGTTGGGCGACTTCAGTTCCAGCGAAAGCTAGATCCGCGATGCAGCTCATAGGTGGTGGCTGGAGATGCAGCGGCGGTGCAGATGCAGCGGCAGTGCAGATGCAGCGACGGTGCAGCGGTGGAATGCAGCAGCGGAAGGTAGGTGTTTGTAGGTGAATTTGGTAGAGTTTGATGTATTTTGGCTTCTGGGTGTTTAATAGATTTGGATGAAAAATAAATTCAGAGTTGAGGCTCTGATACCATATAAAAACTGAAAACAATTGCAAGATAAGAAGAAATGATCTAATCCTTTCTATTTCACTTCTCCTAGTAGCAATGCATACAACGTATATATAGGACTGAGACTCTGCTTTGTGATCTTATACAACTCATTCCTACAACTAAGCTTTCACATGTGGGTGATCTGTAAAAATTTTAGTGTGCTGTACATAGTCATGGTCTCCATACCTACAGCTAATAATTCAACAAGTTCAGCCCCCTTGTGACATCCATGAAATTAGTTAATAATAGTGTTCTGATGGTATGAAACGAAGGTAGGATTATTGCAAAATCATTGAAGCAAGACATCAGACAGTTGGAAGTTGGAATGTTTAAGATTTTCAATAGCAATGCTCCTAGTTTGGTGTTCATATCACTTCTGCTAATTACTAAAATTTCATTATATTCTAAAAAAATCGTAATTTCCATATTTGATTAAATAGAACCGTAATTTCACTCTCCTTTCTTTCTTTAACGCTTAGAAGTAACCATTTTTTTAAATCCATTTTGTTATGAAATTGTTTTAAATGTGAGTTTCTAGGCTACAATGAAAATCAATATAATTGAAAATCTATCTTATGTCAAGTGAGGCCCAAGATCACATTTCTTATGTTCATGTAAATTTTCTTGTTGGGTCTTCTTGGCCTAGTATTTTTCTAGCCCCTGAACTTCGTTCTCTTAAACACACTGTCAAGAAACATTCTGAATGTTGTTACCCTCTGTTTTTGCAGGCCTGAGATTGATCAAAATTTATACTATACTGTATTGAATTTTACTTCACCAACCTACGCGGGCTATAAGCAACATGCTTCCTGCAATGACTTCTGTTATGGCAGCTGTTTGCAGGTAGATATGCGTAAACAATTAAGCTCAGTAAATTTTTCTTCCTCTGTTTCTCGTGGTTTGAGCTCACATGGTGTTGGTTACTCTTGGCTTGGGATAAATTAGGATGAAGAAGATTTTTATTTTTTATTTTGGATAAGAAATTAGGATGGAGAAGTTAGACATGAAAAAAGAGAGATGTCAAGCCAAGGTGACTGGAACCGCAGTTACAGTTGCTGGAGCCATGTTAATGACACTGTATAAGGGCAAGTGATCAACTTTTTCTGGTCTCGGTACATGCATCACCCTAGAAACTTTGCTCCTACTACCACCACTGATTCTGGAGACAGAAATTAATACCCTGCAAAAATTTGGAAATTATCAACTGTTTCTTTGTAGTTTTCTTTTTTTTCTGATTATTATCTGCATTGCGTCTACGTGGTTTGCAATTAAACAGAACGAGTAAAGGCTTATTGGAGTTATGGAGAATACAAGTTTCATCTTTAGAATAAATATTTGCTGGGAGTTTCTTTTTATCGGATTGAGAGGAATTAGTCTTATAATACAAAAAGTCTACGAGGATATATAGAAAGAAAATTGAATTTGAAGGACTTGATGAGGTGTTCAAAACTAGTTTTTTCAAACATTAGCAAGCCATTTGAGACCAGTAATTATATTATGAAAAGATATATACAAAACATACGTCTTCTTTGAATGAAATGAACTTCTTCCTAAATTTTCTTATTGGGGGTTAGAAGGAGAATTCTAATATGACATCTTAAATATAATAAAAATGGCACATATCTTACGAAATGACATATTAGATTGAATCAGTTAATAAATAATAGTAATTTAACAATTTTATTTTATTTTAAATTTTGAATTTTTTTAAAAATTAATAAAATAATTGAAATATGATGAATTAATATTTTTATAGACTAATTTATATATTTTTAAAAAATTCAAAAATAAATACATTTATAACTTTAGAAACCAAGTTTTTAGTTTATCCATAAAATAAATAAATGGCCAAAACATTACTTTTGCACCGATATAGTTAAAATAGAAAGCCAAGTTATGAACTTGGGGATTCCATTTGACAAAATAAACGTCACCGACCATTCTTCACATTTTTTTTAAGATATAGGTTTATTTGATTCTGTTTTTATTTTTTAATTTTTAAAAATTATTTTGAAAAATAAAATAAAAAATTGTTTGATAAACTATTTTGAAAATATATTATTTTTTATTTTTTGAGTGTTTTAATAATTTAAAAAAATAACTCTTCTTTATTTTTTATTTTTTTATTTTAAAAATAATTTATTTTTAAAATAATGACAAAAAATAATTTTTAAATAATTTTTTTATTTAAAAACAAAAATAAAAACTCATAAAACTTCAAGTCCAATATAATCCAATGAAATCTTTGCTTTATATATATATATGCCTACATTTTATTTCAAAGAACAGGCATTTTGCAAACTCTATTGGCCCAAAAAATTACTACACTTAATTCTAATAAATAAAACGACATTAGTATTATTTTAGAACCTGTCACGCAAATATATTTTGATCCAATGCATTATCTCATTTGCTGAGTGAGTGGTCAGAAATTTGTAAAGAGAAAAGACAGTTCGTTTGGTTGTGAAGACTTGTTGGGTCAACTCCCAGACTCCCTTAGTCCTATTAAGTTGCATTGCTGAATTAATTCCTCCATCATCTCTATTAACATTCTCAGGCACGACGAAGACTAGGCGTATTCTTTTGCCCTTTGAACCTTGCAATCGCCGACTAGTTTACGAGGAAGAAGGTATTATGATCATCTTCTTCATTCTTATGCACTGGAATAAAACAATATTACTGCATCTGGTAGCTTAGTTCTTGAAAGCTATTCTTTCTTCTTTTATTTTGTTTACTTTCTGCCTTGACTTAATTTTCTTCAGTAGCAACAGACCTAATTACTGCAGTTTCTGAGGTAATATTAGAGTCCAGATTTAGCAAATAGCAATTTCTGACTTTTAAACAAAAAAAATGTTTTTTGTAACTGACTCAAAAGTTAAATGGCTCATTAACTAACCAAAAGTTTCTGAGGGAATTGGTTTCAAGACAATTTTGACCTTGTTTCTGTCTAGTAACAGAACAGAATCTTCTCAGTTTTTCTGATATTGGAATAGCTAACTAACCAGAATATGGATGCTACTGCTTCATCATCTTCATCTGCTGCTCTTCCTTCCAAAAAATATGACGTCTTTATTAGCTTTAGAGGCGAGGACACCCGCACCAACTTCACTAGCCATCTTTATGAAGCTCTCTGTCAAAAGAATGTAGAAACCTACATAGACTACAGACTTCCCAAAGGAGATGAGATCTCCCAAGCACTCATCCAAGCAATCCATTATTCAAGTGTATCTCTGGTGGTATTCTCAAAAAACTATGCATCCTCAAAATGGTGCTTGGACGAGCTCATCCATATACTTCAATGTAAAAACGACGAGGGACAAAAAGTTATACCTATCTTCTATAAAGTTGATCCATCTGATGTCCGCAAGCAGAATGGGTCTTACAAGGAAGCATTTGCAAAACATGAGAGAGATTTCATGCACAACCAAGACAAGGTGAACACGTGGAGAGATGCTCTTTTTCAAGCTGCCAATTTAGCAGGGTGGGACTCATCGACCTTTAGGTAATTGTTCATTCTTTTTAACTGTATCTTTTGGATTAATGCATACCTAGGAAGCACGGACACGGACACGGACACGGGACACGGGAATTTCAAAAAATACAGGACACGGACACGTTGAGGACACGTGAATTATTAAAAAAAATAAAGATTATATATATATATATATATATACATATAGTAACAATAACATAGAATAATATATAATTCAACACACAATAACATAGAATGAGTTATAATTCACAATACAACTTAATATTCAAATATTGTCATAAATGTACAAGTTACAAGTTACAACACAATTAATATTCATTCTTCTTCGATGTTTTATTGATCACCACTA
This sequence comes from Gleditsia sinensis, assembly GCA_037074535.1. Taxonomy (NCBI): domain Eukaryota; kingdom Viridiplantae; phylum Streptophyta; class Magnoliopsida; order Fabales; family Fabaceae; genus Gleditsia; species Gleditsia sinensis. The sequence continues at coordinate 17,316,428 of CM073472.1, forward strand.
TTAATTTCATCCCCTTCATCTGTGAAAAAACTTTTTCCAACTCCGGTTCATCCAATGATAGGTTTGCAACCGATAAAAATCCAATATCTTCTGATACATCATCAAAACTATCTCCTCCAATATCCCACATCTTGGTATCTCCTTGCATATATTGTGGGCTTCTCCTTGACAAAAGCCGAAGATTGTTATGGACAAACACTAAATCTTCAGCACGTTTTGGTGTCAATTTATTCCTTCTAAATGAGTGAATAAATGAGTATGTGCTCCAATTTCTTTCACAACAAGAGGAGGAAGATGGTTGCCCAACAAGTTTAAAAGCATGGTTTTGGAGAAGTGGAGCGGGGTGACCATGAATTGCCCACAAAAAATGTGGCTCCATATCCCCTCTTTGAGCAATAGAGTCCGAATCAGCAAACTCTGCATAACAAGTAGAGAATTTCACATATTCCACATAGACCTTTTTCAAGTCATCAGGATCTTGAAAAATTCTCTTCAAACATTTCATTTTCTCTCTTGTTATCTCTCCATCTTTGTGTGGAGGGACTCTATTAGGAGCTTCTTCCAACTAAGATTGACTATAATACCTATAAAGAGAATTGAAACAATATGTTATTATCATTAACACAATGAAGTTAAAAAACACAACTTAGCAAAAAGAAAGAATAAAAATACCTAGGAGTCAAAGAATGTGCTAGGCAATGAAGATGTGTGTTGCTTTTAGTCCACCTTTGCACCAATATATCATACACCACATTAAAAAAGGTGGACTCCTCATAATCAAGCTTGCCTTCATGGCGAAATATTACCTTCTTCACTTGTTCAATCATACTATCCCACCCTTCATATATCTTGTGAAGACTAGACTTATCAGTGTCTCCCATTCTCAACATATCATAGATTGGAGAAGTGAAAGCAAGGATAAAATCAAGTTTGTCCCACCACACATCATTGAGAATTTTCTCCTTCACAAATTGAGGTTTTCCTACATCATCCTCCCTATAAAGATTCCATTTATCACTAATCACCATTGATTGCAAGCCATTATTCACAAGTTTAAATCTCTCCAACATAATAATAATTGAAGCAAATCTAGTATCAGCAATGACAAGCAACTTCAAAGGGACAAACTCATTAAAGATAGCCAATCTCATATTATGATTCATGATAAAATTCTTTATCATTAGAGCATCATCAGCTACTTCCCTTATCCAGCCAAGCTCATCAAAAGCAACTTCATTCCCCTCCTTATTCTTTACATTGCAAATGCTCTTCAAGGCTAAATTTAATGTATGGACTACACAAGGAGTCCAAAAGATGTGAGGATACTCAACCTCTATAAGAACTCCTGCAGCTTTACAAACAGGAGCATTATCAGTGATGACTTGAACCACATTTTCCACTCCCACTTCTCTAATCACACTGATAATGGCATTTGCTATGAATTCTTTATCTTTGTACTCACCTTCACAATTAGTGGCTTTTATGAACATAGGGCCACTTTCTGTCACTGCCATAAAATTAATAAGAGGACGTCTTTGTGGATCAGACCATCCATCACAAACAATGGTGACACCCTTCTCCTTCCATGTTGTTTTTATCGGTTGCAACATCCTCTCAATATGTGCCCTTTCTTGTTGTAACAAAGAATTCCATAATAAATTGTAGCCTGGAGATATGAAGCCAGCCAAATTATGATTGCATGCATAAGTAAAAGAACTCACATAATAAGGATTTCTAGCAAGGTGGAATGGTAAGCCCCCTGAATAGAACATCCTAGCAATATGAGCTCTTAATTCATCTCTTTCTTGATTACGATATGCCTTCTCAAGAGCACTTTCTTCTACACCCTTTCTTCTCTTGGTTTCAACTCCCAAACTCCTAACTCTAAATGAATGTAATGAAGAACTAGTGCTACTAGATGAACCAATCTTTGATGCATCAGCACATTGTGGCAATGGAATTTTCTTTGGCATAGATGCTAACTTCCTTTCACAAGCATCATCTTCTAATTTTTTCATATCAACAAGATCTTTGTTAGAAACTTTACTGCATACCCCTATACCAAATCCTTTTAGCTTTAATAAATGAGCCCTAACTCTAGAATATGTCCCTTTGTAATCATTTCCACAATAATTACAACTAAAAGGAACATTTCCTCCACCATTTGCTTCCTTTTCTCCTTTTGTGACAAACCTCCACAAAGGTTTGTAATCATCTTTTTGCACACTATCTTCACCCACATTTATATTTGCAAAATCAGAACTCTGAGACATCCTAAATAAAATAAAATAAAAATAAAATTAGAAATCATATCACCAATACCCTTGTTTACCCCTATTTTACTCTCTGCCATTTACCAGCCCATCACATAAACAAATATCAGAAGTCACAATTAATCACAACCAAAGCAAATCACAGAAGTCACAATTAATCACAACCAGAAAAATGCATAATATACTTCAGAAAACCACATGTTATTCCTCATAAGCCAGAAAAGTGCAATGCAAAATACACTCCAGAAAACCAAATGTTAATCCTTTTCCAGAGAATCACATGTTAATCCATCGAGTACAGGCAGCAAACAAGTGAAAATGGCAGAAAGTGAATCACATGTTAATCCTCAGCCAGAAACGGAGGCAGCAAGTGAATGGCAGAAAGTGAGTAAATGGCATGAAACAAGGAATGAACAGGCAGCAAGCAAGTGAAAAACTGAAAATGCATCGAGTACAACACCAATTAGGCAGCACCGCAGCAGCAAGCAAGTGAAAATGCATAAGTTCAGCAAGCAGCAAGCATGGAATAACAGAGAGAATAAGAGATAGATACCTGAGAGGCTGAGACAGAGACGCAAAAAATGGAAAATACAAGCAGAGGCAGAGTCGCGATTTCACGAGGGAGAAAACTGAGATGCGTGAACCACCGAGGCACAGTGAACAGATGCAGGAGATGCGAAAATGCCAGGCACAGCGACAACAAGCAACGATTTTCGAGCAGCAACAGAGCAGAGGAAGAGAGACTCGATTTCGGAAGGGACAAGGGAGAGACTCGATTTCGGAAGGGACAAGGGAGAGCTGAGATGTGAAATCGGGAGGGAGAAGCCGGGTTTTGGGTATTAGGGTGAAGGATGATTACCTGTGGGCTTGGGTTCTGGGTTTCTGAATGAAAAATGGCTGGGCTTTGAAGAAACTGATGACCTGAGGGAGAAGCTGGCCTTTTTTGTGCCACGCCGTGTCGGACACGTCCAAAAACGTGTCCGATACGTGGCCATTTTTTTTTCAAAATCCGGACACGGGACACGTTTCCGACACGTGTCCGAGGCGTGTCCGTGTCCCTGGAGTGTCCGACACTCCGCCACACCCCCAAACGGAGTGTCCGTGCTTCATAGATGCATACTTACGGATTAACTAGTTTTGCTTTTTATTTTACCTTTTCTTACATGACACTCGTTAATTCTTTCTTTAGTTTTATTTGTTCTTTTCCATATTTTAGGGACGAATCTGAACTTGTTCAAAAGATTGTCAATGACGTTTTGCAGAAATTGGATCTTTTGTATCCAAGTGCGTTAAAAAATCTTGTTGGAATTTATGAAAACTGCAAATGTATTGAATCATTACTGGAAAAATTCTCAATAATTGGAATTTGGGGTATGGGCGGCATAGGCAAGACAACCATGGCTGAGGTTGTATATACCAAACTCTGCCGCCATTATAAAAGCCACTGCTTTTTAAAAAATGTAAGGGAGGATTTTGAAAAGCGTGGACTAAATTATATCCAAGATAAGATTGTAAAGGGGCTTCTCAAAGAAGACTCAGAATTCATGAATGTTAAGACAAGACTCAATAAAAAAAGGGTTTTAATTGTGCTTGATGACGTCAGCAATTCAAAGCAATTAGATGATTTGGAGGTAGAACTGGATCGCTTGGGACCAGGCAGCAGAGTCATCATCACATCAAGAGATAAGCAGGTGCTTACTGGTAGAGTTAATATAATATATGAAGCCAAGCCATTGAGCCATCATGAATCCCTAAGGCTTTTTAGCTTCAAAGCCTTTAAGAAAGGCCATCCAGAAATTGGATTTGAACAACTGACAGAAAGGATAGTTCTTTATGCTAAGGGAATTCCATTAGCTTTAACAATATTGGGTTCATTGCTTCATTCCAAACCTAAAGTAAATTGGAATAGCGCATTGGCAAAATTGAAAAAGATTCCAAACGAAGATATTCAAAAAGTGTTGAAATTGAGTTATGATGGATTAGATCGTGAAGAGAAAAAAATATTTTTGGACATTGCTTGCTTTTTGAAGGGTGAATATGAACATAATGTAATAAAACTATTAGAGAGCTTGGATTATGAGGCAAGAATTGGCATAAACAGACTTGTAGATAAGACTTTAATAATAGTGGATGGGTTCAGAGTACAGATGCATGACTTGATACAGGAAATGGGCCGAGAAATTGTTTGTCAAGAGTGTATTAAAGAGTGTGTTAAAGAACCTAGAAGATACATCTTGTGGAATTCTACAAATGCCTATGATGGGTTTAAAAATAATAAGGTAAGAAAAACAATCACTTTATTTTTTGGAGAGTCAATAACTTTATTTTAGAATAAATAAGAGATGTGTCATTAAAAAAGAGTTTTATTTTTTGATTGTATTCTATTTTTTATGTTTTCCAGGGAACTAATGCAGTTGAAGGAATAATATTTTATGTGTTTGAGGAAAGAGATGTATTCTTGAGTGCTGATACCTTCAAAAAGATGTCTAATCTCAGATTTCTCAAGATACGTTCCTCCAGGTTTTGGAAAAATGTATACCTTCCTTCTGGCCTTGAGTCTTTTTCTGATAGACTAAGGTACTTTGATTGGGATAGATATCCTTTGGAGTCTTTGCCATCATCTTTTTGTGCTGAGAACCTAGTTGAATTTCACATGGTGAATAGTCGTGTGAAAAAACTTTGGGACGGAGTGCAGGTGTGTTCGTGTATGAGTGTGTGTATATTATATATATTTTAGTTTTCTATTCAATTAAGATAGGAAGGCGTTCTCATTTATTGTTTCTATTTTAATTGTTACAGGATCTTGTGAATTTAAAGAGGATATTCCTTACGGGATCCAAGCAATTGGTAGAGCTACCTGATTTCTCTAAGGCGAGGAGTCTTGAATGGTTAGATCTCAGCGACTGTGAAAATTTATGTATAGTTCATCCATCGATATTATCTCTTCCCAATCTTTGTCATTTGGGTCTCAGTGGATGTTCTAGTCTGAAGAGTCTTCATTGTGGAAGGGATTTAGAATCTTTAAGTTTACTTAGAGTCAGCGAATGTGATAGTCTCAAGGAACTTTCACTATCGTCAGGGAAAATAATACATTTACATTTAGGAGGTACAAGAATTGAAATTTTGGACTTGTCAATTGGGTGCCTCAATAAAATTACAAATCTAACTCTCGAAGGTTCAACACTAAAGAATCTTCCCATAAACAAGATATGTTGCTTGACATCTCTTGAGTTTCTTAAAGTCTCTCCTTGCAAACTAGTTATTGAGAAACCGATACTACACAACATATTTAATGCCTCACGTTCTTTGGTTTCACTATATTTGGACGAATGTAGTAACTTGGCTGAAGTCCCTGACAACATCGGCAACTTATCATCTTTAGAGACTTTATCTCTATGTGAAAGCAATATAGAGAGCTTGCCTTTTAGCATCCAGCATCTTTCAAAGCTGGAAACCATATGGTTGCAGGGATGCAGAGGCCTTCGGTCTCTACCACAACTTCCACCATTCCTTAAACATTTATTTGCTGCCAACTGCACATCACTGGAGACTGCATTCACTTTATCAACTAATCACAGGATGGAATATGTTATTCTCGTAAATTGCGGGAAAATGGATGAACATTCACTCTGGGGTATCATGGTAGATGTTTATTTCTCATTGATGCAACATGTAAATATCAATGCATCCTTCCCCAAGTATCATTACCCCCTTGGAGACATTCAATTTTGTTACCCAGGAAGCAGAGTTCCAGAGTGGTTCGGAGATTATCGGATAACAGAAGCTTCCCTAACTATTGAACTTGCTAAACCTCTTGATAACTTAATGGGTTTCATTTTCTGCCTCGTTCTTCCTGAATCCTTCTCGATGGCCGACTGTGAAAATATGTTAGAATTCCAAGTTTTCTTGGAAGATGGTGGAGAGGCTAGACGTCCGATTGGAGAGGGGTATGTGGGAACCTTATACGAAAAGGATTGGAATTACATGAATTGGGATTATGTTTTGCTATGGTATGATGCTTCACTCTGTCAAAGGATATTGTATGAAGTTAAAGGAACACAAGATGAGCAGGGCATCGCTTATAACCCAAAGGTTTCATTTGAATTAGAGTGTAATTTTTTTGACTTGCTCAAGGAATATGGTATCTACCCCGTTTATGCCTTAGAAGATCACACTTTAGTTGAAGAAGTGAATTTTCATTTCAAGAAAAAGAAATGGACAAAAACCAAGGGGTGTTTGATTATTAATGAGGAAGAACAACTCCATCCAAAAAAGAAATTGAAGGCAGCTATAGAAGAAATTGAGGTTCAGAAGCGTAAGGAGTTGGATCAGAAGATTGAGGAGTTAATACTCAGAACTATTGGAATCGAAGATGGAGACTAGACTACTATATTTATGAGAAACAGGACGTGCTGGAACAATTTTGTCAGACCCAAAAATCCAATGGATTCACCAGAAACAGATTTTCTACGATTGCTTTATAGGTATCTCTATCTTTTACATTTTATCACTTAATTAAGCTTGACTTTCTAATATACATACCATCTATGGCCTGTGAGAGAAAAAGTGTAGTCATATATCAGTAAGTACTGTGTTTTTAGTTAACTGCTTTGGTCTAGTTCTTGCTTGATTTTGTTGTTCTCCTCGCTTTTCTCGTTATTTTCATACTTGTATGTCCAAACCATTTTCATTGTAGTTTATAATAAAAATATTATGTCAAATGATAAGCTGATATTTTGGAGCTTAACATCAAATCATCAAACAAATTAAGATGATTCAGTTTCAGGATTTAGAATTACTTCTCTTTTCATAACTCTGAGCAAAATTCATTTTCTTCCCTAAGCAGTATATTTCAATTATTCTATATATTTCAAACAAGGCAAGGTAAGGTTACCCTTCATCAAGCATTTGGTTCTCAAAATCTTTCATGTTCTATTCTCTACATCTTGTCAAGATTGGTGGCTTTGTAATTTAAACTTTACTTTGAAAGCCCAATGTTAAAACTAACAGTTATCTTCATGTTGTCATAAATTCAATTATAGATTATGATAACGGGCATTTCTTCTGCAATCCAATAATTAAAACAATATTAAAGAAAAGAATTGGAGACCGAAAAGGAAAAAAAAAGCCCAAGTAAATTGCTTACATAACATTTCCTTATTATTATTTCACATCAGATAGTGTTGCATGGTTCCCTTCACACTCTTCCCGTAAAGGAACCATGCGCCCAATGATATCTTAGATCAATTACTGTAGTAAGTTTGAAGTATTGAAGCCACGCTTTGAATGCCACAATCAACTATACTGTATCTTCTATAGACTCTTGAGTGCATACGCCTTATGGTCAAATGTACAATGGCATTTTACTCTCCACAAGTGGTGTGTTGATTACTGCAATTGAGAATTCAGTTGCCTGTGGACTAGAAGTTAATGCTGTCTCTTGTAATTGACCTTTATCGTATGTGCTTCTTTTCAGGACATATTTGTGTGTATCAGCGTTTGTTGCGCAAGTCAGCACTTAGAAATTAGCAGCTTGATCCCTATGACTATTCCGTTTGTAATTATAGGAGCATCTCCCAACAGTAAATTGAGGTATCAAATATTTGGTAATTGTATTTAGTATTTTGGTAGTACTGCAGTAATAAGAAAGCTGGTAGTTTTGTACTACTGCTAAATGCATTATGATACATAGTCCACTGTTAATCACCTGTAGTGCTTTTGTGCACTTGGAATAACAAAACTGGTTCTGTTTTACTGATTAACATCCCTAACCGACATAGTAATTTTATTAAGAAAATGCAACTATATGATACGATTTACTTGTTCATTTTGTTTCAGGTAAATGTCTTTCAGATTCTACAGTCATTCTCTTATAGGCCAAGGTACCTTCATTGGATCTCCGACACCAAATTCTTGTTAGGAGAGTCAGGTTGATTTTTTTATACAGCTGTAAAGTCATATTTTACAAAATCCTTGTTTGTTACCTGGTACTCTTTCGTATCTTACTCTATATATGCCCTGTGAAAATGGTCAAATTCTTGCATCTTTGCCATAGTGAAAAAACCGTAGATTGTGTCCAGGTACTATTTCTTGAACTCTTTAGAAGCATTCCCTCAACTCAACAATTTGAAGCTGGAGTTGGGTACTCAAACCAGGAGATGTCAGGACATTGATGAATTGGAGGCTCTGCTCACGAGAAGGAACATTGATGAATTGGAGTTGCGACTCATTCCTTCTGAAATTTGTATGCAGAGTGAATGGAAGGACTTGAAGGGAAAAAATCTCATTATCATTTCTGAAACGTTATCCCTCTCAACATGTAATAAGTTTCCCAATTTTTTAAATAAAATTTAGTTATTTCAAAACCTTCTATCATTAATAAGTGTTAGGATTTCATTTACTGATTGACTTTATCATTCCAGACTCTTTATTTTGATTGACTTTAACATTAAGGAGGAGATTACAACAAGAGAAAGTGAGTTGATTCATCTCAATGATCTTTTGAGAATGGTCATCAGAGAGAGAGATGAATCCCAAGCAAAATGCTAGAAGCTCATGCTCAAAAAGCTAGAGCTCCAACAAGAACTTCAACAGTAGCATTCAGTAGCTGAACCTGCTTCTGATTCTGATAGTGGTGGAAGTTCAAGACCAAAACCACATTTTGTGTTAAATGGGTTGAGAAGCAACTGAGTGTAAATAAAATTGAGCTCCTGAAACTTTAGTGGCAATTTCTCATTTTGGTCATGTAAATATTGGAAAAGGTTCCCATTAGGAATAAATTCATAAACTAGTAAGGAACTAGTGTCTCCAAGCAAAACCTTAATAACTTAACCACATTTCTGTGGTTAATTTTTGAAAGAACAACCGCTTTGTTCATGAATTCTTCAACAATTCTGTGAATCTTAAACTTTTTGACGACAACATTTTTACCGTCTACAAGCATGCCTTTGTAAACAATGCCTTCATGTGAAAGCTAAAGAGTAAGACAACCACCAAAAACCTACCTCTTTCAATAAGTTACCACTAAAAATTCTCTTCTGTTAGTGAAGAAAATTATTAGAGACAGTAATGCCAGATAAAAGAAAAGTGCACTTCACCTGATTCATGTAGCAACTCAATATCCTCCTGATATGGACAATCTTCTAGCATGAGAATGCCACCAACCTAGCCACCATTTTCCTCCATTCTTGACTTATATCACCTAGCCACCATTTGCCACCAACCTAGCCACCATTTGCCTCCACATTTGCCTCCATTCTTGACTTATATCACCTAGCCACCATTTGCCACCAACCTAGCCACCATTTGCCTCCATTTTTGACTATTTTCATTTTTACAACTTGTGTTTACATTGCATTCTAGTTTTTTTTTCTAGTTGTTATCAATTGTAATTTGGCCTCTAGGATTAGTATAAATAGGGCCAATCTCTTCATATATTGGCACCATTGAATGAATTGAGTTTTAGAGTATTTTGAGAGTTTCTCTCTAGACTTCTGAGCCACCTCCTTTTTGACATTGTCCTGTTCAATGCATGTGCACTGCACTATCAAATGGATTCATTGGCATTAACATTAATTAGCATTTCCTATGATTATATATAGTAAAGGTTCATGAAAAAAAGTAAGTAAATAATATAGAATAGAAAGACAAATATGTACCATTGAAGGCATTTTTTTTTCAGTACTAACCTATTCATATTCATGTAACAGAGAAGTTAGGCCAGTTTATGTGATTCCAAATGAGAAAGAAAGGGAAAATGTGGAGGAAGTCATTGGAGAAGATATTAGCATCATCACTACACCTGGACAGGTTCTTAACATCTTCTATTTGAATAACAAGTAAAAAAAAAATTAGAACCTAAAAAGAAAAACTGGAGGAATACTGTTGATGTCTAAACTCAGAGAAATGAGGCAGGACTCCTAAGGACAATGCTATGCTCCAATGACAATATAAGGAATGAAAATGATTAATACTCTTCAAATACATTTCTCCTAGTGCAGCAGCTCTTAGAACCAACTTTTTTTATCTGTTAGAAACTTAGAATGATTAGAAACAACAGAACATGGGGAATAACGTCTATGAAGTATGGGCATATTCACATTTGTTTTATAAAAATTAAGATCCCAAGAAGTTATAATGAGTCGAGTCAAGTAGCATATTTGTTTTATAAAAATTTGAGTAAATTATTTACCTTCCTTGATGTTTTTGCAACCCACACTCACATTATTTATAGTTTTAATTTATACAAAAACTCTACGTTCATGAAGTTGTCAATGAAGCCAATACTTTGTGTAACTTTTTCCCTGAAAATTGATAAATAATTGAATTGAATGCTGAAAATGTAATATAGTTTTTTCAAAACTTGAAAGAGGGAAAGTGTAGGTTTTATAAATTACATTCTCCACTGCTGAGTGTAATTTATCTCAGCAGTGGAGAATGTAATTTACTCCACCAATTAAAATCCCAATAAGTTATATAAGAAGTGGAGTCAAGTAACATAACTAAAGCATTAAAGCACATCCTGAAGTATATTGAACTTGAAGGGTATTCAGTTTTAGCTTGTTACAAAATGGGTAATCAAACTTTGAAACTCAAATAAATTAACAGTGTAAATATTAATTTACCATAAACTACTGCACTCTATGTAATATACTATAGAAATTTATTGTCAAAGAATATCATGCAGTATAGCACAGTGCAATATTCTATAAGTATTACTTTATCTATCCACTAGTAGAATACTGTAGCATTATTATTAGCATAGCTTCAAGGTCTCACCTGCATCTAAATATATATTCTTTTCTATGGAAAAAGAAATATCATCAAGAAAAAAGATAAATATGAAGAAAGGAAGATAAGTTATCCTCCACAAGAAAACTACTGAAAGAGAATATTGCACTAAAACAAAAAGGAAAAAAAACTCAAAATTAAACATGAACAATAGCAGCCTAATATTTTTGTAAATACGAGATCGCTGCCTCCATAAAAAGACCATGAGCCATGCATCAAAGGGAAGCGAAAAATCTTATCTTTTCCCACAACACAACTAAAGATATTGAAACACCTTAAAAAATTTGAGCATTCTTTCCAACCAAACACACCATAGAATTGCGAACACAGCACATTTCCACAATGCCCATTTGAATTTATGCAATGTTTGACAACCAATGAGTTATTGAGACAACTTTATTTGTGTTGGCAAAATCGCCCGTAGACTCTGGTGTTGGCAGAAATCTAGAAGCCAGTGGGACATGTTGACTCTTGAAACTATCTCCCTGTAGTTTTGGGAATGATTTCTGAGAATGATTGCTGAAAATATTCCTCAATATGTTTGGATGATTGTCATACCTGTACATATATTTCTTATTCTGTTTTATGCAGATTTTGTAATTAGTTAGGATAGAATCAGTTTTTTTTTTAATTTACTAGAAAGATTAGTTGCTTATTTTGTCTCTAGAATAGGCCTATAAATTCTTGCACAAACGCACAGAAATAAACAATCCCATTTCATATTTTGCCTTCTGTGTCTCTAATTTGATTTGTAGAACTTACCAAACTTGATGCTCTCTCTTCTACAACTATACACATTCATCTAACAAGTATTGAGTAATGAAAATTCAGCATGTGTACGAGAAAAGGGAGCTAACAATTTAAAGAAAAAGGACTATTTGTTCTCCAATTTATAGTAACTAACATGTATGCGACATTGAGATTCTCCCTTATTATAAACTCCATGTTCCCCCTCTACCAAGTGTAATTCAAGAGGACGCCTATCTCTGTTTCATGCTTTAAGAATTTATATAAAATATTCACCGTAGTAGGAATACATCTGCAGGATGCTTAATTTCGTAAAGTTGTAAGTTAAGGACAACATAATAGGAAGTAGAATGTGCATGCAGAAAAAAAAAATTGACTCTAGTTTCTATTTTCAGTCACCAGCGCTGCCATATATATTTATTTTATCCATTGTCTAATTTTAATACCACCAATTATCTTTGGAAAAATTACTCACAATCCATGCTTCTATAGTTATTATTATTATTATTTTTAGGTTTGTCTAGCAAGACTCCAAAAGGTTTCAAAGGCATACATATTAGTATAAATTTAAAGAAAGATATTAAAAATAAAAATATATCTTGATAATTACATGATTAAATAAAGAAAAAATTTGTCCCAACAATTTTAAAGTTTTTATCTAAAAATCTTTGTATTTCAGAATTAATGCACTGAAATATCATTACAATTAATACTATTATAACCATTGATAGTAAAAATCATTGATATAAGATGGAAGCTGTGTGATTTGACATCAACCACTATTTGATCAATTCACGGTAAATTAAATTTTACGTAAATAGAGGATTAAAAATTTATCATATAATTTTAATTTAATTAATTTTTTTATCTATATATATATATATATATATATATATATATATATATATATATATATATATATATATATATATATATATGACAAATTTTTAATTTTTTATTTATATGAAATTTAATTTACTTTCAATAATTTGAATATTATTTTAAAAATTAGGTATAAATTTAAAGATGAAAAATTTAGATACACAATTTTTACATTTTATTATTTTAAAAATTAGAGACGAAAAAACTTTTTTATTTAATTTTTCGTTTTTAATATACTATTTTCATAATTAGAGACCGAATTAAAGATAGAAAATTAAATATAAAATTTTTTGTCTCTAAATATTATTTAAACACTGTTTATGAAAAATAAAAATAAAATTAGAGACAGATTTTTAGAGACGGACATAAATCCGTCTCTAATTTCATCTCTAATCACTTTTAGAGATGTAATAGAGATGAAAATTATTCTGTATCTAAATCATTATTTTTTAGTAGTGGATAATTTAAAAGTTAATTAACAAATTCATCATATAATAATATTTTATTATTATACTAAACATAAAAATATTGTATGTCATTGTATATTATATATTGTATTTTGATATCTAAAATATCTAAAAAATAAAGTTATCATAATATAAAATTTCTCACAAAATAACTTTAAAAGATAGTTTAGTAGTTGAAAAACTGGCTACTTATGTTTGATTATTTTAAGAATTTTAATATCAACATTTAAAAAAAATTATTCTTTTAAATATATATAATTATCACTCAAAGAAGAATTTTATCTCAATTAATATATATATATATATATATATATATATATATATATATATATATATATATATATACTATTTCAAAAATAGTCTACTCATACAAAAAAAGGCCAATGTCTAAATTTTTGTCTCAAGTTGTTTGTGCCAATCATAATAGCATTGTATTGATAGATCGTCCATTTAAATTTTTTATATTTTCTATTCAAAAGCCGCCCCAAACAAATAACAAGAAAATTCATGCTTTACTTTCTTTCTTTCTTTTTTGCTGATTAAGAGGTAACTGTTGCAACGGTAGCCTCCTCTACCTCCTCTATTTTTTAGTTAATATCTAACATGAAAAAATTAATATCAATTACACTTTCTAACAATAAAAAAATAAATTTAGATAAAATTCAATAAAGATAAAACGATCTAGTCTTAAAAACAAAAAGGAGATTAAGATAACATTAGTAAACTTAATATTTTTTTGTACATGTCGCCAACATTAATTTTGATATCCCTCGTTATATTTGATTATTTAAAATAATTAATTATATTATGATTCAAAACTTCAAATGTAAAAAAAATTACAAATCAATTCCTAACAAAAACAAAAAAAGGCACAATCACAAAGAATAATTTAAACCTGGAATTATTAAATTTAATTAATTATTTCATCATCCTTTCATTAATTATATAATAACTTTGTAAATTGTTTAATGTAAATCCAAAAAGTGCTTATATTTTCGGTGATTTTATTTAGACATACAATAATTGTGAGAATTATTTAAGTACAATTTTTATACTTGAAGAGATATATGATCAGGGGTTTCAGGAAAATATATTTGGTTTTTTTTAAAATTTATCTTTAATTTATTTCAATACAATCATTTTTTTCCTTTATCATTTTCTTAAATTAAATAGTTATTTTGAATTTTCAAAGATTTATACATTATTAATTTGATTTTTAAAATTTTACCTTATTAATTTAGCATTTGATAAAAAATTAACTCAAGTAAAAAAATTTTGAATTTATTTTATTAGTAAATATTTAACATATTTTTTTATCTTATAAGTAAAATTTTATATATTTTAACTAAAAATTTAGTTTTGTTAAATGTAAAAAGAGAAAAAATAGATTTTTCTATTAAAAGGTCGTCACTGAAAGTTTAGTTAAATAAATTTTTTACTTTTAGTGGCGATTATAAAAAGTCGCCACTGAAAGTTCGACTTTCAGTGGTAGCTATGAATAGTTGCCACTAAAAATTCACTTTCAGTGACGATCCTTGAAGGTCGCCACTAAAACTGGTTTTCAGTGGCAACTTTTTATAGTCACCACTGAAACTTCAATTTCTTATAGTAACTCCAATTAGTTAACCACATTTCTGTGGTTAATTTGGAAAAGAATAACCATTTCTTTATGAATTCTTCAACATTTTTGTGAACCTTAAAACTTTTTGACAACAACAATTTTACCATCTACAAGCATGCCTTTGTAAGCAGTAACTTGATTTAAAAAAAACTAAGTGAAAGACAACGACCAAACTGGAGAGACAATAAGCTTATCACGAACAAGTTTTCTTTTGTTAGTGGAGAAAGAGACCGCAATGTCATATAAAAGAAAAGTGCACTTGACCTTATTAATGTAGGAACTCATTATCCTCCTTTTGGACATTGTCTTCTCCAATGCATGTGCACTGCGCTGGTATAAACATTAATTAAAATTTACTATGATTATATATGGGAAAGGTTCATGAAAAAAAGTAAATAAACAATAGAGAATATAAAGACAAATATGTACCCTTGAAGCATTGGTGTCAGTACTTACCTATTCATATTCATGTAACAGATAAGTTAGGCCAGTTTTTGTGATTCCATATGAGAAAGAAAGGAAACATGTGAAGGAAGTCATTGAGGAAGATGTTTGCATAGTCTTCGTCACTACCCTTGCACAGGGATTTACAAATGGAAAATACATTCATCTTCTTTAAAGTTTCTGACAATTTACTTGTGAAAAAAAGTTTTCGAACCTAAAAAGAAAAACTATGAAGAAAAACCAGAGGAAATAATGTTGAAGTTTAAACTCAGAGAAATAAGGGACAGGGCTGCAAAAAGATGCCTTAAGGAAAGGGAGTTGGAAAGAAGAAAAAGAGTCAGAGAAATAAACATTGACTGAAGCAACCAAGATCCATTAACGCATCTCAGAATTTCACATATAGAACGAGAGAAAGAGAGAGTGACATAGCACTAACTGTAGATAAAGAGAAGCAGAACTCCTAAGGACAGTCCTATTCATTAATGACAATGTAAGGAATGGAAATGACCAATACTCTTCAAATGCGTTTCTCCTTGTGCAGTACCTCCTAGAGCCTTCTTTTTTTCTGTAAAGCCTCACAGTAAAATAAGCACAGTAATCTAAGTTACACTGTACAAAGTGAACGTACATGAAATGGAGGATAAATGCATGTATTGTGAAATTCAAATAGATTTCAAGCGTACCATTACAGTGCAGCACAACGGTGCATCCAAGTGATGCCACTAGGCCTTGAGGATGGATTCAATCCCCTCATCATTAGATTTGAATAACTCCACACCCAAGTAGCACGGACAAAAATGAAATAGTGGAACAACGGCTCCGTATATCTAATTTTTTATATTTTCAATTTTAACTACGTACAAGTAACACTAACCATATTCAGATCACATAAAATAAACATATGCAATCAAATTAGGCTTATTTATTTTCTGAATAAAATAAAATGAGATAACCATTTACAAAGAAACACAGATACTAATGTGCATAATCTATTATATTATGAAAATAACAAATTGCAAGCCCAGTAGAATTAGGTGACACTAAGCCAACACGTATGCTATTTTGTATCACGGTATGAACCTGTTCAATCTCTACTACCAATCTTATTCCCTCTTGCCAACACTTTCCAGAGAATGGCAAGGCATTGCAATAACATATGTAGAAATGTTTTATTGAAATGTAGGGTTAAATCAAACTTAGGATTGGCTTTAGGAGCTGAAGAAAAGACACACACACACACGCTTGAGCCTTTACAGGATTAACTCCTACAGATAAAGATAACTGATAAATAAAAGACTCTTAAGACAATAATAAACCCCAAGCCTCCTGGTCCTTTATTACTTGGTTGGCCAAAAACTAACGCCCACAGATCCTCAAACAGGCTGTAAATGTCATGGTGCAAATTGTGAGGTCCATACCCACACAGCATCTTCAAGCTGCCTCTGGTGCACTTAGAAATGCAAATCTATCAGGGATAGGTAGCTTGTGAACTGACGAGCAAATTGCCAATCCAGCTCTACACCCACCCATGACTCATGGACTTATGACTAGCTATTAACTGATAAACAAAATGCTAGTTTGAGAAATGACTAGTGGCAATGGTGGAAAATAGTAATACTTCTTATAGCAATGGAAACAGAAGAAACGCTTCCCGAAGTCCCAGATTCAATTATGATGGAATGCAAGTGCATGGGCAATAATTAACTCGGTCCTAAAAATATGAAAGACTTTCATTTGTATGACAGAACGAAGTCCCGGATTCAATTATAATGGATGGGAAGTGCATCAGCAATAATTAACTCGGTGCTAACAATATGAAAGATTGTCATTTGTATGATAGTTCAACAAGGAAATATAATGTAGAAGAGGAGGTGGAGCCAAATGGTCCTAGGTCCTAACAACAGAGACAATAATGCTAAATTAACCAAAGCTGAAGACTCAACCCAAATGAGACAGTGGACACAAAAGGTTTTCTTAAGTGCCAGAGAAAAGCATTTTCTCTTAAACATAACTAAGCTTGAATGTCGCCATATGTTAGTGCATTTTATTCTTAGAGAACCAATACAGGCCTGCAAAATAATACTTAGGTTACACTTCTAAAATTCTTCTAAACATATGTCTATCTCAACTCACGTGAATACGACAAGAAAATAACATGGTAATGCAAAAAGCAAGCTCACCAAAATTTCATAGGCACCAACAGTGCGTTATACTTTACACATGATATGGCCCAAATAATAACTATTGAAAAATATACATGACAATGCCTGATGTGATAAGTGAGCTAAGTAGATCCCTTATTATCTGCAACTGCAAAGTTTAAGCATAAATAAAAATCAAGTCAAAAATTTTTGTTCATAATTAAGTGATTGTTCATGGACTAAAAAGACACAGATTTTAGTGTTAAGGGAAAAAAATGTACTTTATAATTGTAACTCAAGTGGCAATGTGGAAAAGCTAAATTTTGTCTTGTCTTTTCTTTTCCTCAAGTTATAACCAACTATTTTCCTCTCAGAGATGCAACATTTTCTCTGTGTATAGTTGAAGAACTAAACCATCATATTTTTAAAAAGAAAAATTAAATTTTATCTTGTCTTATCTTTTTTCAAGGTATGACCTGTAGGTACTTATCTTAAAATTCATTTTATTTTAAGGCGCTCATAGCAAGAAGCCCTATGCAGAGGCTTGTAGGACAATCAGTATAAATTTTCTAAAATTGAATATACTGAATTATAAAGAAAGTAATCAGTAGGTAAAGAATTCTTTTATTTACTGCTGCTGTTATTGCAAGATACATAAATTTAAGAAAACACAAGCTCATTATCAAAACTTCCTTTTAAGAGCATATGTTAAATTGCTCACAATAGATAATGTATAAGTTGAAAATAAAAGGGTACACAATCACCCGGCAAGAAGAAAATTCCCTCTTCTAATTTGCAGGATCCTGGTTCAAAACTGAAACCCCTCTCACATCATTTGAAGTATTTAAAAATTGAAGAAACACCCCTTGTTATAATTTCTAAATATCTGGGTGTTCAAAAGGAGGAGGAGTTGATAAAAGTTCTCAAGGAGCAAGGAACAGTCCTGGCAAAAGCAATTGCATATTTTAAAGGCATGGACTTCGGAATAAAGCTGCATCGAACACTATTTGATGAAGGGACTAAACCCCAGAAAAGTAAAATGATAATTCTACAATATGTCAATTTCTCTAGCCTCCTTCCAACTATAACACCTAGAGTCTAGCTTAACGTCCTTCTCAAAGCATCCAAATCCCACAGAAATGTAATCTGTGCCAAATTTTCCATCCTTGAAAAGTTTAGCTCATGGTTACCAAAATTTCTGGAAAACTCCTGTCCGGATATTAATTAGTTTGATTGCATAGCTACATAGAAAAAGTTGATTTCAAGATTAAGAAATTTTAAAGGTGGGGAACAATGATGGTGCTAATTCATAGAGTAGGAGTTTAAAGCATTCTGTACCAACCATTGTCCCTTTGATTTGAGCAGTGACATTGCCGCTTTCACTGTCAAGAAGTAGTTTGGAGAGATCAAAATTTGCAACTTTTGCATTCAGATGTTCATCAGGTAGGATATTGCTTGATTTTGTGTCCGTGAATAGTTTGTAGGTTGGCAAATAAATTTAGTTAAAATTTTATATTAATTAAATTATGTATAACACATAAATTTTAAAATTTTTATATTTACTATTCTCAAATATTTTAAAAGTAAACTTTTAAGTGTTTCGAAATTAAAATCTCTCTCTACAAGATATTACATTTTGGTTTATTAAAGAAAATAATGTTATTATTTTGGTCCTTAAAAATATTTATGCTATTTTATATTTTCAATTTTTTCTAAAAAAATATATATATATATTTTTGATGTCATGCTTATTAAGAAATATTAATAGAGCCAGGCTTATTTTATCTAACATATAATAACTACTATTGATAAAAACAGTTAAAATTGAATAAATTGTTTTAATAAAATTGAAGATAAAATTAATCTTAACTCATAAAAATCAGGTTTTAATTTTATAAAAAAATGATGTGTTTTTTCATTTAATTTATTAAAAATTCCTACCAGCACATTTTGACAAAATTAATCAATGTTTAGCGTTTTTTTCCTAACATATATGACATCAAAGATTAAAATAATATACTGTTTTAAAATTCAATATTAAAATAATAATAAATATTTTTTTAAGTATCAAACTGATAGCATCAATTTTCTTTTTCAGAGATCTAAATAATTGCTTACTTTGAAATTAAACTGCCTTCTTAAATAATGTTAAGGACTGCATCCACGTAATACATTTAATTTTTTATTCGAAATAATTTAGATATAAATAAGAGAGATGCTATCATATCAATCAAATCTTTTGAGTTTATAATGGTTTTGAATAACTTATTGAGTTAATTATTCAAATTCAATTTATATTATATTTGACTCTAATCATTCACCAATTCAATTTTCTTTTCTTTTCAATTAAATTGGTTAATCGTTATTTAAATTATTCACTTTTATTTATTATAATTAGTTAATAAAAAAATACTTAATCAAACTTAAACGTGGTTAATTGAAAATGGCATCTATGTTGCTTAAAGTACTGTATGAATTGAGTTAAGTTAAGAATTTTCGCTTATAATTATTTTGAGTTACTGGACAATTTGTTTTATAAATTTATAACTACATTTAGTTTTAATTATTGAAAATTTTAAGAGTATAAGTTAATTTTTAAAATTATTAACTTTTTACATGGTAGTTATTTTTTAAATCTTCAAATATTTTAAAATTGCATATTAATCTCTTAAAAAATTAACTTATAATAAATTTGTTACTTTTAACAACTAATTTGTATAAAAATTAGTGAACCAAAGTTATTATCAAATTTAATAACTAAATTATTAGTTTATTCTATTACTTTTTTTATATGATATTGATTATTTTTTATTATCCGAAATGAAGTTTATTTTGTGAAAAAAACTATTTTATAATTAAAGATTTTATACAAATTCAAATTTTAAAATTTACAAACCAAAATTTAACTTAAATATCAAATCAATTGATTGACTTAAATTATTTTTAAAATTGAAAATTTAAATTTAAATTTCTATCAAAAGCCAAAAAAAGAGTCAGGATACAAGGGTTATTTCGTAATTTTAGAATTCATTTTTTTTCAGGCAAGTGAAGTCAGTTAAACACTGGCACTTAGCCCTACAAGATTGAGCTGGGCCTTTTGTGCTGCCTATGAAGTTGGCCTTCTTTGTAATATCTATTGTTGAATTCATCTTCTATAAAATTGGAATCACCCAACCATTTAGCTGCACTACAAGAAATAGAAGTTTCAGTGGCAACTTTTTTGTGACGACTAAAAAAGTCGCCACTAAAAATTACTTTTAGGGGCGACATTATTGAGTCGCCGCTAAAAGTTTATGTTCACTGGCGACCAAAAAAAGTCATCACTGAAAGTTTTGTTTTTAGTGGCGACTTTCTCTAGTCACCATTGAAAGGCAGCTTTTCAACGGCGACACAGAGGAGGTCGCCACTAAAAATAAAAAAAAATTTCAGCTTGACTTTCAGTGGCGACCGTAAGTCGCCACTGAAAGTAAAAAATTCAATTTTTTTTCTTTCTCACATTTTGGTACATTTAATTTAAATATATAAAATTTTAGTTATAAAATAAAATAATGTATTAAATATTCACTAATAAAATAAATTTAAAAACTTTTTTAATATAATTTAATTTTTAATTCAATACTAAATTACTATTATGTCTATTTTAATACATTTTCTTAGAAAAAGTTAATATTATTTATCTAATAATTTTATTAATAAAATAGGAGTCCCAAGGTCCTATATATCTGCTTGATTTGATTATATAAAATAAAAATTACTATTAAGTCATGAATGAAAAAAAATAGAAAAAAACTAAATACGGGAAAAAAAATGAAAACTTCCCCTTTCTTTCAAATTTTCCCAAATAGGAGCGGGAAAGCTGTCTACCTCGCTGAAACTCAAATCAAAAAGCACCTAAACCACTATCCTCAGTGCTCTGGCACCCCTCCTTCTCGCGGCCATAATTGATTTGGTTCCATCGCAAGATTCACTGAACAAAGAGAGTTTTGATGGTGAGCTTTCATTCTCTACCTCCCAGTCCTAGTAACAAATTAAGGCTTGAGTATGAATTTGGTGATTTAGGGTTCGTTCGATAGTAGCCACAAAATGCGAAGTAAGTAATCGGCACAGAAAATCATGAATCAACTTAGTAGAACGATGATTTGAAGAGGGGCTTGTACACCTGTGCACTACTCCTTGTGATACAACGATGATGGGCTTAGTGAGTTGTCAACACTAGATTTACCTAGAGTCTTTGAACATGATTTTTCTGTGGTGGGCATTTGCAATGAGTTGGTCTGCATTAATAACGGTGATAATAATTTGATTATCTGCAACCTTTGTATTTGAATGTATGTGAACCTTCCTAAACCCAGTGATTACCTTTGCTTATATGACGCTTATATTGCATTTGGCTTTGAATCTGAAAGAAATGATTATAAGGTGGTTAGGATTGTGTACATGAAGGATTACAATAGATATGGGTTAAGTCTAGCTGAAATTGAGCCTTATTCGCTTGCTACTGGTTTTTGGAAAATCATTACTGCTGTGGCTCCTGAATTTCAATTATGTTCTATTTTTAAAGATGCTCCCATGCTTTTACCAATGGCATTGTACATTGGGGTGCAAACAACTAGGGAAATAATCTTCTTGATAACCTTCAGCATACCAAAAATAAAATAACAGGAAATAGCCATCCAGTATATATACACACACAGACACAACTGGACATGCATGCACAAAGACAATCCACATTGCTTCATTCAATTTGAAAGCTTTATGAATTTTTGTCATTTGGGCAAGATGCAAATTACCCTGCTCACAATCATGTAATTTCTAGAAACTAGTCACCTAAGGGGGAGGATGAAGATAGTACTGTAATGAATCCATCAAGAATGCCATCCTTGTTTTCCATAAAATTTAATAAAACAAACTTCCATGCACAAGATTTTTATATTCCATTTTAATGGCAGGTAGGCTTTCTTTTGCTGTCTAAGAATAAATTTTATTTGTTAGTACATAAAGCTTATCAGATTTCACAGATGCTATCATCATTTCACTTATGTATGTGTATTTATGTTTTTTCTTCTGTGTGTGTGCACGTAATTATTGGGAGAGATTTTTGAAAAAAAATGAATTATTTTTTAGCACTCTTAATTTAACTTCATGTGAAAATTGTTATTAATTATTGTAAGCTCATACTCTGGTCTATGTTAATGAGAGTTAAAATGATTTTTTTAGAGAACTAATTGACTTCATGTGGAAATTCATCTGAGAATGCCATAATAAAATTTTAGTTAGGAGCTTTCAGTTATTTTGTTAAATAAGGTACTTTTATTTTGAAGTACTTCTGGCCAAAATTGATCATCGCAACCTAGTGAACATTTTTCTGTTATTTTATTTTATTTTTCTTTAAAAAAGCACATTTATTTCCCTGTTTTTTGGCCTTCCAGTTTTCTGTGTATAAATCAGCTTCGTATAATTTCTCTTTTTATTTTGCAGGTTTTCTGATGATGGAACTTGTAAGTTTGGGATGCCAGGTATTCCCAGTCTAGTCCACGAATATATGTTCCAAGGCCTTGTGATTCTGTTATTGGAACTTTTTCAGGCATTGTATAGGAAATAGATACTATTCTAGTGAGAGCAGAGTTATGGTGGTCCTCAGATTTTCTAGTTTTCATTGACCTTGATATTTTTACTATTCTCACTTATGTAGTTCTGATGTAGATATGTCTATTATACCCAAACAATATGATCCTATCATTAATATGCCTCTATGAGCCCTTCTTTCAAATCACTTTGGTTAATTTTTAAGTATGCCACAATTTGGTTTGTTTTCCATCCATATGTTAGGTTGTTGTTAGCATCAAGAGAATGGCTTTCTTACTATAACTCACAAACACTTGTGACTTCTTTTTATTTATATAAATGAGAAAATATTTTACCATGTTAACTTGCATGATCTATTATTTAAAAGTACTAAGTTATGATTACCTTGGTAGAATCTATAATAAGTTAGTGATACATATTATGCAGAAGTCTAAATAGTTAAAATTTGAAATTATAAGAAATTGATTATGGGTAACTTGCTCCCCTGTCAAAAGCTGAAATTTTTTGACATTGATTGTGGCTTTGAGTATTAATAATAAGTAATCCATCATGGATTACTTAAATTTTGATATGTTATTACAAATAGTCTTCTTAGTCCAGCCTAAACCAAATAAAAGGAGCAGGGGAGGTTTTTTGGGAGGGGGGAGACAATCTTGTGAGATAGACCAATATATTTTTATAATTAGAGGAGTTCATTTGTAGAAAGTGCTTCTATGTATCTTATGAGTAAGTGATTTTGTGTTGATACATATTTTTTTATGTTGAATTAATAGGAGGCATTTTCTGCAGGATGCCAATCATAGTGTATATGTATAATGGAGATGCTGATGGCTTGATATCTATTACCGAGTATGGCCAAGAATACGACAAGGAAAGCTCAAATATGCATTGGTCTTAACCAAAGTTGTAAACTTAATTTTTTCTTATAAATTCTTATAGCTAGTGACAAAAGCATTTATGGAGGATTTTCATTGTGTTAGGATTAACTAACTTCGATTGTAAATAGTTAATTTTTTTTTTCGTGAAATGTAATTAATTACATTACTTTGAATATTTGCATTTGAATTAATTGTAGTTGAATGTAAGTTTAAATAAAAAAATTTATTTTTTTATTATGATTTTAGCAACATAACTAATTTGTCAATTACATTTTTTTATTTTTTATTATTTTTTTTGTAACAATTAATATTTATAAATTTTAATAATAAAAAATTTGCATATTTCACTTTCAGCGGCTACTAAAGTCGCCGCTCAAGGTAGACTTTTAGTGGCGACAATGTAAAACGCCACTGAAAGTAGATTCAGCGGCGACTTTAGTCGCCGCTGAATATGGATTTTTAGTGGCAATTGAGTAAAGTTGCCACTGAATGTATATATTTAGTAGCGACTTTCAAAGTTCTGGTGGCGACTTTATGGTTTTCAGTGGCGACTCTAGTCGCCACGAAATGTCTACTTTTAGTTGCGACTCCAAAAATCGCCACAAAAAAAATCAGCGACGACTAAAAGTCGCCACTAAAAGTCTTTAGTGGCGACTTTTAGACTTTTAGTGGCGACCAAAGTCGCCGCTGAAAGTCTTTTTTCTTGTAGGTGGTTAAAAAAATAGTTATTTTCAAACATAAAAGATTATTAAATTATATATTTTTATATGTAAAATTTAAATTTATATAAATATATGTAATAAATTTTTTTATTAAATATATATTTTATTATTTCAAGTTTAGTCAAACTTACACTGGCATCTAAGTTTGAGTTTGGCCTGAATTTAATTCAAATTTAACAATCCAAATTTATTGTTATTTAACCATGTTTGATTGGACTTAATTTGCTTCTAAAATCTATTTTTTTAAATGAAATTTTAGAAAAAATATTGTGAAAAATAAGTAAATAGTATTTGATTAAATCATCTCACAAAGGCTTTTATTAATATGATTAAAATTTGGTCAATCTTTAAAAAATATATTTTACTGTTAAATTATTTTTGAGTCTTACCCAAATTTAATTAAGACTTTACTTTTAAGATTTTTATTCATATGAGTTATATCCAAGTTATGCTTTTGAAGAAATAATATAAGTTTGATATTTAAAATAAGTATTTATTGAAATGGTCTGCTCATCACGCTTATTGAAGGACAGGATGAGACGTTCAAAACTAGTTCTTTCAAACATTAACAAGCAATTTAGCAAATTTACAGACAAAAATTGTGCACACAAGAGTATTAAAGAAAGAATCAGATAATAATAATAATAATAATACTAATAATAATAATAATAATAATAATAATCCAATGCAACATGCGTTGTTTGCAAGTCTCTATTGGGAAAGCATCTTTCATACGCTCAAATTGTCAAAAGAGCATCGTCATACACTTTGAAAAATTAAACTGGTTTTTTAGACTTCTGTTTCTTTAGTTGCGCAGACTAAAGACTTACTAGCTAAATAATTATTTTAGTGTTTACCATTTGCCAATGCAGATACACGTGAATTTAAATAATCGAGAATTGAGAAAACGCGATGTTGCCGAAGAAATTTTTGGCGACAATTTAAAATTCCGTGGACTGCAGCCTATTCTTGACTTGTGAATTGCTTTCTACTTTTATATTCTCCCTTACACCGGTTTTTAGTGACAATAGACCCCACCATCTTTGTGAAAGCATCAACTTTGTTTGCAAGTCTCTAATGACCTTTCATACGCTCAGACTGAAGACTTACTGTTCATTTGGTTGTGAAGACTAAAGACTTACTGTTGGGTGAACTCCCAGACTCCCTTAGTCCTATTAAGTTGCATTGCTGCCTTAATTCCTCCATCATCTCTATTGACATTCTCAGGCACGACCAAGACTAGGCGTATTCTTGCGCACTTTGAACCTTGCAATCGCCAACTAGTTTACAAGGAGAAAGGTATTATGATCATCTTCTTCATTCTTACGCACTGGAATAATACAACATTACTGCAGCTGGTAGTTTAATTAGTTCTTGAAAGCTATTCTTTCTTCTTTTATTTTGTTTACTTTCTGCCTTTGACTTAATTTTATTTGTTCAGTAGCAACAGACCTGACTACTGCAGTTTCTGAGGGAATATCAATGTCTAGATTTAGCAAAGACCAATTTCTGTCTTTCAAAGATAAAAAAAAAGTTATTGTAACTGACTCAAAAGTTAAATGACTCATTAACTAACCAAAAGTTTTTGAGTGAATTGGTTTCAAGACAATTTTGATATTGTTTCTGTCTAGTAACGGAACATAATCTTTTCTGTTTTTCTGATATTGGAATAGCTAACTAACCAGAATATGGATGCTGCTGCTCCATTATCTTCATCTGCTGCTCTTCCTCCCAAAACATATGACGTGTTTATTAGCTTTAGAGGTGAGGAAACCCGCAAAAACTTCACCAGCCATCTTTACGAAGCTCTCCGCCAAAAGAATATAGAAACCTACATAGACTGCAAACTTCCCAAAGGAGATGAGATCTCCCAAGCACTCATCCAAGCAATCCATTATTCAAGTGTATCTCTGGTGGTATTCTCAAAAAACTATGCATCCTCAAAATGGTGCTTGGACGAGCTCATCCATATACTTCAATGTAAAAACGACGAGGGGCAAAAAGTTATACCTATCTTCTATAAAGTTGATCCATCTGATGTCCGCAAGCAGAATGAGTCTTACAAGGAAGCATTTGCAAAACATGAGAGAGATTTCATACACAACCAAGACAAGGTGAACGCGTGGAGAGATGCTCTTTTTCAAGCTGCCAATTTAGCAGGGTGGGACTCATCGACCTTTAGGTAATTGTTCATTCTTTTTAACTGAATCTTTTGGATTAATGCATGCTTACCGATTAACTAGTTTTATTTTTTATTTTGCCTTCTTCTTACATGACACTCTTTAATTCTTTCTTTACATTTTGTTCATTCTTTTCCATATTTTAGGAACGAATCTGTACTTATTCAAAACATTGTCAACGACGTTTTGCAAAAACTGGACCTTATGTATCCAAGTGCATCAAAAGGTCTTATTGGAATTGATGAAAACTGTAAATGTATTGAATCATTACTGGAAAAAGCCCCAGTGATTGGAATTTGGGGTATGGGCGGCATAGGCAAGACAACCATGGCTGAGGTTGTATATACCAAGCTCTGCCGCCATTATGAAAGCCACTGCTTTTTAAAAAATGTAAGGGAGGATTTTGAAAAGCGTGGACTCAATTATATCCGTGATAAGGTTGTAAAGGGGCTTCTTAAAGAAGACTCAGAATTCATGTTTGTTAAGACAAGACTCAGTAGAAAAAAGGTTCTAATTGTGCTTGATGACATCAGCAATTCAAAGCACTTAGATGATTTGGAAATAGAACGGAATTGCTTGGGAGCAGGCAGCAGAGTTATCATCACAACAAGAGATAAGCATGTGCTTATTGGAAGAGTGGATGAAATACATGAGGCGAAGGCATTGAATCATCACGAATCCCTAAAGCTTTTTAGCATCAAAGCCTTCCACAAAGATCATCCAGAAATTGGATATGAACAATTGTCAGAAAGGGTAGTTGCTTATGCCAAGGGCCTTCCATTAGTTTTAACAGTGTTAGGTTCATTTCTTTATTCCAAAACTATAGGAGAATGGTATAGTACATTGGCAAAACTT
This sequence comes from Gleditsia sinensis, assembly GCA_037074535.1. Classification (NCBI taxonomy): domain Eukaryota; kingdom Viridiplantae; phylum Streptophyta; class Magnoliopsida; order Fabales; family Fabaceae; genus Gleditsia; species Gleditsia sinensis. Next base: position 17,344,014 of record CM073472.1, read on the forward strand.
GAAAAGACTCCAAATGAAGATATTCAAAAAGTGTTAAAATTGAGTTACGATGGATTAAATGTTGAAGAAAGGGAAATGTTTTTGGACATTGCATGCTTTTTGAATGATCAACATGAAAACAAAGTAATAACACTATTAGAGAGCTTTGGCTTCAATGTAAGTATTGGCATCAGAACCCTTTTAGATAAGGCTCTAATAATGATAGATAATAGAGTATGGATGCATGATTTGATACAAGAAATGGGTTGGGAAATTATTCGTCAGGAGTGCATTAAAGAACCTGGAAGACGCAGCCGATTGTGGATTTCTGCAGATGTCTATGATGTGTTTAAAAATAATAAGGTAAGAAAAACAATCACTTTTTCTTTTGTTTGGAGAAATAATGATTTTATTTTTGAATAAATAAGAGATGTGTGATTGGAAAATGTAGCTAGAATGATATTGCTTACTTATATTTTAATTTTTTTTTGTTTTTCTAGGGCACTGATGCAGTTGAAGTGATCATATTAGATGTGTCTCAAATAAGAGATGTATGTTTGGATGCTGATACTTTCAGAAAGATGCCTAAACTTAGATTTCTCAAAGTATATTCCTCTCAGGATAAGAAATCAAGCCCTTTAGGCCTTCCTTTTGGCCTTGAGTCTTTTTCTGATAGATCAAGGTACTTTCGTGGGGCCTCCTCATATGAGAAACCAGGCAATGTATACCTTCCTTTTGGCCTCGAGTATTTTTCTGATAGATTAAGGTACTTTCATTGGGATGAATACCCTTTGGAGTCCTTGCCATCAACTTTTTGTGCCGAGAACCTTGTTGAATTTTGGATGGAGGGTAGCCGTGTGAAAAAACTTTGGGACGGAGTGCAGGTGTGTTCGTGTAGTGTGTATATATTATATATATATTTTAGTTTTTTACTCAATTAAGATAGGAAGGCTTTCTCATGTAATGTTTCTCTTTTAATTGTTACAGGATCTTGTGAATTTAAAGATGGTATTGCTTGCGGGATCCAAGCAATTGGTGGAGCTACCTGATTTCTCTAAGGCATGGAATCTTGAAGAGTTTCATCTCGAGTATTGTGAAAACTTATGTAATGTTCATCCATCGATATTATCTCTTCCCAAGCTTTATGCTTTGTTACTGTATGGATGCTCTAGTCTGAAGAGTCTTCATTGTGAGAGGTATTCAAAATCTCTAGATTTCCTCGATATCAGCAGATGCTATAGTCTCAAGAAACTTTCACTGCCAGAGAAAATAATAAATATAAATTTAGAAGGTACAGAAATTGTAGTTTTGGACTTATCAATTGGGTGTCTCAATCAAATTAGAGATCTAACTCTCGACGGTTCAACACTAAAGAATCTTCCCATAAACAAGATAGGTTGCTTCACATCTCTTGAGATTCTACACCAACTAATTTTGGATGGATGTAGTAACTTGGTTGAACTCCCTGACAACATCAGCACCTTGTCATCTTTAAAGACTTTATCTCTATGTGGAAGCAATATAGAGAGCTTGCCTTCTAGCATCAAGCATCTTTCAAAGTTGGAATGCATATCCTTGGAGGAATGTAGGAGGCTTCGGTCTTTACCACAACTTCCACCATTCCTTAAACAATTATCTGCAGCCAACTGCACATCACTGGAGACTGCATTCACTTTATCAACTAATCACAGGATGGAACGTGTTTTTCTAGTAAATTGCGTGAAAATGGATGAACATTCACTCTGGGGTATCATGATAGATGCTTATTTCTCATCGATGCAACGTGTGTATCTCACTGCATCCGGTATCGAGGATTATTACTTCCGCAGAGGAACTAGATTTTGTTACCCAGGAAGCAGAGTTCCAGAGTGGTTCAGACATAATCGAACAACAGAAGCTTCCCTAACTATTGAAATTGCTAAACCTCTTGATAACTTAATGGGTTTCATTTTCTGCCTTGTTTTTCCTCAATTCTTCTCAACGGAGAACCATGAAATTATGTTAGAATTGCAAGTGTTCTTGGAAGATGGTGGAGAGGTTAGAAGTCTGATTGAACGGGGGTATTTAGAGAAGTTGCATCACGTTTCCTTGAATTCGGATAATGTTTTTCTATGGTATGATGCTCCACTTTGTCAAAGGATATTATATGAAGTTAAAGGAAAACAAGATGAGCAGGGTACCGCTTATAATCCAAAGGTTTCATTTGAATTCGAGTGTAAATTTTGTGATTGCTTGATCAAGGAATATGGTGTCTACCCCGTTTATGCCTTAGAAGATCACAATTTCGTTGAAGAAGCAAATTTGCATTTCAAGAAAAAGAAATGGACAAAAACCAAGAGGAATCTGGGTATTAATGAGGATGAACAACTCCATCCAAAAAAGAAATTGAAGGCAGCCATGGAAGACATTGAGGATCAGAAGCGTAAGGAATTAGATCAGAGGATTGCGGAGTTAATACTCAGAACTATTGGAATCGAAGATGGAGACTAGACCACTATACTTATGAGAAACAAGACGCGCTGGAACAACTTTGTCAGACCCAAAAATCCAATGGATACACCAGAAATAGATTTTCTACGATTTCTTTGTAGTTTATAATAAAAATATTGTGTCAGACCACTATACCATTTTCATTGTAGTTTATAATGAAAATATTGTGTCAAATGATAAGCTGATATTTTAGAGCTTAACATCAAAGTATTGGCAAAATCGTCAGACAAATTAAGATGATTTAATTTCAGAATTTAGAATTAATTCTCTTTTCATAACTCTGAGCAAAATTCATTTTCTTGCCAAAGCAGCATATTTCAATTATTGTATACATTTCAAACAAGGCAAAGTAAGGTTAGCCTTCATCAAGCATTTGGTTCTTAAAATCTTTCATGTCCTATTCTCTGCATCTTGCGAACATTGGTGGCTTTGCAATTTAAACTTTACTTTGAAAGCCTAATGTTAATGCTAACAGTTATCTTCATGTTGTCATAAATTCAACTGAAGACTATGATAATAGGCATTTCTTCTGCACTCCAATAATGAAAACAATATGAAAGAAAAGAATTGGAGACCGAAAAGGAAAAAGAAGAAGGAAAAAGTATTGGAGTAGCAAGCCAAAAAAACTGGTTTTGTTACTTCTACTGATTGACATCCCTAACTGACATAGTAATCTTATTAAGAAAATGCAGCTCTATGGTATGATCTACCTGTTCATTTTGTTTGAGGTAAATGTCTTTCAGATTCTACAGTCATTGTCTTATAGGCCAAGGTACCTTCATTGGAATGGATACCCTTTAGACTCTTCGACACAATTATTGTTTGGAGAATTAGGTTGATTCTCTCATGCAGCTGTAGAGCCATGTTTTACAAAATCCTAGTTTGTCACCAAGTACTATTTTATATCTTACTCTATATATGCACTGTGAAAATGGTCAAATTCTTGTATCTTTGCCACAGTGAAAAAAAATCCTAGATTGTGTCTAGGTACTATTTCTAGAACCGTTTAAATCCAAGTAAGAAGATTTCCTCAACTCAAAAATTTGAAGCAAGAGTTGGGTACTCAAACTAGGAGATGTCTGGACATTGATGAATTGGAGGCTCTACTCACGAGAAGGAACATTGACGAATTGGAATTGCGACTCATTCCTTCTAAAATTTGTAAGCAGAGTGAATAGAAGAACTTGAGGAAAAAAATCTCACTATCATTTCTAAAACGTTATCCCTCTCAGAAAGTAACAAGTTTCCCAATTTTTTAAATAAAATTTAGTTATTTCAACAACTTCTATCACTAATAAGTGTTAGGAGTCCATTTACTGATTGACTTTATCATCCCAGACTCTTTATTTTAATTGACTTTAACATTAATGAGGAGATTTGGTCATCAGAGAGAGAGATGAATCCTAAGAAATATGCTAGAAGCTCATGCTGGAAAAGCTAGAGCTCCAACAAGAACTTCAACAAATGCATTTAGTAGCTAAACCTGCTTCTGATTCTGATAGTGGTAGAAGTTCAAGACCAAAACCACATCTTGTGTTAAATGGGTTGAGAAGCAACTGAGTGTAAATAAAATTGAGCTCCTGAAACTTTAGTGGCGATTTTCTCATTTTGGTCATGCGAATGTTGGAAAAGGTTCCCATTAGGAATAAACTCATAAACTAGCAAAGGAACTAGTGTCTTCAAGCAAAACCTTAATAACTTAACCACATTTCTGTGGTTAAATTGGGAAAGAACAACCACTTTGTTTATGAATTCTTCAACAATTATGTGAACCTTAAACTTTTTGACAACGACAATTTTATCATCTACAAGCTTGCCTTTGTAAACAGTATCTGATGTAAAAATTTAAGGTCTTGAATGGTTGTTGGCAAAGGAATAAATGTGAATGAGAATTTGGAATGTAATAGAATATAATAGAATGTTGTTATTAAAATTACGTTTGATTCAATATGAAAAGGAATGAAATCTCTATTATTTTTCTATGTTTGGTATGTCTTAAGTAATACAGGAATAAAATAAAAAGTTGACGAAATGATAAAAATACTCTTAAAGAATAAAAATATTAAAATAATATTATTTTGACTTAAAAAATAATTTTAAAATGATATAAATAAAAAATAAAATAGATAATTAGTAATAGAAAATTTTTATTAATAATATTAAAAAATAGTTTAAATATTATTTATTTTATTTTATTTATCAAGAGAGGGGTATTTTAGTAGTTTTCAATCTCATTCCATTACATTCTCCCCTTTTCTCTCACTTTTCAAAGGTAAACTATTTTTCCACACATAAAGTAATTTATATTCCATGATTCTTGTATTCTGCTAACCAAACATAATATTTAATGGAATGAGAATTTAAATTTATATTTTATCAGCTTAAATCTACCTACCAAATGAGAATAGTAAGACAACCACCGAAAACCTACCTTTTTTAAAAAATTAAAAAAAAAAAACTGTAGAGACAATAAGCTTATCACTAACAAATTCTCTTCTGTTAGTGAAGAAAATGATTAGAGTCAGATAAAAGAAAAGTGCACTTCACCTTATTCATGTAGCAACTCAATATCCTCCTTTTTGGCATTGTCTTGTCCAATGCATGTGCACTGCACTAACAAATGGATTCATTGGCATAAACATTAATTAGAATTTCCTATTATTATATATAGCAAAGGTTCATGAAAAAAAAAGTAAATAAATAATAGAGAATAGGAACACAAATATGTACCATTGAAGCATTTTTTTTTTCAGTATTTGCCTATTCATATTCATGTTACAGAGAAGTTAGGTCAGTTTATGTGATTCTATATGAGAAAGGGACAATGTGGAGGAAGTCATTGGAGAAGATGTTAGCTTGGTCTTCAATCTTCAACACTACCACTGAACAGGTTCCTACACATCTTCTATTTGAATAGCAAGTAAAAAAAATTTTAGAACCTAAAAGGAGAAATCATGAAGAAAAACTAGAGGAATAACGTTGATGTCTAAACTAAGAGAAATAAGACAGGTGTCACGACCCTAATTTTAGGGCACGTGAAATCCATATACCATACACACATATTTTCCATAAATGTACATAATACCATTCTTAATCATATAAATCAATACATATAGGTTCTCATACACATATACAATATACAGTTTACGCCTATAAACACCAGAGTAACAGTAGAAGCAAGGATCCTGCCTGTGACGTTCAGAGCAACTCTAGAGTACAAATATTTTACAAATATAAAACTTTGAGAGCCTAGAAACAATGTAGGCTCACCACTGAAGTTCGACCTCTAGTCAATCACGTGGCTGTTGGACCAAACTCTATGTCTTTATCTGAAAAATAGATCAATATCGTGTAGTGAGTTTTACAACTCAGTGAGCAGATAATACCTCCTATGACCTCTTAGGTCAACATATGGATGTACTCATATAATAAAATTTATGTTATCAAAAATTACATTTCAGAAGTACATCCACATGGGACCCGCATTTTCAAATATTCTCTATTCAAAAATCATAATAAGGTCTTTCAAACCATAAGCGGTACTGTATACACAATGCTCATGTCAAGTTCAAAACCATATTCAATACTGTAAAATCATTAATCAAATTATGCTATGCATCAAAACATTTCTCATAAAATATTCGGAGGATCCCATATCATAACCACCATACCAGAGTTTAACCCCTTCCGTACTTTGGTGGTATAGGATTTGCCTAAACTCAGCATCCCGCTGAGGTTTGCCCTACTACCATTCAAGAGGACACGCGAAGGGACTCTGTATGGGTCTTTCCCAAGCACACAGCAAGGGAAGGCAAATAACATCTCATATAACTGGCATCTCGCCCATATATAGGAGGCATTCCGCTCTCCTTCACATATAATCTCCCGTGTGTTGGCCCTCACACGAGGCTAGCACCACCTCCTCTGCTAGCTGAGGCAATCAAGGTGCGTACCAAGGCTAACATCACCTGCTGTTAGCAGACAGTGTTTCCAATAGGATTCCTCCATAGAAAATACCATATGCACATATGCCATATAATCCAGTATAAATTCTCAATATAATACAGACTTTCAGTCTCAAAATACTCATATGTCAAAACTTCCCATTCAAGGGAAACGTATATACATGCCCATATCCGAGGCAAATATATCACTGTAAAATCAATGTCACATGTATAACATACTTTCTTTGCCATGTAATGCGAAATACATGTAAAAATCACATGTTCAATGTATTTCAAAATTCATCTGTTAGAAATTACCCATTCAGGGTTTATCACATATATATGCCCTTTCTCTAGGCAATCATATATCTCTATAAATCAATGTCACGTGTATAAATATTCACTTTATCATTTAATGAAAAATACATGTGAAATCATATACACCATGAGTTCATAAATCCATTTTCAAAACTATACTCTTCTTGAACTGTATTTCAAAATGTAAGCATATCAGATCGTTTTAATGCATTTCAGAAACATATCACAGTATGTATATCTCATAAACATAATCATATATATATTCAAGTATCAAGAAGAGTATAAGCAAGTCATAGGAAGAATCATCTACTCACAGGTAAGGGCTCCAGATTGGACAGCCCTAAAATCCTCGTTTCTAATCTGAATTTGACCAAATAAGCTTCAAAAACGTGTCCGGAGGGTCCGAAAACCTTAAATGAGCTCGGTTACTGTTCACCGCCGGAAAACACTATTAACACCGGAAAATACTATTCACCGCCGGAAAAACACTATTCACCGTCACAAATTTTTTTACCAAATCAACAAAATGAATCCATATCCTAATGTTTATCTAGTTTCTGAATCCATCTACGGGGTCAGATTTCTAATTAGAAGTCTCTAAGTAAGGTTTTTCAGAACTTACCTTTTACCGAGATTTTCTACTTCAGATCTACGGCGATTCAACGGTTGATTTCAAAAACTGATCGGTCAAAACTGAAGTACTCTTCGTTGTGAATCCAATAACACTTCCAATTTTGCTATCGGAAGCCCATAAACTCTCCAAATCGAAAGATAAAATTGGATATCACTATTCACTCACTATTCACTACTGTGCATTTCTTCGTTTTTTTTTTCTCTTTCTCGATTCCTCTCCCGGCTTCCATTTAACATTCTGCTTTTTTTTTTAAATAATAATAATTATTAAATAATTAATAATAAGATTTTCTTTTATAAAAATTCATATAAATTCCGTTTTTCATCATAAAATATCCCAAAAATTTCTAAAAATTTCCTTTCTCCTAAACCTTTAGTTAAACTCTTAAATCATGATTTTTCTTGATAAAAATCATAATAAAACAAATTTCAAAACAAATATCTTTATTCATATTAAAAGAAAGAATATTTCTAAAAATACCATAAAAATTCAATAGAGGTTGGTATAATTATTTTAAGCAATACAATACTTCTTTTACTTAAAAGTCCACTTACTTTTAATAAATTATAATTATTTCTACATAAATAAAAATATTTTTGCTAATAGCGCACCAAAATATAAATTCTCATATTTCTTTTGTAATTCTTTAATCCATGAAATAAATATACATATTTTCACCGGTTCTTATCTCTATTGTCAAAATTCTCTCTTTTATTCTAAATTTCCTTTAATTGAAATTTTCGTTAAATTTTACGGTTATTACATTCTTCCCCCCTTAATGAAATTCGGTCCCCGAATTTCATCACCATAGTTGCAGATAAATACTAATCTCATTGTTCAAATAAATATAGATATCTAGCGCGTATATCCTCCTCTCTTTCCCAAGTAGTTTCCTCAAAAGAGTGATTTTTTCCATATCACCTTTACTATAAGTATTTCTTTTAACCGTAACTTCTTTACTTGTCTGTCCAATTTTGCTACTGGTTGTTCCTCTTAGGTTAAATCTTTCTGTAACTGTATCTATGGACACTGTATAACATGTGTAGAATCCGGTAAATATTTCCGTAGTATAGACACATGAAAAACTGGATAAACATTATCCAATGCAAGTGGTAAAACCAAACAATAAGCCACTGAACCGATCCTATCAAGAATTCAAATAATTCTATATACCGAGAGGGTAACTTTCCTTTCTTTCCAAATCTCATTACCTCTTCCATTGGTGAATCATTAAAGAATATATGATCACCAACTGAAAATTCCTAGTGCTCAACATTCATAGTCCTTGTAAACTTTTGACTTGTATTGAGTTTCCAGTATTCTTTTTCTAATCAATTTCACTTTATCAATGACATCTTATAATAAATATAACTCCACTGAGTCATTTAACAGAACATTTGTAACACCTCTTACATAAGGTTTAAATCTTCTAATATCATTTTATTATAGACAAATTCTGCTAAGAAATCTCCTACCAATCTCAAAAACATGTGCTTGAAGCATGCTCTCCAAGCTAGCATCATCAATTTAGATAAGTTATATTTTATCTATTGCATGTTATTTCAAATTAGATTTCCAAAGTTTAACTTTTCTCAATTCACTCACATATTAAGAAACCTATGATGTTCATGTGAAACTTCAAATGGTACCATTGTATATTAGCATGATAATTACTACTATGAGCAAGTTCAGCTAAGGACAATTAATTTCTCCAAACTTTCACCACAATAATATAAAGATACGTAAATCATAACTTCTAATGTATAAACACATCATTTAATTTTAATATCAGTCATACTATAATTTAATAAAGATCCTTAGACTTCCTGAATATCTCTCTTGAGATAATACATTCAATTCGTACTTGCCAACATACCCACCAATGAAAAATTTCACTTGTATCTTCTTTTGACCATTATACTAGTACCATTTTTTTTCAGTATATCCTTATTACCTCGAGTAATCCATATTTACAATCTATGGCTTCTTCTGAAATCTCTTTTCTCAACAATTATCCATACGTGAATTTCCAATCTCAACATAATTTACATTCTAGATATTAGTCTTAATTTAGCAAGGTATAAATCCTTAACACAAATATCTTAATCACTTACATTATTCTCAGAGATGATTCTCAAAATATTCTCCATGTTTCCAAATTAAAAATTTCGAGATTAGCTTAAATCTTACTTTCCATACTTTACTCCTCAAAAACTTCAAGACCGTTAACTCCTTTGATTACATTCGTCAAAGCACCATTACATCATCATCCATCTATTCTTTTCAAAATTTCTATTACTTTAATCTACTAATCAGTTGAACACCATAATAATTAAGTTCCAAAGATTAGAAATTAACCCTCCTTATAATAAGGAAAAAGAATCTTGCATTTAATGCCAAATATAATGTAAGACAAAGCAGCAGAAAATGCGAAACACGTAATAGAGCATGGTGTCAAAATAGGAAGTCGAAGTTTTGACAAAACATTGACAGGAAATTAAAATCGGTGGCCGTAATTCTTGAAAATCTGTAAACAAAATCTAGCTGCTATTTCGACGAAAATCGGTGGCCGCAAGTTTTGAATATATGTGCCAATATTTAATACAAAGATATTGTTATTCGGCGGAAGCATATCATATGAAAAAGAGATATCTCTGAGCTTATAAAGTCTGTGAAAAACAATAGCACATAGTTAACTGGTAGGATGCAGTTGATTGCTTCAGAATAGATATAATCAATCAACTGTAAAATAACCAGTCCAAATTAAAATTTCTCAAAATAGCTAGTTGACTTATAAACCAATAGTCGACTAGTAAGAATATTGAGAAAAACAAGATAACTCTTTTGATTGTCCCTCTTCAACAACTAACTGGTTTGCTTTTTTTCAATTTTCTTTTTCTTTATGTGTTTAATATGGGTCACAGTCATAACTGCTGTATATATACATGCTTGCCGTCATTTTTGAAAATTTTATCTTCAATTTAGCTGATATTTATCAATCACTCACATAGTTGTTATATTTATGTCCGGCCTATTCACATAGCTATTATAAATATGCCCTTCTCTGAATTCTATAAATGCTTACATTAGTATCTTTATCTTCATACTCAGAGTTAAGGTGATAGAAATTATGGAGGGAACCGCATTCCGTCAGTTTCGAAATATTTGTGTCTTTTGTGGTTCCAGTCCTGGAAAGGACGGAGAATATGTGAAAGCAGCACAAAACCTAGGTATGGTGCTGGTCAGGAGAAAAATTCATCTAGTCTATGGTGGAGGTAACCGTGGGTTAATTGGATGTGTGTCTACAGCTGTACATGTAGGAGGATGCCAAGTTTTAGGTATTATTCCTACAGCTCTAGCTGCATCTAACATCGTAGGAAAGACAATTGGGGAAGAGTTTAAGGTTGCATCCATGCATGAGCGCATGGCTAGAATGATGAGCAATGCTGATGCCTTCATTGCCTTACCAGGAGGTTTTGGTACTTTAGAAGAAATTTTCCAAATAGTCTCTTGGGCACAACTAAATCTGCATCACAAACCGATAGGTTTGTTAAATGTTAATCACTTCTTTGATGGTCTGTTATCTTTCCTTGATCATGCTGTGGAATAAAGGTTTATCCCACACTCAGCACGACGAATTCTCATCTCAGCTTCAGATGCTGAGGAGTTGATTGATGCTTTACAAGCATATGTTCATGTACCTGATCCAATCACAGCTCAAATAGAATGGACAACAGACCACAGCAGAAAGCGCAAATTTTGGATCTTCATCTGTAACTGTAGCAACTTTTACTTTCTTAGGGTTATCTTAGATATCATCTTGCTAGCCACATACCTTAAGAAAGTACTATTACTAAGTCAAAATTCATATTTTGAGAACTTAGAATATAGCTCATATTCCCTTGGAGTTTGTAATATTATCTTTAAATATTGCTTATGATCCTCTGCACTCTTGAAATATTCTAGTATATTATCAATAATTATAATAACAAATTAATTCAGAGATGGCTTCAATACTCTTCTTTTTTTTTTATCAAGTCCTTGAATGCAACTGGGCCTTTGTCAGACTAAATGACATCACCAAGAACTCATAATACCATAACGAGTCCTAAAAGAAATTTTTTTTTAAATATCCTCTTCCCTTATCCTCAATTGATGAGATCCATATATCAAATCAATTCAATTTTTTTTAAAATGTTGAGCACCTTGTAGCTGGTCAAACATATCATCAATATGAGGTAATGAGTATTTATTTCACATTGTCACTTTATTCAATTGTCTATAATCTATGTATAGTCATAGTGATCCATCTTTCTTTTTCATAGATAGAACTGAAGCACTCTAAGTAATAGTACTAGGGTATATAAATCCCTAGTCTAACAAGTGTCTCAACTGATCCTTCAATTCCTTGAGTTCAGTCGGTGCCATTCTATATAGAGGTATAAACACTGGTTGGTTTCTAGGAAGTAAATCAATACCAAATTATATGTTACGTTTCGAAGTAATCCTGGCAATTCTTCAAGAATTACATCAGAAAATTTTCTAACCACTAGAACTTAATTTACAGTGGTATACTTTATATCAACATCTCAACTATCCTTGGCACCTTTTTGTAGTCACTTATGAACTGCTAAAACATAAATTAGATTACTGGGTATCTCATTACGATCCCCTTGTATCAAGAAAGAAAATTCTTCAATAATTGAATTTAACCACCTTCAAGTGACATTTCAAAATGACATGACATAATGCCAATTAATCCATTCTCAATATCACATCACAGTCTACCATATCTAGACAACCGAGTACAACGGATGTCACATTTAGAAATCATCATATTTTGGTATTTGTATCAATTCTTTAAAATTCTCTGGGATACCTATCCCTTTCACTTCAAGCTGTAATTGATTCATAGATATCTCTTAAGATGTCACAATATTCAATCCATCTTATACTATAAACTTTAGCAACTTGGAATAGAAAGGAATTTGAAATCCTATAGAATCCCTTAGCAGCACCTGAAGTATAAATATGTCCGGCTCATATCGATACTAAAGGTCCTACTAAAGAATCCTTTGCTCTGATTGTCACAGGGAAACCTAATGCTCTGATACCAACTTGTCACGACCCTAATTTTAGGGCACGTGAAATCCATATACCATACACACATATTTTCCATAAATGTACATAATGCCATTCTTAATCATATAAATCAATACATATAGGTTCTCATACACATATACAATATACAGTTTACGCCTATAAACACCAGAGTAACAGTAGAAGCAAGGATCTTGCCTGTGACGTTCAGAGCAACTCTAGAGTACAAATATTTTACAAATATAAAACTTTGAGAGCCTAGAAACAATGTAGGCTCACCACTGAAGTTCGACCTCTAGTCAATCACGTGGCTGTTGGACCAAACTCTATGTCTTTATCTGAAAAATAGATCAATATCGTGTAGTGAGTTTTACAACTCAGTGAGCAGATAATACCTCTTATGACCTCTTAGGTCAACATATGGATGTACTCATATAATAAAATTTATGTTATCAAAAATTACATTTCAGAAGTACATCCACATGGGACCCGCATTTTCAAATATTCTCTATTCAAAAATCATAATAAGGTCTTTCAAACCATAAGCGGTACTGTATACACAATGCTCATGTCAAGTTCAAAACCATATTCAATACTGTAAAATCATTAATCAAATTATGCTATGCATCAAAACATTTCTCATAAAATATTCGGAGGATCCCATATCAGAACCACCATACCAGAGTTTGACCCCTTCCGTACTTTGGTGGTATAGGATTTGCCTAAACTGAGCATCCCGCTGAGGTTTGCCCTACTACCATTCAAGAGGACACGCGAAGGGACTCTGTATGGGTCTTTCCCAAGCACACAGCAAGGGAAGGCAAATAACATCTCATATAACTGGCATCTCGCCCATATATAGGAGGCATTCCGCTCTCCTTCACATATAATCTCCCGTGTGTTGGCTCTCACACGAGGCTAGCACCACCTCCCCTGCTAGCTGAGGCAATCAAGGTGCGCACCAAGGCTAACATCACCTGCTGTTAGCAGACAGTGTTTCCAATAGGATTCCTCCATAGAAAATACCATATGCACATATGCCATATAATCCAGTATAAATTCTCAATATAATACAGACTTTCAGTCTCAAAATACTCATATGTCAAAACTTCCCATTCAAGGGAAACGTATATACATGCCCATATCCGAGGCAAATATATCACTGTAAAATCAATGTCACATGTATAACATACTTTCTTTGCCATGTAATGCGAAATACATGTAAAAATCACATGTTCAATGTATTTCAAAATTCATCTGTTAGAAATTACCCATTCAGGGTTTATCACATATATATGCCCTTTCTCTAGGCAATCATATATCTCTATAAATCAATGTCACGTGTATAAATATTCACTTTATCATTTAATGAAAAATACATGTGAAATCATATACACCATGAGTTCATAAATCCATTTTCAAAACTATACTCTTCTTGAACTGTATTTCAAAATGTAAGCATATCAGATCGTTTTAATGCATTTCAGAAACATATCACAGTATGTATATCTCATAAACATAATCATATATATATATTCAAGTATCAAGAAGAGTATAAGCAAGTCATAGGAAGAATCATCTACTCACAGGTAAGGGCTCCAGATTGGACAGCCCTAAAATCCTCGTTTCTAATCTGAATTTGACCAAATAAGCTTCAAAAACGTGTCCGGAGGGTCCGAAAACTTTAAATGAACTCGGTTACTGTTCACCGCCGGAAAACACTATTAACACCGGAAAATACTATTCACCGCCGGAAAAACACTATTCACCGTCACAAAATTTTTTACCAAATCAACAAAATGAATCCATATCCTAATGTTTATCTAGTTTCTGAATCCATCTACGGAGCTGTAGCTGGATCAAAGTTTCTTTTACTATCTGTGGGGAGGAAACAGAAGAGGGGTGAGACCACATCTCAGTGAATGGGTAAATCATACTATAACTGAAACAGGGCAAACCAAGCACAAGTGTTTCACTATGGGTTTAATAATAGAAATCCAAGTGTAAAGATAATAGAAACATTTAAGCATTTAACCCTAATTTATTGAAAGAAAAGCTAAACAGTTCAAATGTATATTCAAAAGATAAAACAAGATTTAAATCAATAATCGCAAAACAAATCAATTATGCATGGTAAGTAATAAATGAAGTTATTTATGCAATAACAATGATGAATGAGATATTTTAGAAATATTTAATCTTTAAGAAAAATGCACTAGTTTATTGGAGGTCTTTCCTAACATATCTATCATCTCCCCCAAGCACACAGCAAGGGTAGGGTAATCACTGTAGGCGTAGACATAAGTCTACCCTAAATTCCCCCAAGCACATAGCAAGGGTATGGCAATCACTGTAGGTGTAGACATAAGTCCACCCTAAATTTTGTGTCTTAGGCAGTCATATGCCCGTCACAATATCCTAGGCCGAAGCCTTCGCATGACCATGGTGCACCAGGGCTAGCACTCCTTGCGGCTAGCTAACAGTGATCTAAAAGGGTTCCTCCAATAGAACATATTTGAAAATATGCTATTCAAAGAGTTTAAAGTAAAACATTTCAATAACTTTACAATAAAGCTATAATTCTCCATCTAACTCTTTTAATGCATAAAATTCCGTTCTAAAATATGTTTCATCCATGTATTACCATGGAGACCTTTATCATCATAAACTTTCCCTTTAAACATATCGTCCGTAGACGTCGCATAGATGTTCGCATGCATCAAATCATTTCATGGCTAACTTAGTTCATTTCTATGACTAAGTTCGCATTTCTATAAATCTAGCTCAAATGGAGAATTATCAGTCTAGATGCTTGCCCTGCATATCTAGGGTTCAACTAGGATTGAAATTTACAATTTCTAACATGGTTGGAACATATTGGTTTTCAAGGCGGTAAAACAATTTAGCATACATTCCAACTAGTTAAAATCATACGAGAGAGTTATAAACAGAATTCGTAAAACATGCGCTATAGTATGAAAACCCACTCACTGTACTAGGAGTCCAACAACGAGAATTTCACCTCGTGGTGGTTCAACAACCTAGAAAACATAGACATAACATGAGAATTCGATAAACCCTAAACATCACTATTCATGCCAGAAATTACTATTCACCGCCACTATCCTAGGCCGAAGCCTTCGCATGACCATGGTGCACCAGGGCTAGCACTCCTTGCGGCTAGCTAACAGTGATCTAAAAGGGTTCCTCCAATAGAAAATATTTGAAAATATGCTATTCAAAGAGTTTAAAGTAAAACATTTCAATAACTTTACAATAAAGCTATAATTCTCCATCTAGCTCTTTTCATACATAAAATTCCGTTCTAAAATATGTTTCATCCATGTATTACCATGGAGACCTTTATCATCATAAACTTTCCCTTTAAACATATTGTCCGAAGACTTCGCATAGATGTTCGCATGCATCAAATCATTTCATGGCTAACTTAGTTCATTTCTATGACTAAGTTCGCATTTCTATAAATCTAGCTCAAATGGAGAATTATCAGTCTAGATGCTTGCCCTGCATACCTAGGGTTCAACTAGGATTGAAATTTACAATTTCTAACATGGTTGGAACATATTGGTTTTCAAAGCGGTAAAACAATTTAGCATACATTCCAACTAGTTAAAATCATACGAGAGAGTTATAAACCGAATTCGTAAAACATGCGCTATAGTATGAAAACCCACTCACCGTACTAGGAGTCCAACAACGAGAATTTCAACTCGTGGTGGCTCAACAACCTAGAAAACATAGACATAACATGAAAATTAGATAAATCCTAAACGTCACTATTCATGCCGGAAAACACTACTCACTCGCCGAAAAATACTATTCATGCCGAAACTTAAAAACCCTATATTCTAGCATAGAAACTAATTCTAAGACTATCTATGGAAAGAATTTCGGTAAAATGAAGCCTAAAACGCGATTGGACGGAGTTTTACCTTTGGAGGTACTATTCACACAATTTTTCGGCGACCTTCCGGCAAATTTCCGGCGAAATTGATCAGTGGGGTTTGTAGCTCTTCTTCCCACGAGTCTAACGGTACCTTGCTTGTTCAAATCGGACGTCCGGATGATGAGATATCTTAGAGAGAAGGTGGAGAAAATTTTAGAGAGAGAGAGTTAGGGTTCAGATGAAGGAGAAATGAAGGAAAAAGGGAGGGGGACCTTAAAAAAAGGCTATATGACGAATCTTACCACCGGCGAACTCATTCTCGCCGCGGCGAGCCGCGATGTTCGCCGCAGCCAGATTCGAAACCAGAAAACTCATGCTCTCGGGAAAATGCTGCAACATTCTTGCCGCGGCGAACTTCATTTCGCTGAATTTGACCAAATGTCCAACATGAAATTGTAGCCCTTTCTATTAGCTTTCTGTAGCCACTTGAATCACCTAATTTGGATTTCATATGGAGGAGTTATGCATAAAATAGTGAGCCAAGGTCCTGACCACACTACGCTGCGGTTTTTACCTCTTATCACTATAATATTCACGGAATTAGCAAGCATTCCCAACATCAAAGTTGTAGATATATGTCTTATCTTTCAACAGAAATTGGAATCACTTAATTTAGATTTCATATGATAGAGTTATGCTTATAAGAGTGAAGAAAGGTCAAAAGAAAAGTCAGAAACGATCTAAAATTTTACATTGTTCTCAACTTCCTTGTTTCAAATGATTTATACTTAACCTTCAAAGGTTTTATTAGCTGAGGGTTATTACAGTGACAAAATTACATATACAAATATAATAACTAAATCAAGTTCCCGGACCCTACGGATGCTAATCACACTGATGCCCACTACCGCGATCGCTGGGGTCCTAAAAAATAAATTTTGTTTGTTAAAATTTTTAGTGTTTTCAAAATAAACAAAATTATACCAACAATTTTTATGTATTAAAAGGTTACCTTGGATCCGAGACTATAAAGTCCTGAAATTTCAGGTGGCAGCTGACCCTAAAATTTTTGTAGCAGGAACGTCATAGCAGCCTCTATCTGTGCTTGCCGTGCTGCGAGCTCAGCATCTCGTCGCTGCTGCTTGGCGTCCCGCTCTTGCATAGCTATCTTCAGGCTCTCCACCTCATTCTGTAAGTCGTGGTATGACGGCCCAGACTGTGAGCTTGACCCAGACGAACCACAACCGAAGACTTGAGTTGGGTAAACACCCAACCCAAATCCTCGAATGTGGCCGGAGTGCTCCATAGTGCCAAGAGCTTTGGCAAGCGAATCAGCCGTCGAGAGCTCTTGGGACGAACTGTCTTCCTGCTGGATTGAAGCAATTTTCTCTTAACATTCAATAACAGACAATTAATAATATTAAACATTATCTAAAAATTAAATAATTACCCACGTATGGTTGATAAGATTTTATTACTTACCGCAACAGACCGAGTTTCGTCGTTGATGTATGATCCGTCAGCTCTTTTATGAGCTGCCGTCCATACATCACCACGAGTCATTGAACCCCCAATAGTAATCTCCTGAAAATTATAATAATTAATCAATTTATGATTATATATATTATAGTCTTCTCAACATTTAAAAAAAACAAAATATTTATATATTTAAACTTACCATCTCTGCCTTTTTACGCGCAAGGCTCTTGGATCCAGTAGTGTGTGGCATTGTCAGCTGTCTTTTGTTCCATTTATTCTTTGCAGCCACATCCTAATTAATCACATAGAAAAAATAATTAGTGACAATATTTAAAAGTTAAATTTTATAAATATGTTAATATACACAACTTACCCTAGACTTCGCGTCAAGGCGATAGTCTACGAAAGTTGCCCATTGATAAGGTGGGATGCCTGTTGGGACTTCACTCCGCAATTGATCTCTGGTCTTCGTACCATCGTACGCTAGGCGAAATAAATTGTATCGTGCCGCTCTCCATTTTGCTCCTAGCGACTGCATGATCAGTTTCTTGTGTTGATCCATCACATTAAAATGTGTCTGCAAACGAAAGTAAAAAATTAGTTACACATAAATTGCATATAAATTACAAATAAATATAATTAATTACAAAAGATATATGTTTTCATACATGAATATTATTTACGAAGACATTCATCTTCGACTGCTGAGGAATGCTCCTCCAGTCCCTGTAGGAGATCGAGAATAACCGAAAGTTATCCCCGATGGTTCCGAGGAAGACACCGTGCAAACCGCCATTGTCTCCGATAGCCTGATGGTTGTCGTTGAATTGGACAACCACCTTTGACCCCTGAGGCAAGGCCCATATGTCGTGGATAGTCAACTGTCTGGATGTCGTCTGCCCGGTCGCATCTGTCAAAATAATTAGTGACAATTATATATTATGTTACTAAGACAAAATTATTAAACGCATAAAGTGTACATGTTTACAATACTCACCGACTACATCAACTGTCCAACTCCTCCTGCGTCTGCGCTCCTACTCACCGGGCTGATGCTCCTCCTCTACATCGCCAAATATTGCGTCAAAATCGAACGTGTAATCGTCGTCCGATGCCTGAGCGTCAGGTGGGGGGAGTGTGCATGGGATGGCCTGCGAATCCAGTGGATGGGAGTCGCTACCAGGGACTGATGACCCAACAGCCTCCGACTCCATAGTGGACTGTCCGCCCTCACTGATCGCCCCACGGGGAGTGGGAGTGTCAGAACTGGACGCCCCTACCATGCCTGTGTAGAGTGATCTAGCCTTCTTCATTGTCACCGCTACTGGCAAAATGAAATTAATAAAACAATTATAAAATAAAATTTTCCTAATAAAAGTTATGGAAATAAATAAAATAGTACAGTAATTATAAGTAGTCTAAAATATATATATAAATAGGTGGCAACAACAAAACTAATACCGTAACAAGCATAAATTAACTTCTCCTTCTGGAAACAATCTTTATAAATTTTACGTGTGTAACGGATCGCTCTCGTAAATAAGATTTTCATCTTCATCGCCCATCTCGTATAAGTCACGGGGTTTTAAATGCATCACTATACTCCAATTCTTGTCCAGCTCATCTTGTACATAGTACACTTGATGAGCCTCAGATGCCTGGATGTATGGCTTGTCATCATCATTTTCACCAATGTGAATCAAACGAGAAAAATCAACCAATGTAGCTAAGTGTGAGTTAACTTACTGTAAGTAAGGATCAACTTCTTTGTAGTTTGTTAAGACATGCCGATGAGCCTGCAATTTTTTCCGGGGAGAAAGGGTGAAATAATCAAATCCATCAACTGGTCTTCCTATTGGTAGGAACAAACCCCTGTCAGGTACAGATACATTCTTAAGTGTTTTCAGAAATACTTCCTTGCCTGCATTTGTCAATGTGAACAAAGCAGGTGGATATTTACCGTCATCATCAAGCCACAGCTCAGGCCTCACACCAAACTCCTTTAAGTCTTTCCGCGCGTTTACGTGATCCTTTGAACGGCCAGAATCATTAAGTAAAGTGTAAATGATGTTATCGCAGAAATTTTTCTTAATATGCATGACGTCAAAGATTATGACGCAATATATTATTAATCCAATACGGAAGTTTGAAAAATATATTTTTCTTACGCCATTGTTGAGTTCCAGCATCAACCGAACCCTGACCTCAGGAACGCCGTTGTTGAGTCCCAACATCAGTTTCCACATTTTTTCCAAAGACAACTTCAACATCATTGACTTGTCTTAAAATGTCTATACCACTCAGTTGCAGAGGAGGGTTTCTTCTTTCTTCTTTTCCGTCAAACCTATTACAGGCCAGCCTAAATTTGTGACCCGGAGATAAGAAGCGGCGATGTCCTATAAAACACCACTTCCGACTGTAAGGGAGAAGGACTGGAGTAGAGTCAAAGTTATTGTAATAACCCTCTGCTAATAAAACCTTTGAAAGTTAAGTACAAATCATTTGAAACAAGGAAGTTGAGAACAACGTAAAATTTTAGAGCATTTCTGACCTTTCTTCTAACCTTTCTTCACTCATATTAGCATAACTCTCTCATATGAATTCTAAATTAAGTGATTCCAATTTATTTTGAAAGATAAGACATATATCTACAACTTTGATGTTGGGAACGTTTGCTAATTCCGTAAATATTATAGTGATAAAAGGCAAAAAACCGCAGCATAGTGTGGTCTGGACTTTTGCTCACTATTTTATGCATAACTCCTTCATTTGAATTCCAAATTAGGTGATTCAAGTGGCTAATGAAAGCTAAGCGAAAGGTTAACAACTTTCATGTTGGAAGTTTTGTCAAATTTGGCAAGATGAGTTCACTGGTGGCCAAATGTTTCTCGCCGTGGCGAAAATCGCAGAGCAGAAATCTCGCCGCGGTGAGAATATGTTCGCCGCCGGCGAGTTTCGTCAGAAAACATTTTTTTTTGCAGCCTTCTCCCACTTTTACTGCATTTCTCCATATCTGAACCCTTCCTCTCTCTCTCTAAAATTTTCTCCACCTTCTCTCTAAGATATCTCGCCATCCAGCCAACCGATTCGAGCTACCGAGGTACCGTTGGACTCGTGGGAAGGAGAGCTACAAACCCCACCGATCAGTTTCGTCGGACAACCGCTGGAAAATCACGTGAACAGTAACCTCCAAGGTAAAACTCCGTCCAATCGCATTTTTAGCTTCGTTCTTCCAAAATTCTTTCTATAGATAGTCTTAGAATTAGTTTCTATGCTAGAATATAAGGTTTTTAGGTTTAGGGTTAGTTTTTCCGGCAATGAATAGTGGCACTAAATAGTAATTTCCGACATGAATAGTGATGTTTAGGATTTATTGAATTCTCATGTTATGTCTATATTTTCTAGGTTGTTGAACCACCACGACGTGAAATTCTCGTTGTTGGACTCCTAGTACGGTGAGTGGGTTTTTCATACTATAGCGCATGTTTTACGAATTTGGTTTATAACTCTCTCGTATGATTTTAACTAGTTGGAATGTATGCTAAATTGTTTTACCGCTTTGAAAACCAATATGTTCCAACCATGTTAGAAATTATAAATTTCAATCCTAGTTGAACCCTAGGTATGCAGGGCAAGCATCTAGACTGATAATTCTCCATTGAGCTAGATTTATAGAAATGCAGACTTAGTCATAGAAATGAACTAAGTTAGCCATGAAATGATTTGATGCATGGCGAACATCTATGCGACGTCTATGGACGATTTATGTTTAAAGGGAAAGTTTATGATGATAAAGGTCTCCATGGGAATCCATGGATGAGGCATATTTTAGAACAGAGTTTTATACATGAAAAGAGCTAGATGGAGAATTATAGCTTTATTGTAATGTTATTGAAATGTTTTACTTTAAACTCTTTGAATAGCATATTTTCAAATGTTTTCTATTGGAGGAACCCTTTTAGATCACTGTTAGCTAGCCGCAGGTAGTGCTAGCCCTGGTGCACCATGGTCATGCGGAGGCTTCGGCCTAGGATATTGTGACGGGCTTATGACCGCCTAAGTCACGGAATTTAGGGTGGACTTATGTCTACGCCTACAGTGATTGCCACACCCTTGCTATGTGCTTGGAGAATTTAGGGTGGACTTATGTCTACACCTACAGTGATTGCCACACCCTTGCTATGTGCTTAGGGAAGATGATAGATCTATTAGGAAAGAACTCCAATAGACTAGTGCATTTTTTTTTCTTAAAGATTAAATATTTCTAAACAATCTCATTCATCATTGTGATTGCATAAATAACTTCATTTATTACTTACCATGCATAATTGATTTGCTTTACGATTACTGATTTAAATCTTGTTTTATCTTTTGAACATACATTTGAACTATTTAGCTTTTCTTTCAATAAATTATGGTTAAATGCTTAATGTTTCTATTATTATCTTTACACTTTAATTTCAATTATTAAACTCATTGCGAAACACTCGTGCTTGGTTTGCCTTGTTTCTATTATAGTGTGATTTACCCATTCACTGAGATGTGGTCTCACACCTCTTTTGTTTCCTCCCCACAGATAGTCAAATAGACTTTGATCCAGCTACAGCTTCGTAGAAGGCTGAATATAGCGTTGGTGAGCCCCAGTTTGGGCAAGGCTCTTTTGTACCGATTGTCTAGTTTAGTTTATGTCTAGTGTACCTCCATGAATTTACAGGCAGGATCCTCGCTTCTTGCGTATTTTGATGTGTTGTTTGGAAAATGGTATTATGTTTTACAACGATGTTTGTATTATGAGGCCATGGGCCAAGTTGAATCACGAATGTTGGATTCATGAGATATATATATATATATATATATATATATATATATATATATATATATATATATATATATATATATATATACAGTACTTTCTTATACTGGATGTGGCATATGTGGCCAGTTATATTTATTATGTACTCTGGACTGTGTGCTGGATGTTTGTACATGCTATGTGTTAGGCTTGCGGCTAGGGGGAAACCCTTATGCCGTGCCGGTCATGTGTTCCATCATTTGGGGCCATGACAATTACAGTACGGACAGGCTAATCCAGTATGAATATTCCAGCCTGATAAACATCCAAGGTCAGGAAAATCATTGATTGTCCACAAAAGAGCTGCATGCATATTGAACATTTCTTTGCCAAAGGCATCGTACGTCTTAACACCTTCAACCCATAACTCCTTCAGCTCTTCAATTAGTGGCTGTAAAAATACATCTATATCATTCCTCAGTGTTTTTTCCCCTGGAATTATCATTGACAACATGAATGAACTCTGTTTCATAGATATCCAAGGAGGAAGATTGTACGGAATCAGCAGAACTGGTCATATACTGTAACTTGTAGATAGGTTTCCAAATGGATTGAAACCATCCGTTGCAAGGCCCAAACGAACATTTCTCGGATTTGATGCAAATTGAGGATTCAGAAGATCAAATCTCTTCCATGCCTCAGAATCCTTTGGATGCCTCATGATGCCGTCAAAAATTTTGTCCTCAGAATGCCATCTCATAAATTCAGCAGTTTTAGAAGATATGAACAACCTCTGCAATCTTGGCTTAACTGGAAAGTATCTAAGAATTTTATTAGGCACATTTTTCCGCTTTTCCCCTTTTTGTTTCGGTTTCCACCTTGGTGCGGAGCACTTACTATAAGTTTCGCTACTTTCATGCTCACCCCAGTATAACATACAATCATTCTGACATGCATGAATTTTTTTGTAGTTCAACCCCAACTTATTAATGACTTTTTTAGCCTCGTAAAATGAAGGAGGAATCTTGGCATCTGGGAATACATCGACAAGTAACTCAAGTACCATCGACATTGCTTTGTCGCTTAGGCCGCACAAACACTTGATGTGATACAACTTCACCAAAAAAGACAATTTGGAATACTTTTCACACCCTTCATAGAGTGGTTGTTCACCATTTTTCAGTAACTCATAAAAATATTTGACACTATCATCCATCCTTTCTGCTGACTGTGGAACTGGCATATCCACAGAAGCGATGCTCTCATTCTCGGGGTGAATCCCGAATGCATCACGAACTATGTTCTGCACAGGGTCATCTCAAACTATGGGTTCTGTGACCTCAATTGGCATTATAGCATGTCCTACAGCAGGTTTTTCTGTAATCATTTCTCCGTGCAAACTCCAAAAATTGTATCCCTCCGGAAATGGTTTGACGATCAAATGTTGGCGCACGACCTCGATGAGTTGCCATTTCTTGAATCTACACTTTAGGCATGGGCATATTATTCTACCTTCGACCCTAGAGTTGGCATTTGCAAATTCCAAAATTCCTTCTAAACCATTCAGGTATTCTATTGATTGTTGAGGTTTATTGATCCAAGATTTATCCATTTCTGAAATAATTATAAATTTAGATAACAATTAACCTAAATAACTCTTACTTTGAACTAAGATCAAACATGACTATTTTACATGATAAGGAATTTGCAATTGATTGTGCATAAAACACAACACATTTTGAAGAGGTTTAAAATGTTTTACATGTAAAAATTTTGTAACAAACTTTATGATAATTGGCATTTAATGAAGCACCAAATAAAAAATCTTCGTTATTGGTTCGCTATAAATAAAGAATCCTGATCCCAAAGAGTTTAAGAGAGATATATAAGAGAGAGTGAGATAAATGATGACATTGGCTTACATAATATGAAATTAAACACTTGAAATATCTCTACGAATCCATGAACAAAAAATCTAACTTTTCAAACAGTGCCATTGATAAAGTCTTTCATGTGTTAATTTTATTTCATTCTCCTAATGTCATTAATTAAAAGGATGAGTTTCATAATCAAATCTCTACGAATCTGAATTTTTTGGAAAGGACAACCACTAGCAACAAAAAATTGAATTATAATTTTACATCTGCCGCTAGGATTTCAATTATAGTATTTACATGGTAAAATTTTTAACGAACTCAGATAAGGAATTGAAATTTCAATTTTCTATCTGAAAAAGTAAAATCAGTGGCCCATATAAGGGCCATATATTCAAAAATAATTCTACTTAATTACATCTAAGATATTGTTAGTTCCTTAATAGAGAATCTAGTGTAAGAACAAAGTGCATTAAAATTTATTACACTATTATTTTTTATTAAAATTATGTTATTATATATTTGTTTCTATTTTTTAAATCTAAAAATTTATTTAAATGTGTTTTATTTTTTTAAATCTAGTGTAAATCTAGTGGAAGAACAAATGTGTTTTATTAAAATTACATCTAAATTTTTTTAAAAACTACGTGTATTTTTAAATGTGTTTTACTTTTTTTAAAACCAATTCCTAATACTAATTTTTTCTATTTATTAACATTTATTATTTTACCTCATCACCTGAATAAATATTTTAATATTTTAGTAACAACTGTAATATAATTTGACTATTACTAATTTACGTATATTATTTAAATACGTTTATCAATATAATAACTATTTTTGATTTATTTGCATTAATTTTAATTATACTTTTTAAACAGTAAATAACTTAAATTTAAAACTAAATTCACTATCATTTTATACTAAATTTATAATATTATATGTATTTATTAAATTTATATTAAAACATACGTATATTTTTAAAGTAGTGTCACAATTTTTTATAAATTGTTTTCAATACTTACTCTGTCTATTTATTAAAATTTATTATTTTATCTAATCAATTACACACTTCAATTCATCTACTAAATTTATATTATTATATATATTTGTTTTTATTTTTAAAACCTATTTGTAATTTTTATTAATTTTTTTTTAACTATGTGTATTCAATAATTTTTTCATATTATTCTATCAACACCGCCTCAAGATCTCTATTTTTTTATAAATCAATTCTAATACTAAATACAAATATTTTACTTCAAAAATAATTAAGTATAATAATTCAGCATTATTAAAAAAAAATTTCGTCTTACATGTTTTCACCGAACATAATATATTATAATATTAAACATCATAAATATTGCCAGAATAACACAAATTTTAAACTTGATTCATATAATGTATATCACAATGTCAAATATATTTATAAAAAAAATAGTAAGTACATAAAATATCTAATATTATCGCAATCTAACATACTATAATTTGAAATAAATTCATTTCAAATAAAATTAATTAGATTACATACCTTGAAAATGATTCCAAATAAATAACGCACAAAAATCAAAATCCAAGTGTCGTCCCAACGTCAAAAGATCTTCACAAAAGAAAATAAAAAATAATATAAGAAAATATTTTGAACATACAATATATAAAAAATTAATCAAACACAATTAAAAAGTTAAATGGCATACCTTGAGAATAATAAATACAAGTCGCAAAGAAGACCACAGTACAAAAACTCAAAAGTCACAACAAATAATCTCAACTAGTGTATTATACGAAAAAGTATTATGAAAAATGTTTGTAATACAAATGAGGAGGGCTGCTGAATTTATAGGCGTACGCGTGGTTTAACGACGGTTGTAAACCGTCGTTAAATAAAAAAAATCGTCGCTAAATGGGTTTAACGACGGTTATCAGTACAACCGTCGTTAAACCACACGAATATCGAGCAATGGTTAGAATTCCGAACGTTGGGAAGTCAACGACGGTTTCCTAGAAACCGTCGTCATTTAACGACGGTTTTTTATGAAACCGTCGTAATGTTCATAAATTTCTTCCAAAACGACGCAGATCACTACGGTTGGATCCTAACCGTCCGTATTTAACGACGGTTTTATGTAAACCGTCGTTAAATACCAAACTTTAACGACGGTTAGGAAACCGTCGTTAAAGTTGGCTTTAGAGACGGTTTTTTGTAACCGTCGTTAAATTTCCGTCGCCATTCCCCGCCTTTCTTGTAGTGAATACTGTAGCATTATTATTAGCATAGCTTCAAGGTCTGCACCTGCATCTAAATATATATTCTTTTGTAAGGAAAAAGAAATATCATTAAGAAAAAAATATAAATATGAAGAAAGGAAGATAAGTTATCCTCCACAAAAAGAAAGGAAAAAAAAGCTCAAAATTAAACATGAACAATATCAGCCTAATATTTTTGTAAATACAATATCGCAACCCCCATAAAAAGACCATGAACCGTGCATCAAAGAGAAGTCGAAAATCTTATCCTTTCCCACAACACAACAAAAGATATTGAAACACCTTAAAAAATTCGACCATTCCTTTCCAACATAACACACCATAGAATTGCAAACACAGGACATATCCACAATGTCCAGTTGAATTTATGCAATGTTTGACAACCAATGAGTTATTGAGACATCTTTATTTGTGTTGTCAGAATCCCGTAGACCTCGGTGTTGGCAGAATCCTGAAGCTACTGGCATATGTTGACTCCTGAAACTATCTCCCTATAGTTTTGGGAATGATCTCCGAGAATGATTACTGAAAATATTCCCCAATGTTTTTGGATGATTGTTGTACCTGTAGATATATTTCTTATTCTGTTTTATGCAGATTTTGTAATTAATTAGGATAGAATCAGTTTTTTTCTTATTTGCTAGAAAGATTAGTTGCTTATTTTGTCTCTAGAATAGGGCTATAAATTCTTGCACAAACACACAGAAATATACAATTCAGTTTCATGTCTTCCTTCTGTGTCTTTAATTTGATTTGTAGCACCTACCAAACTTGATGCTCCCTCTTCTACAACTATACACATTCAGCAAATAGGTATTGAGTAATGAAAATTCAGCATGTGTATGAGAAAAGGGAGCTACCAATTTAAAGAGAAAAGACAATTTGTTCTCCAATTTGTAGTAACTAACATGTATGTGAAATTGTGATTCTCCCTTATTATAAACTCCATGTTCCCCCTCTACCATGTGCAATTCAAGATCATACCTATTTCTGCTTCATGCTTTAAGAATTTATATAAAATATTCACCGTAGTAAGATTACATCTGCAGGATGCTTAATTTTGTAAAGTTGTAAGTCACGGACAAAATAATAGGCAGTAGAATGTGCATGCAGAAAAAGAAAAATGGACACTAGTTTCTATTTTCAGTCACCAGAACCGCCCAATATCTTTAGTAATCAAGTTTTCTCTTTAAAAATAAAGCCAAGATGAATTTCACTTTGGGAGTTGATAAGACATTACACTGCGCAGTTGCTTTGAGAAGCATCCAACGAACTATCTGACCACTACTTCTTTTAGTGGTAAATGGTCTGGTTTTGATATTCTTTTGCTCAGAAGGTTTTGATATCTTTAGTAATGAAGGCTTATTGGCAACAACAGCAATGATTATATGAGAGCTTGTATGGAAATAACTGCAATGGTATAATATACATGCCTCAGTGTGTCTCTGAGATAAGTGATAAAGAAAGGTTTAACATAAATAGATATATTGGCACGTGAAGACCCTTTCTGAGCAAGAAGCTTCATTTCAACCAACTTGTATTGCTGAAGTCTGCAACAATTAGTGCTGGTTCATCGGTCACAAAAGTAACATAAAAAAAGAGAGTACGAATGAACTATTGGTTTCTCAAGATCTAGGAAGGCATCAGCAAAACAATTTCCTTCATATAACTAACATAAAAAGAATACAAGGATTTCTATATG